>SKCR01039687.1:0-118833 GCA_019454045.1 Zanthoxylum bungeanum
TTTCATTTATGAACATTTGTCAGTTACAAATCAAAATCGCTTTCCTGAAAAGGAAACCTTTTGGAGGATGTTTACAACATCCTGACGATTTTGTATAACCGACAAAACCAGGTTTGGGGGTTATTCGATCCATGTTTGGATTGATGCAAGCATAAGGTTCTTGGAACTGTCGTTTTGAAATAATCATAATGGTTTATGATTTGACTCAAAACGAAATAATTCTTGTGTACTGAGGGAGGTTAGTGGGGGAGAGCGCACTGACAGTGAAATTCCCATAAAGCTATTGTTGAAAGCTTGGCTTTCAATAGAAATTCTCCGTAGAATTCTGGGGAGTAACAACCTTTATTCAAGGAATAAAGATCTACTGGGATAGATTTGGAGTTGTTAACACTCTCTGGGAAATTGTACATTTAAATGTACTTGTATTGGTGTCTCATACGCTTCGAGCATATGGAGTCACAATCAGGTCAATCCAAGTGACAGTCACTTGGATTAAAGATTAAAAACATCTGTTAGTATCTCTGAGAATAAAGATGCTATCTTTTACTATGGAGAAGGAGAACTTGAAGTGACTGGGATCACTGAAGCAAGTTTTCCAAACGATTAAATACTACGGTACTATAAAGTTTGAAAACGGGACAGTGAGCTGGAAATCTTCCAAGCAAGATAACTGTTGCCGAATAAACAACAAATGCGGATTATTGCTGCAGCTGAGGCAGCAATAGAAGTCTTTTGGGTGGAAAGTAAATCTAATTAGATTAGATATAGTTCTGTTTGCAGCTGAGCTAGGCGTCAGCACAGGCTAAGGAATTAAAGGTCTCATCGACGATCCAGATATATACTTCTACATCATCTGATTCGTCGGATCATACATCGTTGCGATGTGATGATCGTATAAATCGCGTCAAACGATAATCGAACAAATCCGCTGACGAAAACCTTTCCTCAGCAATTTGAGCGAACCGTACATAGTTCAGGTGTAGGACACTTGAGTGACTCGCTACGTGCCAAGTGGGAGATTGTTGGACATTATGACCCATAGCGTCACTATTTGCACAGATCATTGTGTTGTTGTAGCAAATTAACTATGTGACAAAGAAATTGCACTCTCATCATTTGTGATCAGATCACCATAGATATATAAATGAAGAGAGGTCCCTATGATTAGTACCTGGACTGAGAATGATATGAGACAGTATCAGTCCCCGAAGGTTTAATCATTAAATATCCCTAGCCGTAGTATTATCGAGACTGGACATCGATAATGCGGAATAGGCTAGTATTGCACTTGTGCGCGTTTGTGAGGGCACAACGGCATAGTTCTCATATATATAAGTATTGGATACTTATGCAAGTGCGATAGGAGGTCGTGTTTCACCGACGGTACGGGAAACAGCTTCGCTCTGGATAGACCCCTCGGAATCCCATTGGTATTATGACTATGTGTCTATGGGAGGCCGAAATCAAGGTATGTGTTATGGTCTTAACCTGAGACTTACATCGCTAATACTTACGATAATCGATAAACTTTGGTCTTGGTGGTAGGGGACTTTAAACGGGTTCTGAGTACACCACTTCTGGGTTTATCAGAGAGTCGTAGAGTATGGGTGTGATGTCAAGACAGAAGTATCACTTCAGTCATATTGGAGATGATGTCACGCAGGATACGGTATTAGTGCTCTTAAGTGCTGCGCGGCCATCGGGATATTATGACAAGGTCATGTATATCAGATTATAGAGACTAGTTACCAGACATCCGACATGTGCTTCGTACGGGCAGACACATATCCAGCCCCAGGCCTAGCACGTGACTATCCGATACTGGACCGATATGCACAATACAATTGTATACTACGCTTGATACAGATCTAGATATTCTTTGATGAATATGTCCGGAGAACTGGGAAGACTTGGTGCTTTGCTAGGAGTCGACCTTGTCTCGTAAATCGGTAGTAGATTAAGTAGATTAGACGTAGTACTTGGTACGTACGTGATTCGGATACTCCGACGACCGTATTTACTGCCAGATTATCCGGGGATCTCATGGGTCACTTCCCGATAATCCACCGATGACGCACAACTCGCACTCTTGAATAATCTGGGATTATATAGAAGAGAGAAAATTAATCTAGGATTAATACGGAGATATTTTATCCGGGATAAAATGTCGTCTAAAGAGAAAGAACGATTAATTTGGAATTAATCGATGAATTAATATATTCGATATATTAAATGAAATTAGATTTCGACGCGGAATTAAAATTAGATTTTAATTCGGGCAAACGAGTTATTTAGAATTAATTCGTTAGCGACGTAAATAATAATTTCGCCAGGCGCAATTATTATTTAAATTCGATTGAATTAACGTCGCGACGTAAGCTCGGTATTTCGGAAATATCGAACCCGAACGCGTGAGTGCACGTGGGCCCACTTTCATTTGGAAACGTGTGGGGCCCACATGACACATGTCATTCTAATGCTTTGCATGTAGATAGTGTACAATGCACTCAATGTTATTGCATGGAAATTGAGTGTTTGACACTCTAAGCCATTGCATGTGTTGTGTCATAAATTTATTATTAATTTAATAAATTATGGCATAAATATAAATTGATTTTTGGTAAATCATTTTAATGAACATAACACAACTTCTTCTCTCTCAAATTTCTCTCCTCTCTCACGCCCATTTGAGCAAAGTGTTCACTGGTTTGGAACCAGTTTGGGCGTGAGCTAAAGGGAAGCAAGAGTGGTTTCTCATGGTGAGAAATCAAGTGCTAGCACACTTACAAGTCTTGCGAAGGTGGTAGGGAGGTTCCCCCATGAGACGGGATCCATCCGACGAAGATTGGAGCTCCGTTTCTTCACTCAATTTTCTGTTTTTGTAGGCAGTGGACTGCATGCAGTAGGCTTACATGGCAGTGTGTTTTTGGGCTTGAATCGTCTCCAAATCGACATAACCGATCAATGTAAGTATTCCGCTACCTCCGTTGATGTGTTCACACACAATTTCATGTCTTGATTTGATCTTGGGACCTTATAGAAAACCAACATTCCCTTGCAGTGGACTGCTCGGTTTGGTCTCTTTTGCTCCTCCAAGATTCAGCCATGGAAGACTCCATTGAAGCTCCAAGCTTCAAGCTTAAAATGATTCCATGCTCATGTGTTCACTGCCCTATCACCTTAGGAAGACCAAGTGTGTGCTAGCACTTTGTATTTTGCAACAAAATACCTCTTGCTTCTTTTGATTTTCGCTAGAACCAGAAAAATGAAAAGAAGAGAAAGAAATCGGCTCCAAGCCGTGTGAGAGAAGAGAGGGGAAAGAGAGAAGACCGTGAGTAAATGGAGAGAGAAAAGAAAAAATAAAATGTTTTTTTATATATTTGATTTTCCAAAAATCAAATACCAAAACCTTTTTCCATTTTCCAAAAGTCAAAAAGCAAAAGCAATTAATGCTTTTCAACTTCCACATCAATCACTCAATCAATCAATCAAATTGTCACATCACTCAAAGTGACATGTGATTTGGCGCTTGATGTGACTAATGATTTGATGCTTGATTTGACTTGCATGCCGCACTCGAATTCGAAATGCGAATGCGTTCGTAAATAATCCCGGGCTCGGGTTCGCTAATTCCAAATTAACAAATTTTTCATTGCGACGCAATTAAACGATTACGCCTAGCGAAATCACTATTCACGTCGCTAACGAATTAATTCTAAATTAATTCGTTCGCCCGAATTAAAATATAATTTTAATTCCGCGTCGAAATCTAATTTCGTATAATATATCGAATATATTATTTTATCGATTAATTCCAAATTAATCGTTCTCTCTGTTTAATTAATATTTTTTCCCATATAAAATATCTCCGTAATTAATCCCAGATTAATTTTCTCTCTCATCAAATTAATCCCAGATTAATTTTCTCTCTCATCAAATTAATCCCAGATTAATTAAAGTGCGAGTCATACATCATCGGTGAATCTTCAGGAAGCGACCCATGAGATCCCCGGATATGTTGGTAGTAAATACGGTCGTCGGATTATCCGAACACGTAAGTACCTAGTACTACGTTTGTACCGATTTACAAGACAAGGTTGGCTTCTAGAAAAGCGCCATGCCTACCCAATTCTCCAGAAATATCCTTACAGGAAAAAAAGATCTATATCAAGCGTAGTATATCGTAGTATTGTGTATGTCGATCCAGTATCGGATGTTCATGTGCTAGGCCTGGGGATGGAATTGTGTCTGCCCCATACGAAGGCACATATCGGATGTCTGGTAACTAGTCTCTATAATCGGATATACATGACCTAGTCATAATATCCCGATAGCTCGAGCATTTAAGAGAACAAGTTTCGTATCCTATGAGACCATCATCTCCATATGACTGGAGTGATACTTCCGTCTTAACATCACACCCAATACACTACGATTCTCAATATACCCAGCATTGGCGTACACAAAACCTGTTAAAATCATGGACGACCGCAACCAAAGTATATTGATTGTCACAAGTATTAGAGGTGCAAGTCTCAGGTTAAGACCAAATACCTACCCTGATTGCAGACTCCCATAGACACATAGTCATACTACCAATGGGATTCCGCAGGGGTCTATCCAGAGCGAAGCTATTTTCCCGTACCATCGGTAAAACACAACCTTCTATTACACTTGCGTGAGTATCCTATACCCAAATATATGAGAACTATGTCGTCATGCCCTCACAACGCGCACAAGTGTAATACTAGTCTTTTACGTATTTATCGATGTCCAATCTCGATAATACTCTGACTAGGGATATTTAATGATTTATCCTTCGTGGACTGATACTGTCTCATATCATTCTCAGTCCAGGAACAAATCACAAGGACCTCCTATCATTTTAATTCTAGGTGATCTAATCACAAATGATAAGAGTGCAATCTCTTTTGTCACATAGTTAATTTGTACAACAACACCGTGATCTGTACAAATAGTGACGCTATTGGTCATAATTGTCCAACAATCTCCCACTTGGCCTATAGCCAGTCACTCGAGTGTTTAACACCCGAACTATGTACGGTTGGCTCAAACTGCTGAGAAAAGGTTTTCGTCAGCGGATTTGTATGATTATCATCTGATGCGATTTATTCAATCATCACATCACCACGATGTATGATCCGAACGAATCAGATGAAAATCAAAGTATTTATCTGGATCGTCGATGAGACCATTAATTCTTTAGCATGTGCTGACGCCTAGCTCAGCTGCTAACATAATTATATCTAATCTAATTAGATTTATTATAGACCCAAATGGCTTCTATTGCTGCCTCAGCTACATCAATAACCCACATTTGTTGTTTATTTGGTAACAGTATCTTGCTTGGAAGATTTCCAACTCACTGTTCCGATATACTATTGTATAGTACCTTTGTTACGACTTATAGTCGTTATCATGAAAGCCAAGCTTTCACCGATTATATTATGGGAATATCATTTCCAAGAAATGATATATTATCATTACTCAGGACAGTCACTGTCAGTGCGCTCCCACTAACCTCCTTATATACACAAGAATTATTTTCGTTTTAAATTAAATCATACACTATTATGATTACATCAAAACGACAATTCCAAGAACCTAATGCTTGCTTCAATCCATTTATGGATCGAATAACCTGCAAACCTAGTTTGCTTGTTATGGTTCGACAAAACCGTCAGGATGTTGTAAACATCCTCCAAAAGGTTTCCGTTAAGGAATGAAATTTTCCCGTTCAGCTGCCATATTTCATAAATGAAACATGCAGCATCAGCAAGCATTGTCGAAATGGATTTTTCGTGGCAACAGGTAAAAGATTTCGTTACAATCAACACAATGTTGATAACTCTACCTTTTCGCTACAAGCCTAGCTTAGTACGATGGTATGTTGCCATCCATGTATGTCTTCCTTGAAGACTTATATAGTACCAATAGGCACAATGCCTTGCGGTATATCAACTAGTATCCAAACGTAGTTGATTTACATGGAATCCACTTCGGACTTTATGGCACTTTGCCATAATAGGGAGTCGATACCTTGTATCACTTCCTCATACGTGGTCAGTTGATATTGCTCAATAAGATTGACATCTTTACGAGGTTAGATCAGAAACCCATACCCCAGGTTGTTTTCTGACTCTCTCTGACATACGTGGTTCTTGTGTATTCGAAGATTATTGGAATAGTTTCATCCTTGATGAACTATTTGTGTTCCATTAGGACTCGGTGCCAAGAATAGTATTACTCCATTTTTCATCGAGTTTTACTATCCTCCCACTACTACTGCATATAGGTATTCCTCTTAGGAAAACCGCATGGTGAGCAACAATTACATTGTTCTCTCGTGAGTTGTATAATTACTATACTTATGGTATCCCTAGGATAACCTACAATTGGCACTTATCCAATTTGGGATTTAGTTTGGTATCATCCAAACATATGCCTAGCATACCCAAATATTCAGGAATGAGAAACCTGGTTTCTTTCCCGTTCATATCTAATATGAAGTCTGTCAAACAGATATTTATGGAACCTTATTCAAAATAATTTCTGCACTGTGTAGCGTATCCATTGAAGGAAATGGTAGCTCAGAGCGACTCATGATTAACCTTATCATGTCCAATAAAATTCGGTCTCTCATTTCGGATACACCGTCAAATTGACGTGTTCCGGGAGGAGTCATCATTGAAAGAATACTATACTCTTTCAAGTATATGAAAAACTTATTGCTTAAGTATTTTCATCACGGTCAAACCGTGATGGTTCAATACTTTAGCCGATCTGTTTGTCTATTTCGTGTCGAAACTTTAAAAGTTTCTGATTTGTGTTTCAAAAGAAACACATAACCATAACGCGATGCCACATCCGTGTATGGTCACGAAACATTCATATCCACATCTAGCCTATCTAGACATGGGCCCACTTGCTTCACTATGAACTAGGGCTAACAGATCGGTGGCATTTACACTTTTACTAAGTAAATAGTGTTTTAGGCACTTTGCCCAATAAACTAGATTCGTAGACTTTATTTGATTGGAATCAAATAAGTCCTAGTACCCACTCTTCAAAAGTGTGGATATACGAGTCTTGTTTAAATTGTGTCCCAGACAACAATGCCACATACAAGTTTCAACCTGATCAAATCAGTTTGAGCTATTTGTTTGTCATGTTATACGTGTGAGATTTATTTATATTCTAAATATAAATTCTGTTGTTCACATCTAATGTGTTTATTCTCAATATAATATTTATATAAAAAAAATACTTTAGTGTTCTAGAATATAAAGGTACATCCACAACGGATTATACACTGATATAGAGATAATGTTTCTAGTCAAACTAGTTACATTATAACAGTTTCCTAATTTACGTACATACCTAAGGGTAGTGTAGACAACAGAACCTGGGCGACGCTGTTTTAGGCTCGCGGCCTAGTTGGGAAGTATGAAATAACATGGAGTCGCCACCCGGTGTGAACCGGACAAAGATTTAAGGCTGCACTCACCCCTCGCAAGGGAAGACCTCAAACCGTTGGGTTCGGAATGGTCCCTTACTTATGTCACTTGTGATGATATGATTTGTGCAATTAATCAACCGAGTCTACTCAATATCATGCTCAAGGGTACTTAGATCTAACATGCTTTCATCCAAATAATTCCACGCAATGTAACACAACAAGCATATTGAACCATTAAATCAACATGTATAAATCATTACCCAAACGCATCATAAACTAAGAACATGCATAATGAACAACCTAAACATGCTTTAACAAATGAATAACAAACTAAATTAAACCATTCTTTAAATAATAAACATATAACCTAAAGACTATAACATGCTCAAATACAAATTAGGATGAGACGAGATGCGTGCATCTTAAGTGGTACGTGGCATTGTATCCCGAGTGCAGACCATACTACCGTCCATTCGGAGTCGGCTATGGAATTTACGTCCGGGTTTCCATCCGATATACCACAAAAGAGAACACATATCCCGCTCATCCAACAATCACATCATGCTTCAAACGACTCTCATGCAATTATATATCAAAATAAATAAAACAACAATAAAGAAGATAAGTAGAAAGGTGCCCTCAGGTCTAACCTCTTTTGTCGTCTAAGAAAGGGCGTTACACGTCCGTTGGAAGGGTGAATGATCCGCTACTCTTTTAGTTCACCAACTCAACGTCTTTCCTCGCTGTTTTGCTGTTCGGGCTGCTGTTTCAAGTCCGTTTCGCTGCTGTTTCGCTGCTACGTTTCAGGTCAATGTCTTGATGGTTTAGCGCATTGTTTTGGGTGATTTTGAAGGCTTAGGGAGGTGCGTTTGTGGGGATTTTTTAGGGAAACTTTATGGAGGTTTTTGGGATGGTGTTTAGGTGATTTTAGGACTGTTTTATGGGTTAAAGACGCAACAAAAACTGACCAGAACAGGGGACGAAACTGTGCAGTTTAAGGTGCAGTGAGGGGTATTTCGGGACTGTTTTGGGCGCTGAATTGGAGCTGTGAATGGGGGTCTTTTGTGCGACTTTGGGGCTGTATTTGAGGCTTATTTTAAGGTGTTTTAGGGCTGTGAATGGTGGCTGGAACTCGGCAATGGAGGGCTGTGAAAAGGGCTTGGGCGTGAGTGGTGTTGGTGAAGAAGAGAAGATGCGGCAATTGGAGGGGTTTGTTGGCTTGGTGTTGCGGCAATGGAGGCTATTGGAAGGGTTTTGGGCGTGCAAAGGAGGCTTCACAAAGTGCTTGGACGTGCTTGAGAGAAGGATATGTGCTAGGGTTATGAATGGGGGTGAAGGCCTCTTTTTATAGGCAAAGAGAGAAGACTTTCCTAATTTAAGTTGGAGAGAATCTCCTAATTGGTTTCTAATAAGGAATAGATCTCCTAATTTGGATTTGTCATTGGATTTGATTTGGTAGGGATTTGATTTGATTTCTTTTATTTAGGTAAGGATTTTATTTGATTTGAACATGTGATTAAATATCTATTTACCTAAATAAGGAGCATATGGGCGTGAATCACATCTTTGGGTATGTGCTTGGTTTGACTTGGTGGGCTTGGGTATTTTGGGTTTGGTCTTGTGTTTGGTAAATGGTTTATGGGGTCTTGGGCCTAAGATAAGCTTCGAAACGGAAGTCCAACAAGCAGCCGAAGCTAAACAACTCAGATAAAATCCAACAAAATTCTATTTTCCAACTTTACCCTTCCAACATCTGTTTCCCGCGGCTTTCATGACTAAAGGGGTAGTTGTCTCCATACGAGACTCATCATCGGGTTGATATGCAAAAATGCAATGCCTACAGTCGCCCCCACTTTCATGGGACTTGTGCAGTGTGTGACAATGACAATTCTTATCAAAGTACGTGCAATGCATTTTTACTTACCTGGCTCGCCAGCTGCCACATGGTCCGCCTGTTGTGTTGAGTTGATATGATGTTGAGGTGCTTCGACCTCTGGTCCATTCCCGAACCGTTGTTGTGATGTGGTCCATTCCCGAACCGTTGATGTGATATGATGAGGTCCATTCCCGAACCGTCACCGTGTCGTGGTCCATTCCCGAACCGATCTCCATTCCCGGAGTGTTGCTGTGATGTGATGAGGTCCATTCCCAAACCGTCACAGTGTTGTGGTCCATTCCCGAACCGATCTCCATTCCCGGAGTGTTGTTGTGATGTGATGAGGTCCATTCCCGAACGGTCACCGCATTGTGGTCCATTCCCGAACCGATCTTCATTCCCAGAGTGTTGCTGTGATGTGATGAAGTCCATTCCCGAACCGATCTCCATTCCCGAACCGATCTCCATTCCCAGAGTGTTGCTGTGATGTGATGAGGTCCTTTCCCGAACCGATCTCCATTCCCGGAGTGTTGCTGCGATGTGATGAGGTCCATTCCTGAACCGTCACCGTGTTGTGGTCCATTCCCGAACCGTTGATGTGATGTGGTCCATTCCCGAACCGATCTCCATTCCTGAAGTGCCATTCCCGGCGTGCTCATTCCCGAGCTGTCCATTCCCGGACTGTCCATTCTCGGACTATATCTCCATTCTCGGAGTGCCATTCCTGGCGTGCCATTCCCGACGTGCTCATTCTCGAGCTGTCCATTCCCGGACTGTCCATTCTCGGACTATATCTCCATTCTCGGAGTGCCATTCTCGACGTGCTCATTCCTGAGCTGTCCATTCCCGGACTGTCCATTCTCGGACTATATCTCCATTCTCGGAGTGCCATTCTCGGTGTGCCATTCCCGAACTAAAATCTCCATTCTCGGCGTGCCATTCCCGGCGTGCTCATTCCCGAGCTGTCCATTCCCGGACTGTCCATTCCCGGACTAAAATCTCCATTCTCGGAGTGCCATTCCCGGCGTGCCATTCTCGGCGTGCTCATTCTCGAGCTGTCCATTCCCAGACTATATCTCCATTATCGGAGTGCCATTCTCGGCAGAACTGATCTGATGTGATGCGGGCCTCGCCCCCAGAATGCCATACCCGGCAATGCTGATCTGATGTAATATGGGCCTCGCCCCCAGAATGCCATACCCGGCAGAAGCTGATCTGATGTAATGTGGGCCTCGCCCCCAGAATGCCATACCCGGCAATGCTGATACTGATGTAATGTGGGCCTCGCCCCCAGAATGCCATACCCGGCAAGACTGATACTGATGTAATGTGGGCCTCACCCCTAAAGTGGCATACCCGGCAAGACTGATACTGATGCTAATACGGGCCTCGCCCCAAACTGATGCTGATGTGGGCCTCGGCCCTGGGATTCATTCCAAATTATGACGACATGGGCCTCGGCCCTGGGATTCATTCCAAATTCTGAAGACGTGCGCCTCGGCCCTGGGATTCATTCCCTGAATTCATTCCAAATTCTGACGACGTGGGCCTCGGCCCTGGGATTCATTCCAAATTCTGATGACGTGGGCCTCGGCCCTGGGGTTCATTCCCTGGATTCATTCCAAATTCTGAAGACGTGGGCCTCGGCCCTGGGATTCATTCCAAAACTATACTGATGTGGGCCTCGGCCCTAGGATTCATTCCTGAAATTGATGCTGACAATGCGGGCTTCAACCCTGGGATTCATTCCCGGATTCATTCCAAAACTCTGATGAAGTGGGCCTCGACCCTGAGACTCATTCTCGGATTCCTTCCAAAACTATGACGGTGTGGGCTTTGGCCTGGGATTCATTCCCGGATTCATTCCAAAACTCTGATGAAGTGGGCCTCGACCCTGAGACTCATCCTCGGATTCCTTCCAAAACTTTGACGGTGTGGGCCTCGGCTTTGGGATTCATTCCCGGATTCATTCCAAAACTCTGCTGATGTGGGCCTCGGCCCTAGGATTCATTCCTGAAACTGATGCCGACAACGCGGGCTTCAACCCTGGGACTCATCCCTAAAACTGATATCAATGCTGGTATGGGCCTCGCCCCCGGGACTCATCCCCAAAACTACTACTCATATGTTGTTGATTCTGGTTGGCTTGTCTTTGCCGCTTTCTCTTTTTCTTCTTTGAAACCTGTGAATACAAAACTAAACAAACACAAAAAGAATGCAAAATACGTTACGTGTATGCATGCATGCATGAATGAATTTCCTATTTCGTTAGGTTAGGTCTTCCGCCAGTTCTCCAGGTGATTGCTCAGTCTTCTCTCTGGTCTCATGACTCAATATCTTGTTATGTCCTTGATTCGCGATGTGGTAGACTGTCGCCCCAGTCTTGGTTTAGCTTTCTGCTCTCCGCTGTTTGCACTTGGTCAAGATGAACCACATGGTGGGGCCTTCTATATCATCATACTATGCTACGAAATAGTCTCAATAGTTATACATATCATTGTCCTCAAAGAATGCCTAGTAATGAAACCAAAGAACTTTCAAAACACCCAATGCAACTCAAATCCAAGTCTTTGAATAAATGATCTAAGCCAGACTCAAAGTGTATGTGTGCAAAGGTTCCTTTGCAGATTCATCCCCAGGTAAGCTAACTCAATGATTTCGTTTCAAAAATCGGGATCGATGGGTCAAACCAACCTAGATGTCTTCAAGTGTGCCTGCAGTTGCTTTTATGTGCTCAATGTGGTATTGTTTTCTTTCTCTTTTGTCTTTTTTTTTTCTTTTCATTTTGAACTTCTTTTTTTCTTTTCTTTTCTTTTTCTCTTTTTTTTTTTCCTTTCTTTTTTTTTTCAACACACCTACCCTTTAATGTAGCATTTCTCCTCATGGTGGTCATAATACTCGCCCATGGGTAGCTTCACGCTTATCGATTATAAGTGGTTCAATTCTTTTCTTTAGAGACTTTTCTTTATTTTCAACCATACCACACATCATAGCACAAGCAAATTAGGATAGACTTTTAGGCGAACGGTCATTCACCGACCTACAATTTCTTCAACTAGTCACTTTGCTAACTACTCAGGTTTTCACCGCTAAGAACCTATAATCAAGTGCTTACGAGTCTAACATAGATCAATTACTCAAATTATCAGATAAAAACATGTCAATGGTTTATCGTTTCTAAGGTTTCTCCCTAAAGTAATCAATTTCATCATCGGACTTATGTCTAACTATCAAGGACTAAAAACAAACATTTTTTTTTGGTCCCACCATGGTCTTTCTATCCTTGCAGTAAAGTTCTATGTTTCTCGATTTCCTTTTTCCCGATGTCAATGTTTGCTAAACTCTTCTTTGACAAGTCTTTCTTTTTTCTAACCCAACGGATATCTATGATGGCTTTTAAGACACGAGGGCATGATGCATGTATGCATGAGATGCATGGGATGTATGAGACATATATGCATGGGGTTATCAAAAGCGTAAAGGGTGGCCCCAATAGGTCATACGGCTATGGTTCACATGTGGGTTTACGAGAGTGTGGACAAAGGCTCTCGTTTGACGAAGGATTACCCACAACTAGGACTCCCCACTCAAGGGTTCAAGCGACCAAGTGAGTGCACCTTTTTTATACCTCACGGTACGTGCCAATGAGTTACGGTGTGTGACTAACTGTCGAATGGATTTCCCGTTGTAGATTCCCCAGAGGGAGGGTGGAGCGAGGCTCTCTTAAGTACCCCAAGCCCCTTAGGCTCTTATCGCTTGGTGTCAGGAATAAACAACGAGTCCTCCAAACTAGTCTGTCACAACGAGCTACAAGTAATGATTATCTCGGTGTCTTCACAGCTTTTCCTTATGAAAAGGTAGTGAGTGAAGGAAGACACCCAACCATCACCTAGCTTCAACAAAGCCTTTGATTAATCCCCTTTCAACCCACGGTAAACACGTTTAACTAAAGCACAAATCATACACATCACAAGACATGATTTCGAGGCCAATTCTCTAGATCCCCAGTGGAGTCGCCAGACTGTAGACAACATAACCTGGACGACGCTGTTCTAGGCTCGCGGCCTAGTTGGGAAGTATGAAATAACATGGAGTCGCCACCTGGTGTGAACCGGGACAAAGATTTAAGGCCGCACTCACCCCTCGCAAGGGAAGACCTCAAACCGTTGGGTTTGGAATGGTCCCTTACTTATGTCACTTGTGATGATATGATTTGTGCAATTAATCAACCGAGTCTACTCAATATTCATGCTCAAGGGTACTTAGATCTAACATGCTTTCATCCAAATAATTCCACGCAATGTAACACAACAAGCATATTGAACCATTAAATCAACATGTATAAATCATTACCCAAACGCATCATAAACTAAGAACATGCATAATGAACAACCTAAACATGCTTTAACAAATGAATAACAAACTAAATTAAACTATGCTTTAAATAATAAACATATAACCTAAAGACTATAACATGCTCAAATACAAATTAGGATGAGACGAGATGCGTGCATCTTAAGTGGTACGTGGCATTGTATCCCGAGTGCAGACCATACTACCGTCAATTCGGAGTCGGCTATGGAATTTACGTCCGGGTTTCCATCCGATATACCACAAAAGAGAACACATATCCCGCTCATCCAACAATCACATCATGCTTCAAACGACTCTCATGCAATTATATATCAAAATAAATATAAAACAACAATAAAGAAGATAAGTAGAAAGGTGCCCTCAGGTCTAACCTCTTTTGTCGTCTAAGAAAGGGCGTTACACGTCCGTTGGAAGGGTGAATGATCCGCTACTCTTTTAGTTCACCAACTCAACGTCTTTCCTCGCTGTTTTACTGTTCGGGCTGCTGTTTCAAATCCGTTTCGCTGCTGTTTCGCTGTTACGTTTCAGGTCACTGTCTTGATGGTTTAGCGCACTGTTTTGGGTGATTTTGAAGGCTTAGGGAGGTGCGTTTGTGGGGATTTTTTAGGGAAACTTTATGGAGGTTTTTGGGATGGTGTTTAGGTGATTTTAGGACTGTTTTATGGGTTAAAGACGCAACAAAAACTGACCAGAACAGGGGACGAAACTGTGCAGTTTAAGGTGCAGTGGGGGGTGTTTCGGGACTGTTTTGGGCGCTGAATTGGAGCTGTGAATGGGGGTCTTTTGTGCGACTTTGGGGCTGTATTTGAGGCTTATTTTAAGGTGTTTTAGGGCTGTGAATGGTGGCTGGAACTCGGCAATGGAGGGCTGTGAAAAGGGCTTGGGCGTGAGTGGTGTTGGTGAAGAAGAAGAGAAGATGTGGCAATTGGAGGGTTTGTTGGCTTGGTGTTGCGGCAATGGAGGCTATTGGAAGGGTTTTGGGCGTGCAAAGGAGGCTTCACAAAGTGCTTGGACGTGCTTGAGAGAAGGATATGTGCTAGGGTTATGAATGGGGGTGAAGGCCTCTTTTTATAGGCAAAGAGAGAAGACTTTCCTAATTTAAGTTGGAGAGAATCTCCTAATTGGTTTCATATAAGGAATAGATCTCCTAATTTGGATTTGTGATTGGATTTGATTGGTAGGGATTTGATTTGATTTCTTTTATTTAGGTAAGGATTTTATTTGATTTGAACATGTGATTAAATATCTATTTACCTAAATAAGGAGCATATGGGCGTGAATCACATCTTTGGGCATGTACTTGGTTTGACTTGGTGGGCTTGGGTATTTTGGGTTTGGTCTTGTGTTTGGTAAATGGTTTATGGGGTCTTGGGCCTAAGATAAGCTTCGAAACGGAAGTCCAACAAGCAGCCGAAGCTAAACAACTCAGATAAAATCCAACAAAATTCTATTTTCCAACTTTACCCTTCCAACATCTGTTTCCCGCGGCTTTCATGACTAAAGGGGTAGTTGTCTCCATACGAGACTCATCATCGGGTTGATATGCAAAAATGAAATGCCTACAGGTAGTTCCTAAACTTAGGTATCTACGGTTAAAACAGCGACTTTCGTCCCATTTTCAATTCGCAGATTAATCTCAATAGAAGTCAGTATCCTGCTCATAGCAGATTCTGAACATCAGTACATATTTATGTACCACACTAAGTATCTAAAATCCAATTTTAATACTAGTTGTGAACATATTTATGATAAACATATTTGAAGTCAGAGCCTTGCTCGTCTTCAATTCCTTCTTGGGATATGTCCTTTTATCTTCCCAGAAGATTATAATGATTTTTCCTTTGCCATTTTCACACTCCAGAAGCCTTTGGCCAAGCCTTGGCCTTTTGGAATATCGAAGTAAGATGCGCCTTGCGCTACTTGCATTATTGCAAACTTTGACTTTGTCTCCTTGAGAATAGTCATTAACTCTCCAAGAGTTTACTATTGCAATAAAAGTATTTCTAAAATCTAAACATAGATTTATGAATGTCCTTCAATTTCAATATCATACTTTAAGAATCTAATCCTTAGTTCTGATAAAGAAATTAAGGAGTCTATGACAAGTATAATGGATTAAGAATCTAAAGTTATCATTACATGAATATTCCAAATATCATGTTCCACTTATTTGCTTAACTCCAAGCTTAAGCTTAATATATTATTTTATCAAATAAAATAACTTATTATTTTTCCAGGACCATCCTAAAATTTATTCCCAATTTGAAAATTAAAGTCGTTTAAATACATTTTCACCCAGGATTATGTTTTTAAACACTAATCTTACAATTATATCTTGATTTTAATAGTCCAACTATTTAATCAATGATTTGTGGTACTATATATTATAATGATTATTATAGTCCAACAATACAATCAAATATAATTTAAATTAATTAACCTCAATTATATTGATTACTATAGTCCAACTATAAAATCAACTATAAATTGAAATTAATTAATTCAAATATATTGATTACTATAATCCAATTATATAATCAACTATAATACAGTCCAATTGTTTATAAAACAACAATTTTAAATATTATTTCAACTAATATTTAATTTATCTGACGAAATAATTTGAATGAGCGCGTATGGCAAGTAATTAAACGAATATTGCAAATTCAATTCTAGCCTCCCACTATTTTTCGGCGAGCCTCTAACCCTCTGTCGAGTACTCGGGAAACCGTGTTTCCTAGTGGGCTAGGATCCCGTAAAATATCACACAATCTTGACTTTGGCCAACAAATTGTATGATAATTAACTAGGTAGATCTCTAAGATCGATTTGATCCAATCCAATTCCTAGATCCGGTAGGGGACATCCAATTCTGAAACATATATCTTATATATGCCAATACATCCAATGTATTACCTAACCATTTTCCTCTGAATCAACTAAGCCTTGGCTTTGGCACAACAAACTTAGTGATCCCAGTTAAGCGCGACCCATTGACCATGGAAAGCTTCGTAATCAATGTGGATGGACAAGAAGTGGTCTTGACTTTGGCCAACAAACCACAACTTGGACAAGACACCGATATGGAACAAAGCTTTCGTGATTCAAACACATCCTCCACGGACAAAGGCCTTGACTTTGGCCAACAAGCCAATGCCAGTCTTGGATCTTGAGTAAGAATCACTCAATGGAAGGAAAAACGCTTAATATTTAGCGAGGGTTTTTCGCATGCAAATTGGCAACCAATTTATTATCTTTGTTAAGGTCTCATCATCATACACCCTTAAACATGCATTCTAAACACATAATAAAGCGCATATGATAAAATAATAATGATATGTGGATGGATACTTTACATTGATCCTAGATCAAATCTCTCTTTCTCTCTCCTGCTAGCATAAATGTTTCTTCTACCCGTTACACTACACTTCTAAAGAAACCTCATTTACATTGAGGGGAATATGTGAGAATATAATACAAAGAGTATAGAGGTGATAAGGTTGGACACGCAGGTCCAATTAATAAATCAAATTTATTACAATTTCTAAAATTGCCCCACCCATCTAATATCCATATGATATACATTATTCATGCATCGCAACCATGTATTCACACAAGCATGTTATCAATCAATCTAATACAATTAATTAATCTGATAATTAGTGATCATCTAATGTTCAAACAACGATTTGATTTTGCTCGAGTCAAACTCGTTTTACGAATAAGTACTCAAAGTATGAATTCTTGAATTAAATTAAATTACAAAATTAAATCCAATTCAATTTGTATTTAATACTAATTCAATATTTAATTCCAAATTAAATATTACACTTTATTAACGAACATTTACGACTTAAATTCCAAATTTAATCGTTACGGGTCTCAAAGCCCGATTAACATCCAATGTTTCTTTAATTAAAGTCCAATGTGCTTTTAATTAATTTCTTTAAGGCGTGGACTTTTGGTCAACTCGGGTCAAACCCAATAACCAAAATCCAATCCGGGATTTACCCTATAAGCCCAAAAATCAAGTTAGGCCCAATTAAATAATTAAGGTCCATTAAGTCATAATTGGACTTTATGGATGCGGTTTTGGGCCCAATTGGATCCAACCAAATTGGCCTAAACCTAACTTGGTACAACCAAGCCCAAAAGCCCAATACAACCTTTAAGGCCCAAATCCAATTTAAACCAAATTAATAATTTACAAAATTCCAAATTCCACAATTAATTAACTTAAGTGTAATACACAATTAATCACCCAATTAACATTTCTAAAACATCAATTAGCCTAATTAATCATGCACTTTAACATCAAATAGTGTCCAACACAATTCAATCAAAATCAAACCCATTACATGCTTCAAGTGTCTCGGCAATTAGGGTTTTTTACAATCCGATTCGGTTTCAATCCAATTGAATCCACAATCATCATTTCCCAAATCAATTCAATTCATCCAATGAATCAAAATCAAAAAATCACCATGAATTTTTATATCACTAAATTCGGCCAAGCCTCTAATTTGGGGAAATTTGTCCAATTCAAAATTCAATCCAATTAAACCTCAAATCAACATTACCCAATTGTTTTAAGTCATCCAATGATCAAAAAACAAAATTACCAAGGCAATTAGGGTTCCTCCATTTTCGGCCAAGCCAAAGAAATTGGGGAAAATTGTTCCAAACCAATTTTCTTGAAATTGATCATGCACAACTTCAATTCAACCTCATTCAAGCATACTTAATCAAACAATTTAACCAATTCATGCTCAAATCGATTTTGCCCAATTTTAAACCCTAAAAAATTTCATGCTTGATATAAGCTCAAGATACCATTGTTGGTTTCTAATTGGGTCCCAAGAATGAAATCAAGCAAGAAAAACGCATGAATACAACAAAGGAGAATGGCATAAACATACTCACAATGAACGGTTTGGATGCTACGAAGAACACAAGCCTTTTCACCCCTCCTATATGCTCGGCAGTGGCTTCCCTTGGCAGTGGACTGCTCAGTTTTGGTCTCTTTGGCTCCTCCAAGATTCGGCCATGGAAGACTCCATTGAAGCTCCAAGCTTCAAGCTTCAAAAATGATTCCATGCTCATTTGTTCACTGCCCTATCACCTTAGGAAGACTCAAGTGTGTGCTAGAACTTTGTATTTTGCAACAAAATACTCTCTTGCTTCTCTTTGATTTTCGGCAGAACCACAAAAATGAAAGAAGAAAGAAATCGGCTCCAAGCCGTGTGAGAGAAGAGAGGGAAAAGAGAGAAGACCATGAGTAAATGGAGAGAGTAAAGAAAAAAGAAAATGTTTTTTATATATTTGATTTTCCAAAAATCAAATACCAAAACCTTTTTCCATTTTCCAAAAAGTCAAAAAGCAAAAGCAATTAATGCTTTTCAACTTCCACATCAATCACTCAATCAATCAATCAAATTGTCACATCACTCAAAGTGACATGTGATTTGACGCTTGATGTGACTAATGATTTGACGCTTGATTTGACTTGCGTGCCGCACTCGAATTCGAAATGCGAATGCGCTCACAAATAATCCCGGGCCCGGGTTCGCTAATTCCAAATTAACGAATTTTCCGTTGCGACGCAATTAAACGATTACGCCTAGCAAAATCACTATTCACATCGCTAACGAATTAATTCTAAATTAATTCGTTCGCCCGAATTAAAATCTAATTTTAATTCCGCGTCGAAATCCAATTTCGCATAATATATCGAATATATTATTTTATCGATTAATTCCAAAGTAATCGTTCTCTCTCTTTAATTAATATTTTATCCCATATAAAATATCTCCGTAATTAATCCCAGATTAATTTTCTCTCTCATCAAATTAATCCCAGGTTAATTAAAGTGCGAGTCATACATCATCGGTGAATCTTCGAGAAGGGACCCATGAGATCCCTAGATATGTTGGCAGTAAATACGGTCGTCGGACTATCCGAACACGTAAGTACCTAGTACTACGCTTGTACCGATTTACAAGACAAGGTTGGCTTCTAGCAAAGCGCCATGCCTACCCAATTCTCGAGAAATATCCTTACAGGAATAAAGGATCTATATCAAGCGTAGTATACAGCAGTATTGTGTATGTCAATCCAGTATCGGATGTTCACATGCTAGGCCTGGGGATGGAATTGTGTCTGCCCCGTACGAAGCACATATCGAATGTCTGGTAACTAGTCTCTATAATCGGATATACATGACCTAGTCATAATATCCCGATAGCTTGAGCATTTAAGAGAACAAGTTCCGTATCCTATATGACCATCATCTCCATATGACTGGAGTGATACATCCGTCTTAACATCACACCCAATACACTACGATTCTCAATATACCCAGCATTGGCGTACATAGAACCTGTTAAAGTCCTGGACGACCGCAACCAAAGTATATTGATTGTCGCAAGTATTAGCAGTGCAAGTCTTAGGTTAAGACCAAATACACCTACCCTGATTGCAGACTCCCATAGCACATAGTCATACTACCAATGGGATTCCGCAGGGGTCTATCCAGAGCGAAGCTGTTTCCCGTACCATCGGTAAAACACAACCTCCTATTACACTTGCGTGAGTATCCTATACCCAAATATATGAGAACTATGCCGTCGTGCCCTCACAACGCGCACAAGTGTAATACTAGTCTTTTACGTATTTATCGATGTCCAATCTCGATAATACTCTGACTAGGGATATTTAATGATTTATCATTCGTGCATTGATACTGTCTCATATCATTCTCAGTCCAGGAACAAATCACAAGGACCTCCTATCATTTATATATCTAGGTGATCTAATCACAAATGATAATAGTACAATCTCCTTTGTCACATAGTTAATTTGTACAACAACACCGTGATCTGTACAAATAGTGACGCTATAAGTCATAATTGTCCAAAACTTACGTCACCATGAACGAGGACTAACAGCTCGGTGGCACATGTACATTTACCGCTAAAAGGCGTTTTAGGCACTTTGCCTAATAAACAAGATTCGTAGACATCATTTGAATTAGGATCAAATCCATCATAGTATCCATTCTTCGAAAGTGTGGATATACGAGTCTTGTTAATGTGTCTCAGACAACAATGCCATAAATAAGTCTCATCTGATTTACTCAGTTTGAGCCTTTTGTTTGTCATGTTATATGTTTGAGATTCATTTATATTCAAAATATAAAGACGATTATTCATATCTAATGTGTATATCTGAATATCATCTTTAGAAACAAAACACCCGGTGTTTCGGAACATAAAGGTATACTCCCAACGGGTTAAACTAGATAAAGAGATAATGTTCTTAGTCAAACTAGGTACATTATAACAGTCTCCTAATTTAAGTACATGTCCCAAGGGCAGTTCCAAAACTTAGGTTTCTACGGCTAAAACAGCGACTCTCGTCCTGTTTTTGACTCGTAGGTCGATCTCATCTGAAGCCAGTCTCCTGCTTATCTGCAGACCTCGCACATCAGTACATATGTATGTACCACCTCCAGTATCAAAAATCCAATTTTTAAAACTGGTAGTGGACATATTTATAACAAACATACCTGAAGCCGGAGCCTTTCCCGTTTTCACTTCCTTCATGTCTGCCTTGTCCATATGGCAGTCACGCTTTCAATGACCCCGTTTCCACAGTTTAGGCAGACACATTGGGATATGTCCTTTGTCTTCCCAGAAGACTGTGACGATTTAGCCTTGCCTTTTTCTTCACACCCCCAGAAGCCTTCGGCCAAACCTTGACCTTCTTGGATGTCGAAGTAAAATGCGCATTGCGCTTCTTGCCTTTTTAGAAGATCTGGCTGTTCTTCCTTGAGCATAACCATTAACACTCTAAGAGTTCTCTCTTAGTTCATCATGAACCCGCCCCAGCATTCGGGCAGAGACTGTAAGATCAAATCTATGAAAGTCTCGGCCTCGAAGGTTATGCCAAGCTAACATAGCTGTTCGATGTCAGCAATCATCTACGACACCTAGTACTCGACAAATGTACCCTCTGACACACACGAGCGAAAGAGCTTCTTTTGTAATTCGTACTTCTAAGATACAAGAAATATATCTATGAATATCCTTTAATTTCCTCATCATGGTATAAGGATCTAATCCTTAGTTCTGACGACGAAATTATAGAGTCATTGTAGCTAGCATAACGGATTGAGCACTAAATTTATCATCACGATGAGTCTTCCAAAGCTTATGCTCTACTATTTGCTCAACTTCGGGCTCAGGCCCGAGAGGTTTCTCTATCAAATAGAGTAACTTCTCACCTCCCAGTACTATCCTGAGATTCATTTCCCAATCTGAAAATTAAAGTCGTTAAAGACTTTTTCACCCAGGATTATGTTATGAACGCTAATCTTTCAGCCATCTTATTCCAATAGTCCAACTATTTAATCAACGATTTCGGGTACAATTGAATGTACTGATTATTATAGTCCACTATGTAATTAACTACAATTGATCGGTTACATTCAAATGTAATGATTACTATAGTCCAACTATATAACCAACTACAAATGAAGTAGTTTGAATACAGTCCAACTGTTTAATTAAAACAACAATTGAATATTAGTCCAACTAATATATTTATATTTTAATGACGAAAAATAAAATGAGCGCGTATTGGCAAGTATTAAATGAATATTGCAAATTTAATACTAACCTCCCACTATTTTTCGGCGAGCCTCTAACCATATGTGGAGTACTCGGGAAACTTATTTTCCTAGTGGGCTAGAATCACGTTAAATAACACACAACCTTGACTTTGGGCAACAAATTTTATGAAACGTAACTAGGTAGATCTCTAAAATCAATTAGATCTCATCCAATTCCTAGATCTGGTAGGTGGACCTCCAAGTCCGAAACATATATCCAATATATGTAAATATATCTAATATATTTCCTAACATGTTTCCTCTGAATCGACTAAGCCTTGGCTTTGGCTCAACAAACTTAATAATTCCAGTTAAACATGACCCATTGATAGTGGGAAAGCTTCGTAATCGAAGTCGATGGACTAGAATTGACCTTGACTTTGGTCAACAAGTCACAACCGCCCAAGACATACGATATGGAATAAAGCTTACACGGTTCAAACACTTCCGCGATGGACAAAGGTCTTGACTTTGGCAAACAAACCAATGCCAATCTTGGATCTTGAAAGAGAACCACTCAATGGAAGGAAAAACGCTTAATATTATTTTGAGGGTTTTTCGCCTAAATTGGCAACCAATTTATTATCTTTGATTAGGTCTCATCATACACCCTTAAACATGCATTCTAAAAGAATAATAAGGCGTGATAAAATTATTGGAAAATTATGACCCATAGCATCACTATTTGTAAAAGACATTGTGGTTTTTGTACAAATTAACTATGTGACAATGGAAATTGCTATTTTATCATTTTGTAATTAGATTACTCGAATATATAAATGATAAAAGTCCTTATGATTAGTTCCAGATTATAAGATATGAGACAATATCAATCCACTAAGGTTTAATCATTAAATATCCCTAATCGTAGTATTATCGAGACTAGACATCGATAATGCGGAATAGACTAGTATTGCACTTGTGCGCGTTGTGGAAGCATAACGACATAGTTATCATATATTTAAGTATTGGATACTTATGTAAGTGTGATAGGAGGTTGTGTTTACCGATGGTACCGAAACAGATTCGCTCTGGATAGACCCCGTGGAATGCCATTGGTAGTATGACTATGTGTCTCTGGGAATCCGCATCAAGGTAGGTGTATTTGGTCTTAAGCCAGGAAATGAGCAGCCGCTTGAGCTTGAGCTTTTGAATACTCATAGCGATAAAAACTCAACTGTTCAACCTGTCATGCTCGTTGCAATGACCCCTCAATTTCGTCACCAGAACAATGGATTGGATCCATATACAATAATGGCAAAATTGAAGGACCTTCATCGATCTAACCTTAGATCGCAAAGGTATAAATTGCAGAAGAAGCTTTTTCGCTCTTGAATGTCAGAGGGTACATCTGTCGAGCACCATGTGTCACAGATGATTGCTGACATCGAACAGTTGGGTCAGCTAGGCATAACCTTTTAGTCTGAGACTTCTATAGATTTGATCTTGCAGTCTCTTCCTGACAGCTGGAGCAGGTTCATCATGAACTACAATATGATGAACCAAGACTATACTCTTGGAGAGTTGATGGCAATGCTGCGTGAAGCAGAAAAAGAGCTTTTGAAGTGCAAAAAGCATGAGGCGCACTTCGCTTCAAAATCTCAGTCTCCCAAGGCTTGGCCGAAGGCTACTAGAGGTGTAAAGAATAAGAAGAATAAGAAGGGTAATGCCAAATCGTCAAAGTCTTCTGGGAAGGGAAAGCACAAATCCCAAGATCTATGCCTGCAGTGTGGCAAACGGGGTCACTGGAAGCGTGACTGTCGTGAGTACTAGGCGCACATGAAGGAAATCAAAGCGGGCAAGGCCCCGACTTCAGGTATGTTTGTTATAGAAATAAAAATATCTACTACTAGTTTTAAAAATTGGAATTTTTACTCTGGTTGTGGTACTCATTTATGTACTGATGTGCAGGATGTGCATATTAGCAGGAGACTGGCCTCAGGGGAGATTGATCTACGAGTTAGAAATGGGACTAGAGTCGCCGTTTTGGCTGTTGGGACTTATATTTTGGAACTGCCCTTGGGGCATGTACTAAACTTATCAGACTGTTATTATGTAACTAGTTCGACTAGGAATATTATATCTATATCTTTATTAGCCCAATGTAGGTATACTTTTGTATTTAGAAACACTGGGTGTTTTATGTATAAAATTGATATGGAGATATGCAGTTCTGATGTGAATAATGGTCTTTATATTTTGAATATAAATCAATCTCAAACATATAATGTAACAAACAAAAGGCTTAAACTAAGTAACAAAGAAAAAACTTATATGCAGCATTGTCGTCTGGGACACATTAACAAGACTCGCATATCTACACTTTCGAAGAGTGGGTACTTGGACGGATTTGATGAAAATTCATATGACATCTACGAATCTTGGTTATTAGGCAAAATGCCTAAAACACCTTTTAGCGGTAAATGTGCACGTGCCACCGAACTGTTAGCCCTCGTTCATAGTGACGTATGTGGGCCCATGTGTAGCCAGACTTGAGGTGGATATGAATACTTCGTAACCTTTACGGATGATTCATCGCGTTATGGTTATGTGTATCTTATGATACACAAGTCAGAAACTTTTGAGAAATTCAAAGAGTTTCGACACGAAGTAGAAAAACAGACCGGCAAAAGTATTAAGACATTACGGTCAGACCGTGGTGGAGAATACTTGAGCAATGAGTTTCTCGATTACTTGAAAGAGTATTGTATTATTTCACAGTGGACTCCTCCCGGAACACTACAATTGAACAGTGTGTCCGAACGGAGAAACCGAACTTTGTTGGACATGGTAAGGTAGATGATGAGTCGCACTGAGCTACCTATTTTCTTTTGGGGATATGCATTGAACAGTGCAATACTTATTTTGAATAAGGTTCCATCAAAGTCTGTTCAACAGACTCCGTATGAGATATTGACAGGAAAGAAACTGGATTTCTCATTCCTGAAGATTTGGGGTTGCTGGGCATACGTTAAACGTTTGGATGGTACCAAACTTGAACCCAAATCGGATAAGTGCCTATTTGTAGGTTATCCTAGGGAAACCAAAGGATATTACTTTTACAACCCACAAGAGAACAAAGTATTTGTTGCTCTACATGCGGTTTTCCTTGAAAATGAATTCCTAAATGCAGTGGTCAGTGGGAGGAAAGTAGAACTCGATGAAAATTAGAGTAATACTGTTCCTGGCACAGAATCCTTAACGGAACATGAACAGTTCATCAGGGAAGAGACTATACCACAATCTTCGAATACACAAGAACAACGTAGATCGGAGAGAGTCATAAGATAACCTGAAAGGTATGGGTTTCTGATCTCACCTCATGTGGATATTAATCTTATTGAGGAAGATGAACTGGCTACTTATGAGGAAGCGATACAAGGTATCGACTCCGGTTTATGGAAAGATGCCATGAAATCTAAAATGGATTCCATGTACACCAACAATGTTTGGACACTGGTTGATGCAACAGAAGCATAAAGCCTATTAGTTGCAAATGGGTCTTCAAGAAGAAGACCGACATGGATGGAACATACAAACGTAATAAGCTAGGCTTTAGCGAAAGGTATCGTCAATGACATGGGTGTCGATACGACGAAACTTTTTCATTGTTGCATGATAAATCCATTCGGATAATGCTTGCTATTGCTGCTATTTCGAATACGAAATATGACAGATGGGCGGCAAAACCACTTTATTTAACATAAACCTTTTGGAGGATGTTTATGTTGGACAAAATGACCCATAGCGTCACTATTTGCACAGATCATTGTGTTGTTGTAGCAAATTAACTATGTGACAAGGAAATTACACTCTCATCATTTGTGATTAGATCACCATAGATATATAAATGAAGAGAGGTCCCTATGATTAGTTCCTGGACTGAGAATGATATGAGACAGTATCAGTCCCCGAAGGTTTAATCATTAAATATCCCTAGCCGGAGTATTATCGAGACTGGACATCGATAATGCGGAATAGGCTAGTATTGCACTTGTGTGCGTTGTGAGGGCACAACGGCATAGTTCTCATATATATAAGTATCGGATACTTATGCAAGTGCGATAGGAGGTCGTGTTTCACCGATGGTACGGGAAACAGCTTCGCTCTGGATAGACCCCTCGGAATCCCATTGGTATTATGACTATGTGTCTATGGGAGGCCGAAATCAAGGTAGGTGTGTATAGTCTTAACCTGAGACTTACATCGCTAATACTTGCGATAATCGGTAGACTTTGGTCTTGGTGGTACAGGGCTTTAACCGGTTCTGCGTACACCACTTCTGGGTTTATCAGAGAGTCGTAGTGTATTGGGTGTGATGTCAAGACGGAAGTATCACTCCAGTCATAGTGGAGATGATGTCACGCAGGATACGGTATTAGTGCTCTTAAGTGCTGGCCGGCCATCGGGATATTATGACAAGGTCATGTATATCCGATTATAGAGACTAGTTACCAGACATCCGACATGTGCTTCGGACGGGGCAGACACTTATCCAGCCCCAGCCCTAGCACGTGACTATCCGATACTGGGCTGATATACGCAATACTACGGTATACTACGCTTGATACAGATCTATATATTCCTGTAAGAATATTTCTGGAGAATTGGGTAGGCATGGCGCTTTGCTAGAAGCCAACCTTGTCTTGTAAATCGGTATAAACGTAGTACGAGGTACTTACGTGTTCGGATAGTCCGACGACCGTATTTACTGCCAACATATCCGGAGATCTCATGGGTCGCTTCCCGAAGATTCACCGATGACGTATAACTCGCACTTAATTAATCTGGGATTAATTAGAAGAGAGAGAAAATTAATCTGGGATTAATCACGGAGATATTTTATCTGGGATAAAATATTAATTAAAGAGAGAGAACGATTAATTTGGAATTAATCGATAAAATAATATATTTGATATATTATTAGAAATTGGATTTCGACGCGGAATTAAAATTGGATTTTAATTCGGGCGAACGAATTAATTTAGAATTAATTCGTTAGCGACGTGAATAGTGATTTCGCTAGGCGTAATCATTTAATTACGACGCGACGGAAAATTCGTTAATTTGGAATTAGCGAACCCGAGCCCGGGATTATTTGCGAGCGCATTCGCATTTCGAATTCGAGTGCGGCACGCAAGTCAAATCGTGCGTCAAATCGCAAGTCACATCAAGCGTCAAATCAAATGTCACTTTGAGTGATGTGACATGTTGTCACTTGATTTGAGTGATTGATGTGAAGAAGTTGAAAAAGCAACTTTTGCTTACTTTTTGACTTTAGCATTAATGGAAAGTAAAAAGAATTGGTAATGGTTTTATTATTTTTAGAAAATATAAAAACTAATACATTTCTTTTTCTTTCTCTCTCTCCACTCTTCTTTTACGCATTTTCCATTCTCCCTCTCTTTTTCTTCTCCTCTTCTCACGGCTTCAAGCCGATTTCTTCACCAAATTCTGGTTGTGACCGAATCAATGAGAAGCAAGGAAGAAGAGTGGTGCTAGCACACACCTGGGTTATATATGGTGATAGGGAAACGAATTTATGAGCTTGGAATTCCTTTTGAAGCTTGAAGCTTTGAGCTTCCATGGTGTGTCATCAATGGCCGAATCATGGAGGGACCAAAACCAGTCAAAACCGAGCAGCCCACTGCCTTGGAGAGCTGTTGCCGTGAGCTTGGAGGGAGGCAAAAACGCAGTTGTTCTTCGCATCTCAAACCGTTCAATGTGAGTTATGTATTCCGCCTTACTCCTTTGTGTATTCATGCGAATTTTGTGCTTGATTTCATGATCTTGGGACCTATATTAGAACTCAACAATGGTATCTTGAGCTTTGATCAAGCATGAAAAAGTTAGGGTTAAAATTGGGTAAACTCGATTTAGGCATGATTTGGTTGAATTGTTTGATGAAGTATGCTTGAATGAGGTTGAATTGAAGTTGTGTATGATCAATTTCATGAAATTGGATTGGATTCAATTTTCCCTAAATTTTGGGCATGACAAATTGGGTAAAATCAATTGAAGCATGATTTGATTAAATTGATTGATTAAGTATGCTTAAATGTTGTTGAATTAATGATTGATTGGATCAATTTGAAGAAATTATGTTTGGAACAAATTTCCCCAATTTTTTATGTTGGCATAAAGTGACAAATTTGGGTAAACTTGATTTTGAGCATATTTTGTGAAATTGGATGAATGAGAATGCTTAAAGTATGTTTAATTTAAGATTGATTGGATCAATTTGTTGAAATTGTGTTTGGAACAAATTTCCCCAAATTGCTTATGTTGGCCGAAATTAAAGAACCCTAAATTTCTTGGTGATTTTGTTTGTTTGATCATTGGATGACTTAAAACAATTGGGTAATGTTGTTTTGAAGTTCAATTTGATTGAATTTTGATTTGGAACATTTTTCCCAAATTAAAGTGGCTTGGCCGAATTCAATTGAATTTGAAATTCATTGTGTTTTTTGATTTTAATTCATTGGATGAATTGAATTGATTTGGGAAATGATGATTGTGGATTCAATTGGATTGAAACCGAATCGGATTGGAAAAACCCCTAATTGCCGAGAACAAAAGCATGTAAAATTGGGTTTGATTTTAATAAATTGTGTTGGACACTATTAATGTTAAAGTGCATGATTAAGTATGCTAATTGATGTTTTAGAAATATTAATTGGGTGGTTAATTGTGTATTACACTTAGGTTAATTAATTATGGAATTTAGAATTTTATAAGTTAATTAATTGGGCTTATTTTTGGAAATTGGGCCTTTAAGGTTGTGATTGGGCTTTTGGGCTTTGTTGTACAAAGTTGAGTTTAGGCAAATTTGGTTGGATCCAATTGGGCCTAAAACCGCATCCATAAAGTCCAATTATGACTTAATGGACCTTAATTATTTAATTGGGCCTAATGGGCCAAAATTGATTTCTGGGCTTATGGGGTAACTCCCGGAT
Source organism: Zanthoxylum bungeanum (assembly GCA_019454045.1). Classification (NCBI taxonomy): domain Eukaryota; kingdom Viridiplantae; phylum Streptophyta; class Magnoliopsida; order Sapindales; family Rutaceae; genus Zanthoxylum; species Zanthoxylum bungeanum. The sequence goes on from SKCR01039687.1 coordinate 29,358, forward strand.
TGGATTTTGGTTATTCGGTTTGACCCGAGTTGACCAAAAGTCCACGCCTTATAGAAATTAATTAAAAGCCCATTGGACTTTAATTAAATAAACATTAGATGTTAATCGGGCTTTGAGACCCGTTGCGATTAAATTTGGAATTTAAGTCGTAAAGGTTCGTTAATAAAAGTGTAATATTTAATTTGGAATTAAATAGTGAATTAGAATTAAATGCGTATTAAATTGGATTTAATTATGTAGTTTAATTTAATTCAAGAATTCGTACTTTGAGTACTTATTCGCAAAACGAGTTTGACTCGAGCAAAAATCAAATCGTTGTTTGAACATTGGATGATCACTAATTATCAGATTAATTAATTGGATTAGATTGATTGATAACATGCTTGTATGAATACATGGTTGCGATGCATGAATAATGTATATCGGATGGATATTAGTCGGGTGGGACAATTTTGGAAATTGTAATAAATTTGATTTATTAATTGGACCTGCGTGTCCAGCCTTATCACCTCTATACTCTTTGTATTCTCTTCTCACCTATTCCCCTCAATGTAAATGAGGTTTCTTTAGAAGTGTAGTGTAACGGGTAGAAGTAAATACATGTGCTAGCTTTGGAGAGAGAAAATGAGAGATTTGATCTAGGATCAATGTAAAGTATCCATCCGCATATCATTATTATTTTATTTCATATGCGCTTTATTATGTGTTTAGAATGCATGTTTAAGGGTGTATGATGATGAGACCTTAATAAAGATAATAAATTGGTAGCCAATTGCACGCGAAAAACCCTCGCTCAATATCAAGTGTTTTTCCTTCCATTGAGTGATTCTCACTCAAGATCCGAGATTGGCATTGGGTTGTTGGCCAAAGTCAAGCCCTTTGTCCGTCGAAGATGTGTTTGAATCACGAGAGCTTTGTTCCATATCGGTGTCTTGTCCAAGTTGTGGTTTGTTGGCCAAAGTCAAGACCACTTCTTGTCCATCGACATTGATTACGAAGCTTTCCATGGTCAATGGGTCACACTTGACTGGGATCACTAGGTTTGTTGTGCCAAAGCCAAGGCTTAGTTGATTCAGAGGAAAAAGGTTAGGTAATACATTGGATGTATTGGCATATATAAGATATATGTTTAGGATTTGGATATCCGCCTACTGGATCTAGGAATTGGATGGGATCCAATTGATCTTCGAGATCTACCTAGTTAATTATCATACAATTTGTTGGCCAAAGTCAAGATTGTGTGATATTTAACGGGATCCTAGCCCACTAGGAAACACGGTTTCCCGAGTACTCGACAGAGGGTTAGAGGCTCGCCGAAAAATAGTGGGAGGCAAGAATTGAATTTGCAATACTCGTTCAATTACTCGCCATACGCGCTCATTCAAATTATTTCGTCGTTAGATTAAATGTTAGTTGGACTAATATTTAAATTGTTGTTTTAATAAACAGTTGGACTGTATTATATTTGATTATATATAATTGGATTATATTAATCAATATATTTGAATTAATTAATTTCGTTTACAGTTGATTTTATAATTGGATTATAGTAATCAATGTAATTGAGGTTAATTAATTTAAATTATATTTGATTATATAGTTGGACTATTATAATCATTATAATAAATAGTACCACAAATCGTTGATTAAATAGTTGGACTATTAGAATCAAGATATAATTGAAAGATTGACATTTAAAACATAATCCTGGGAAAATGTGTTTAAATGGTTTAATTTTCAAATTGGGAATAAAGTTTCAGGATGGTCCTGGAAATTAATAGGTTATTTTATTTGATAAAATAATATATAAGCTTGTAGCGCAAGGCGCACCTTAATTCGATATTCCAGAAACACGAGGCTGGCCAAAGGCTTCTGGAGTGTTGAAACAGGCAAAGGCAAAATCATTATAATCTTCTGGAAGATAAGGACATATCCTAAGAAGACGAGCAAGGCTCTGACTTCAAATATGATTGTCATAATTATGTTCACAACTAGTATTGAAATTGGATTTTAAATACTTAGTGTGGTACATAAAATATATTGATGTTCAGAATCTGTTTTGAACAGGATACTGACTTCAATAGAGATTTATCTGCGAATTGGAAAAGGACGAAAGTCGCTGTTTTTAACCGTAGATACCTGAATTTAGGAACTACCTTCGGGTTAGTACTTAAATTTAGAAACTGTTATAATGTAGCTAGTTTGACTAGAAACATTATCTCTATATCGCGTATAACCCGCTGCGGGTGTACCTTTATATTCTAGAACACTAAAGTGTTTCATTATATAAAGATGATATTGAGATAAACACATTAGATGTGAATAACAGGATTTATATTTTGAATATAAATAATATCTCAAATATATAACATGACAAATAAATAGCTCAAACTGATTTGATCAGTTAAGAAACTTAATTGTGGCATAGTTGTCAGGGACACTGATAAACAAGAATCGTATATCCGCACTTTTGAAGAGCGGATACCAGGACTGATTTGATTCCATTCAAATAAAGTCTACGAATCTAGTCTATTTGGGCAAAGTGCCTAAAACACTATTTACTTGGTAAAAGTGTAAATGCCACCGATCTGTTAGCCCTACTTCATAGTGAAGCAAGTGGGCCCATGTCTAGCTAGGCTAGATATGGATATGAATATTTCGTGACCTGTACGGATGTGGCATCGCGTATGGTTATGTGTTTCTTTTGAAACACAAATCGGAAACTTTTAGAGTTTCGACACGAAATAGACAAATAGATCGGCTAAAGTATTAAACCGTCATGGTAAGACTGTAATGGAAAATACTTAAGCAATAAGTTTCTAGTTTTTATGAAAGAGTATAGTATTCTTTCAAATAAGGACTCCTCCCGGAATACGTCAGTTTGACGGTGTGTCCGAACGGATTAACCGAATTTTGTTAGACATAATAAGGTTAATCACGAGTCGCTCTGAGCTACCATTTCCTTCAACGGATAAGCTTTAAACAGTGCAAGAACTTATTTTGAATAAGGTTCCATAATAATCTGTTTGACAGATATCATATTAGATATGAACGGGAAAGAAACCGGGTTTCTCATTCCTGATAATTTGGGTATGCTAGGCATATGTTTGGATGATACCAAACTAAAACCCAAATAGGATAAGTGCCAAATGTAGGTTATCCTAGGGATACCATAAGTATTGTACTTATACATCTCACAAGAGAACAATTAGATTGTTACTCACCATACGGTTTTCCTGAAAGGAATACCGATATGCAGTGGTAAGTGGGAGGATAGTATAACTCGATGGAAATCCGAGTAGTAATACTGTTCAAGGCACTGAATCTTAATGGAACATGAATAGTTCATCCAGGATGAGACTATTACCATTAATCTTCGAATACACAAGAACCGCGTAGGTCGGATAGAGTCAGAAAACAACCTGGGGTATGGGTTTCTGATCGCACCTCATAAAGATGTCTATCTTATTGAGGAATACTAACTGACTACGTATGAGGAAGTGATACAAGGTATCAACTCCCTAATTATGGCAAAGTGTCATGTAATCCGAAATGGATTCCATGTATATCAACCAGTTTGGATACTAGTTGATGTACCACAAGGCATTGTGCCTATGGTACTAAAGTCTTCTAGGAAGACATACATGGATGACAACATACCAACGTATAAAGCTAGGCTTTAACGGAAAGGTATCGTTATCAACATTGTGTTGATTACGATTCAACTTTTACCTGTTGCCACGGTAAATCCATTTGGATAATGCAGGTTATTCGATCCATGATTGGATTGAAGCAAGCATTAGGTTCTTGGAATTATCGTTTTGATATAATCATAATGATGTATGATTTAATTCAAAACGAAAATAATTCTGTGTATATATAAGAAGGTTAGTGGGAGCGCACTGATAGTGGCTGTCCTATAAAATAATGATAATACGTCATTTCTTGGAAATGATATTCCCATAAAATAAATATCGGCGAAAGCTTGGCTTTCGCAATACTCTCCTAGAAACCGTACATTGAAAAAATGTACGAGACCTGGTGTATCATACGCTTTGAGCATATGGATTCACAAACAGGCCAATCCGAGTGATAGTCACTGGATTGATGTTAAGAACATCCGTTAGTATCTTAGAGAACTAAGGATGCTGTCTTAGTCTATGGAGAAGGAGAACTTGAAGTGACTGGGGTCACTGTAGCAAGTTTCCTATAACCGATAAAGACGACTAAAAGTCGCAAACGGTACTATAGTTTGAATAACGGTACAGTGAGCTGGAAATCTTCCAAGTAAGATACTGTTACCGAATAAACAACAAATGCGGGTTGTTGCTGCAGCTGAAGCAGCAATAGAAGTCATTTGGGTCGATACAAATCTAATTAGATTAGATATAGTTCTGTTAGCAGCTGAGCTAGGCGTCAGCACAGGCTAAAGAATTAATGGTCTCATCAACGATCCAGATACATACTTAGATACTCATCTGATTCATTCGGATCATATATCGTGGCGATGTGATGATCGAATAAATCGCATCAAGATGATAATCATGCAAATCCGCTGACGAATGCATTTCTCAGCAGTTTGAGCCAACCGTACATAGTTCGGTGTGTAGGACACTTGAGTGACTGGCTATGTGCCAAGTGGGAGATTGTTGGACAAAATGACCCATAGCGTCACTATTTGCACAGATCATTGTGTTGTTGTAGCAAATTAACTATGTGACAAGGAAATTGCACTCTCATCATTTGTGATTAGATCACCATAGATATATAAATGAAGAGAGGTCCCTATGATTAGTTCCTGGACTGAGAATGATATGAGACAGTATCAGTCCCCGAAGGTTTAATCATTAAATATCCCTAGTCGGAGTATTATCGAGACTGGACATCGATAATGCGGAATAGGCTAGTATTGCACTTGTGTGCGTTGTGAGGGCACAACGGCATAGTTCTCATATATATAAGTATCGGATACTTATGCAAGTGCGATAGGAGGTCGTGTTTCACCGATGGTACGGGAAACAGCTTCGCTCTGGATAGACCCCTCGGAATCCCATTGGTATTATGACTATGTGTCTATGGGAGGCCGAAATCAAGGTAGGTGTGTATAGTCTTAACCTGAGACTTACATCGCTAATACTTGCGATAATCGGTAGACTTTGGTCTTGGTGGTACAGGGCTTTAACCGGTTCTGCGTACACCACTTCTGGGTTTATCAGAGAGTCGTAGTAGTGTATTGGGTGTGATGTCAAGACGGAAGTATCACTCCAGTCATAGTGGAGATGATGTCACGCAGGATACGGTATTAGTGCTCTTAAGTGCTGGCCGGCCATCGGGATATTATGACAAGGTCATGTATATCCGATTATAGAGACTAGTTACCAGACATCCGACATGTGCTTCGGACGGGGCAGACACTTATCCAGCCCCAGCCCTAGCACGTGACTATCCGATACTGGGCTGATATACGCAATACTACGGTATACTACGCTTGATACAGATCTATATATTCCTGTAAGAATATTTCTGGAGAATTGGGTAGGCATGGCGCTTTGCTAGAAGCCAACCTTGTCTTGTAAATCGGTATAAACGTAGTACGAGGTACTTACGTGTTCGGATAGTCCGACGACCGTATTTACTGCCAACATATCCGGAGATCTCATGGGTCGCTTCCCGAAGATTCACCGATGACGTATAACTCGCACTTAATTAATCTGGGATTAATTAGAAGAAGAGAGAGAAAATTAATCTGGGATTAATCACGGAGATATTTTATCTGGGATAAAATATTAATTAAAGAGAGAGAACGATTAATTTGGAATTAATCGATAAAAAAATATATTTGATATATTATTAGAAATTGGATTTCGACGCGGAATTAAAATTAGATTTTAATTCGGGCGAACGAATTAATTTAGAATTAATTCGTTAGCGACGTGAATAGTGATTTCGCTAGGCGTAATCATTTAATTACGACGCGACGGAAAATTCGTTATTTGGAATTAGCGAACCCGAGCCCGGGATTATTTGCGAGCGCATTCGCATTTCGAATTCGAGTGCGGCACGCAAGTCAAATCGTGCGTCAAATCGCAAGTCACATCAAGCGTCAAATCAAATGTCACTTTGAGTGATGTGACATGTTGTCACTTGATTTGAGTGATTGATGTAGTAAGTTGAAAAAGCAACTTTTGCTTTTACTTTTTGACTTTTAGCATTTAATGGAAAGTAAAAAGAATTGGTAAATGGGTTTTATAATTTTAGAAATATAAAAACTAATTACATTTCTTTTTCTTTCTCTCTCTCCCCTCTTCTTTTACGCATTTTTTCCATTCTCCCTCTCTTTTCTTCTTCCTCTTCTCACGGCTTCAAGCCGATTTCTTCACCAAATTTTCTGGTTGTGACCGAATCAATGAGAAGCAAGGAAGAGAGATGGGTGCTAGCACACACCTTGGGTTTATATTATGGTGATAGGGAAACGAATTTATGAGCTTGGAATTCTTTTGAAGCTTGAAGCTTTGAGCTTCATGGTGTTCATCAATGGCCGAATCATGGAGGGACCAAAACCAGTCAAAACCGAGCAGCCCACTGCCTTGGAGAGCTGTTGCGCGTTCAATATGAGTTAGTATTTCCGCCTTACTCCTTTGTGTATTCATGCGAATTTTGTGCTTGATTTCATGATCTTGGGACCTATATTAGAACTCAACAATTTATATGCAACAACCTGATGGTTTTGTCGTACCAAAAACATGCGAATAAGGTTTTGCAATGTTAAATCGATCCATTTATGGATGAAGCAAGCATCGCGTTCTTGGAACCAATGTTTTGATTGGAGATCATAAAAAAGAATATGATTTCATTCAAATCGAGGATGATCATTGTGTATATAGAAGGTTGTGGGAGCACACTGACATTCTTGTTATTTCGTTGATGATGTATTGTTATTGGCAATGACATTCCCATGCTACAATCGGTGAATGGTGAAAGCTTGCTTTCATTAAAAATTCTCCATGAAAGATCTGGGAGAAGCAACCTTTATTCTGGAATAAATATCTACCAGGATAGATCTAGAAAGCTGCTTGGACTCTCCCAAAGCAAGTACATTGACAAGGTGCTGAAGCGATTCAACATGGAACAGTCGAAAAGGGGAATGTTGCCAGTGTCACTCTATCTAAGGACATGTGTCCTAAAACACAAGATGAGAGAGACAACATTAGTCTAATCCCATTCGCTTCGGTAGTTGGATCGATCATGTATGCCATGATATGTACGCGACCTGATATCTCATATGCTTTGAGCATGTGTAGTCGCGATCTAGTCGATCCAGGTGATGGTCACTGGGTTGCGGTTAAGAACATCCTTAAGTATCTTAGACAAACTAGGGATGTGTTCTTAATCTATGGAGATGGAGAATTTGAGGTAGGTGGGTTTACCGATGAAAGTTTCCAAACCGATAAAGACGACTATAAGTTGCAATCTGGGTACATATTTTGTTTGAATAACGGAGCAGTAAGCTGGAAATCTTCCAAGCAAGAGACTGTCAAAATATATTGTTGCAGCTGAAGCAGTAAAAGAGGCAGTTTGGATCCGTAAATTCCTAAATAGATTAGGAGTAGTTCCGTTAGTAACTAAGCATGTTCCATTGTATTGTGACAATAACGGGGCTATAGCGCAGGCTAAAGAATCACATTCTCATCAACGATCTAAGCATCGACGTTTCCATCTGATTGGTGAGATCATACATCGTGGTGATGTGAAGATCGAGAAGGTCGCATCAGATGACAACATTGCAGATCCGCTGACGAAAGCTATTCCTCAGTAAAAGTTTGAGCAACATGTACATAGTTCAGGTGTTAGATACTTGAGTGACTGGCTATAGGCCAAGTGGGAGATTGTTGGACAATTATGACCCATAGCGTCACTATTTGTAAAAGACATTGTGGTTTTTGTACAAATTAACTATGTGACAATGGAAATTGCTATTTTATCATTTTGTAATTAGATTACTTGAATAAATAAATGATAAAAGTCATTATGATTAGTTCCAGATTATAATATATGAGACAATATCAATCCACTAAGGTTTAATCATTAAATATCCCTAGTCATAGTATTATCGAGACTGGACATCGATAATGCGGAATAGACTAGTATTGCACTTGTTCGCATTGTGGAAGCACAATGACATAGTTCTCATATATTTAAGTATTAGATACTTATACAAGTGTGATAGGAGGTTGTGTTTACCAATGGTACGGAAACAGCTTCACTCTGGATAGACCCCGTGGAATCCCATTGGTAGTATGACTATGTGTCTATGGGAATTCGCATCAGGGTAGGTGTATTTGGTCTTAACCTGAGACTTGCATCGCTAATACTTGCGAAAATAAATACGCTTTGGTTTTGGTCGTCCATGAATTTAACAGGTTCTGTGTACGCCTCTTCTGGGTTTATTGAGAATCGTAGTGTATTGGGTGTGATGTCAAGACAGAAGTATCAGTTCAGTCATATAGAGATGATGATAACGTAGGGATACAGAACTGGTTCTCTATTATGTTGCAACTATCGGGATAATATGACAAGGTCATGATTATCCGATTATAGAGACTAGTTGCTTATGATCCGATATATGCTTCGTACGGGGCAGACACTATTCCAGCCCCAGGCCTTGCATGTGACATCAGATACTGGATCGCAATACGTAATACTATGTATACTACGCCTGACAAAGATTATATATATTCCTTAAAGAATATTTCCGGAGAATTGGGTAGGCACGGTGCTTTGCTAGAAGCCAACCATGTCTTGTAAATCGGTAAGAATGTTGTACTGGGTACGCACGTGTTCGGATAGTTCGACGACCGGATTTACTGCCAACATATCCAGGGATCTCATAGGTCGCTTCCCAAAGATTCACCGATGACGTATGACTTGAACATAATTTATCTGGGATTAATTATGAGAGAGTGAAAATTAATCTAGGATTAATTAAGGAGAGAATTTATCTGGGATAAAATTCCATTAATAGAGAGAGAACGATTAATTTGGAATTAATTGATTTAATAATATATTCGATATTTTAAATGAAATTAGATTTCATAGCGAATTTAAATTAGATTTTAATTCAGGCAAACGAATTAACTTAGAATTAATTCACGAGCGACTTTAATAGTAATTTTGCTAGGCTTAATTATTTAATTAAATTTGATTTAATTAAGTCGCAATGGAAAATTTGTTAATTTGGAATTAACGAACCCGAGCCCGGAATGTGTTTGCGGGCCCACTCGGATTTTGAATTAAAGTGGGGCCCACAACAAGTCACATCATTAGTCAAACACTTAGCTTTTCTTTCATGGAAGTTAGTAGAGATTTTGATGTTAGCTTGTAAAACACATTAACTTGAAATGGTAAATGACCTTTACAAAACTTTGAGATTTGGTATATCATAATTTGTTTTTGGAAAATCAAAGGCAAGTCAACACACTTCTCACTTTTCTCTCCTTGGCCGAAAATCACACTCCTCTTTTTCTCTCCGTTGGCGTGAAGCTTGGCTTCTTGTTTTAGTGATTTTTGTTTCAAAAATCTCAAGTGCTAACACAAAAAATGGTCATTCAAAGTTGATAGGGAAACATCCATTGAGTTTGGAATTCATTCACCAAGGCTTGGAGCTCAACATACAATCAATGAGATCTTGGAGAACAACATCAAAGGATTCAAAGTTTTGAACTTTCCAACATCCAAGAAACCGATCAATGTAAGTTATTCTGCAAACTTCGCGGATTATTCACACATCTTTTATGTTTAAATGATCTTGGACTTGTTCTTAGAGAACCCAACAAAAATTTAATAATGATATGCGAATGGATATATAACAAATTATTCCTAGAACAAATCTATCCATTTCTTCTCTCCCGCTAGCACTATTCATACTTCTACCCAGTCACATAATACTTCTAAAGAAACCTCATTTACATTGAGGGGAATTGGTGAGAAGAGATATACAAAGAGAATAGAGATAATAGGCTGGACACGCAGGTCCAATTTAAATAAATTATAAATTTATTACAACAATTTCCAAAATTGCCCTCACCCTTCTAATATCCATCTAATATACATTATTCATACAATACATCCAAGTATTCACACACAGCATGTTATTAAATCAATCTAATCCAATTAATTAATCTTTGAATTAATGACCATCCAATGTTCAAACAATGATTTGATTTGTGCGAGTCAAACTCGTTTAAGAATAAATACTCAAAGTATGTATTCTTGAATTATAACAAACTACAATTTCAAATCCAATTTAAATTATATCCAATATTAATTCATGTTTAATTCCAAATTAAACAATTACACTTTCAATAGTGCATTTAAAGACTTAGATTCCAAATCCAATCCAATTGGGTCTCAAAGGCCCAATTAGCATCTAATACTATTCAATTAAAGTCCAATGGGCTTTCAATTGATTCTTTAGGCATGAGCTTTGGCTATTATGGATCAAACCCAAAATGCCAAGGCCCAAGTTAGGAATCACCCTATGCCATAAAATCAATTTAGGCCCAATTAAATTATTAAAGGCCCAATGTCATATTTTTGGACTTTATGGAAATGGTTTAGGCCCAAATATGATCCAAGACCAAAATTTGGCCCAACCAAGCCCATTAGCCCAAATACAACAAATTAGATTATTATATCATACCAAATTACATATTAATTCATTTCAAGTGTAATTAGCACAATTAATTAATTAATCTAGTATTTCCAAAACACTAATTAATCTAATTAATCATGCTTAACATTTTAATTTATGTCTAACACAAATTAAAGCACAATAAATCCATTCCAACATGCTAGGCTCACGACATTGGCAAGGAATTTGTCATGCAACTTGATTTCAATCCAATTAAATCAACATTTATCATATATATCATGCCAACAACACATCCAATATGTCAAGTTTCAAAAATCACCATGAGCACATCTAGGGTTATATTCGGCCAAGGTATAGATTTTAAGGAAAATTAATTTAATCAATTTTACACAAATCTAATGATGGACAAATCCAATTCAACATCATATAAACTCAAGCAAACAATCACCTTAGGCAAAATCAAGCTCCAATCACAAAATCCCCAAATTAAAGTCTAAGAACCATATAATCAAATCATGCTTAGAAACCGCTCTGATACCATTGTTAGTGTTCCTAGAACATGCCAAAGATCTCTAAGAGTGATTAGTGTGTGAATTTTACCAAAGGAAGTTGCGGAATACTTACATTGGTTTTGATGAATTAGAAAACTTTTTCATGGATGATGGAAGCTCCAAGCCCTCTTTGTTGTGTTGGGTTTCTATTAAGTCCCAAGATCAATTTCAAGCAAGAAACACATGTGAATACATCAAGAAGTACGGTGGAAACATACTTATATTGATCGGTTATGCGATGCGAGGAACAAAAAACTATTCTCCCCTCCATGGTGCTCTCGGCAGTGGGCAGATTTTGCTCCTCCAATTTTCGGTCACCACCTCAAAGTGTGCTCCAATGATGCTCCAAGCTCCAAGCTTTGCTAATGGTTATTCCATGCACACAAGTTGGTTTCCCTATCACCTTGGATGACCCTTTATGTGCTAGCATTGGCAAGATTTGCAAAAAATCTTCCATATCACTTCTTCTTGTTCTCGGCATTTGACATGAAAATGAGAGGAAATTTGGCCCAAGGCCGAATAGAAAGAGAAGAGGGAGAGTGAGAGGTGTGTGTTTTGTTTTTGTGTATCTAACACACAAAAATCAAATCCAAAAAAAAAAAATTGTAAAAAGCCTTTCCAAAAGTCAAATACAATTTTGGAGCAAAAAAGCAATTAATGTTTTTCAACCACTTCCATCAATCAATAGTGACATGTTGTCAATCAATCAAAGTGACTTGACATCACATCAATCAAAGTGACTAATGATTTGACGCTTGATGTGACTTATGGGCCGCACTTGAATTCCAGATGCGAGTGGGTCCGCAAACACTCCCGGGCTTGGGTTCGCTAATTCGAATTACGAATTTTCCGTTGCGACGTAATTAAATAATTATGCCTAGTAAAATTACTACGTATATTACTAGATACGTACGTGTTCGGATAGTCCGACGACCGGATTTACTGCCAACATAAATCCAGAAATATTCTTACTGGAATATGTTATGACTAGGTCATGTTTATCCGATTATAGAGACTAGTTACTAGAGATCCGGACTTCCATAGACACATAGTCATTCTACCAATGGAATTCCGAGTGGTCTATCCAGAGCGAAGCTGTTTCCGTACCATCCGTAAACACAACCTCCTATTACACTTGCATGAGTATCATATACCCAAATATATGAGAACTATGCCGTCATGTTCCCACAATACGCACAAGTGCAATACTAGTCTATTCTGTATTATTGATGTCCAATCTCGATAATACTACGACTAGGGATATTTAATGATTAAACCTTTGTGGATTGATACTGTCTTATATCATCTCAATCTGGAACTAATCATATGGACCTTCTATCATTTATACATCTTGGTAATCTAATTACAAATGATAAAAGAGCAATTTCCTTTGTCACATAGTTAATTTGTACAACAACACCATGATCTGTACAAATAGTGATGCTATGGTTCATAACTGTCCAACATGTTGTTCCAAACTCATGGGTGAGTCTCCCTATCACCTTCCTTTGACTCCTTAAAGTGCTAGCTTACTTGAATTTTGCAACAAAATTCCATGAGAGAGAAGACAAGCTCACGTTTTTGTGAGGAAGAAGAGAGAATAGGTTGCTGTGAATAGTAATCATATCATGCTTCCAAAGTTGACTTGTTAATTTATATTAAGTTTGTGTGTTGAATTGGTTTGAGTGTTTTAAAAGCAATCCAAGCTTTACACTCAACAAATCAAATCCAAAATCAAGCCTGACTACTTCCATCAAATGTCTAACATGTTGATGTAAGTAAAGTGGGTCCCACCACTTTTAAATTCCAAATTTAAGTCGGCTAATTCAACACGCAATTTCGCTCGAGTCCGGGTTCGTTTAATTCCGAATAAATGAATTTTCTGTTGCGACGTAATTAAATATAATTTATTTAAATAATAATGCCTAGCAAAATATTATGAAAGTCACTTGCGAATTAATTCTAAATTATTTCGTTCACCCGAATAAAATCCAATTTTAATTCCACTTTGAAATCTAATTTCAATTTATATATCTAATATATATTTAATCGATTAATTCCAAATTAATCGTTCTCTCTCTTCTATCCGAATTTTATCCTAGATAAATTCTTACGGTAATTAATCCTAGATTAATTTTCTCTCTCTCATAATTAATCCTAGATTAATTCTATTCGAGTCAATTGTCATCGGTGAATCTTTGGGAGGTGACCCAAGAGATCCCTGGATATGTTGACAGTAAATATGGTCAACGGACTATCCGAATACTTGCGTACCCGGTACCACATTCTTACTGATTTATAAGACATGGTTGGCTTCTAGCAAAGCATCGTGCCTACCCAATTCCCCAGAAATGTTCTTTTAAGGAATATATATAATCTATATCAGGCGTAGTATACATAGTATTGCGTATTACGATCCAGTATCGAATGTCACATGCTAGGTATGAGGCTGGAATTGTGTCTGCCTCGTACGAAGCATATATCGGATCACTAGCAACTAGTCTCTTTATGATCGGAAAGTCATGACCTAGTCATACTTTCCCGATGGCTATAGCACTATATAGTACCAGTTTTGTATCCCTGCGTGATCATCATCTCCATATGACTGAAGTGATACTTCCATCTTGACATCACACCCAATACACTACGATTCTCAGTATACCCATAAGAGGCGTACACAGAACCTGTTAAAGCCCTGGACGACCAAAACCAAAGTATACTGATTGTCGCAAGTATTAGCGATGCAAGTCTCAGGTTAAGACCATATACACCTACCCTGATTTGGATTCCCATAGACACATAGTCATACTACCAATGGGATTCTGAGGGATCTATCTAGAGTGAAGCTGTTCCCGTACCATCGGCAAACAGAACCTCCTATCACACTTGCATAAGTATCCAATACTTAAATATATGAGAACTATGGCGTTAAGTTTCCATAACGCGCAAAAGTGCAATGCTAGCCTATTCCGCATTATCGATGTGCAGTCTCGATAATACTACGACTAGGGATATTGAATGATTAAACCTTAGTGGATTAATATTGTCTCATATCTTATTAATTTGGTACTAATCATATGGACTTTTATCATTTATATATCCAGGTAATCCAATTATAAATGATAAAAGAGCAATTTCATTTGTCACATAGTTAATTTTGTACAAGAACACCATGTTCCTTACAAAATAGTGATGTTATGGGTCATAATTATCGAACACCCAAAATATGAAGTGTACTCATTGAGCACTTGGGCAACGCGTTATGAATAATATAGATTATTCATAATACTTCATCAGATTAAATGAGTTAATTCGAATCGTTTAATCGGTTAAACGATTACACATGCATTAGGGGATTTTGGTCAATTAATAATTATTGTGTTTTGTATTTGATACATAATTTGATTAGATACACATTAATTACTTGTCAAATGAGACTTTGACACATGCCATTAATATATGTATTTGTTATTTAATGTAAATAAAAATACATATATAATAATTATTATATTAATTAATTATTTAGATATTTAATTGTTAATATTTGAATAGTTAAATAATATTCATATTTCATAAATGTTATGAAATATGTTTAATTATTATTGACACACATGGCATGATTTAATTAAGCTAAATGTGTGCAAATTTGATTTGCTACTAAAAAAATAATGTTATTTAATTGGATTAAATTTAAAAAATGACCATTTTGCCCCTTGGTGAGTCGGTCAAGGCTTTTTAAAAGGAAAATGTTTTATTTTATTCTAGGCTTGCTTCCATGGTCGAAAACACTCTCAAAATTGTTTTGATGATTCAACAAAGAAAAAGATGAAAATCAAGAAAAAAAAGGCTTTACGAAATAGTAGAATTAGAGGTAATACTCAATATCCCTAAGCTTGAAAGAATGATTCTTGTTCTTGATCTTCTAGATAGACTCTAGGGTTCTTCTTTTCTTGTGAATTTGGGTGTTATGGATTTGGAGGATGGAATTGGAAGCATATAGCATGTGTGAATTAGTTTTGAATAATATTATTGTAATATTTATTCAATTTGGTAATTTGATGATATCTTTTCATTCTAGAGTGTTATGACCACTTTTTTAATGCCTAGAATTTTTCCTGGTTGGTTCATGTGTTGTGACTTTAATTGGTGTTTTGATTAATTGGATTAATCTTGAATAAGTTGGATTAAGCATGAAAATTTGATAATTTTTGTTGCAAAATCAGATCTGAAAAATTGGATTATTTGTGATGAAAAATGATGTCATTTGAATGTATTGGATGTGTTTTGGGTGTTGGGACAATTTCTGGAAATTGTTTCGAAGTTGAAATAAGCGAAAACGGCGAAAAACGGTGTTACCGGGTGGCTTTTGAGCCAACCGGGTGACGGCTGCCCAAACAGTGAATTTGTCACTGTTCGGGCAGCCCATGAACTGCCCTAATACTGTTGGGGCTAACCTGGGCAGCCCTCATGTGTATTGGGTGGTTGGTTCCGTCAAAAACACGTTTTATGCCATTTTACGGAAAACCGTTTTAGTAAACGTTTCGCGATGTTTCATATATATATTTATGTCGCTATTTGATATCGAATAAATATTTTTAGGTGAAATATGAATGAATTATTCATATTGGATATTGAATAATTCCTTCGGTAATTTAAAAAGTTTTAATATTACGATTTCGCCCGAACCGCGCTTCTGCCGCACACTTCGCCCAAAACCCCAACAAAGTCCACACCTAGTCTCCTTAGGATAGCATACAAATAGGCACACCTTTGAACGTGGCTCAAACTTAGTATTCTTATTCTTCAGAAAATATGTCGGACACCCTCATATGTTAAAATATCATAAACTAACTTAACGACCACTTCACAACTCTAAATGAGTCTTAGGAACAGACTTAGATGGAACTATATTAAGGACATATATTGCAGTTTGTAATGTATACCCCCAAAACGAACTAGGTAGTGAACTATAACTAAACATAGATCTTATCATGTCTAGTAGGGTCTGATTTCTCCTCTCGGCAACACCATTTTGATGTGGTGTTCTAGGTGATATGAGTTGGGATACTATCCTCTGTTCAACTAAGAATACCTTGAAATCTATGTCAATGTATTCTCCTTCATGATCCGATCGTAGAGTTTTGATCGTTTTACCTAATTGGTTCTCAACCTCCGCACGATACTCTT
Organism: Zanthoxylum bungeanum; assembly: GCA_019454045.1. Classification (NCBI taxonomy): domain Eukaryota; kingdom Viridiplantae; phylum Streptophyta; class Magnoliopsida; order Sapindales; family Rutaceae; genus Zanthoxylum; species Zanthoxylum bungeanum. The sequence goes on from SKCR01039687.1 coordinate 45,747, forward strand.
TAAACTTTTTAAAAGTATCTGAATTGTACTACATTAGGTAAACGTACCCATATCTTGAATAATCGTTAATAAATATAACGAAGTATTCATAACCATATCGGGCTCTTACATTCATCAGTCCATAAACGTCTGAATGTATTAGCTTAAGCGGTTGACTGGCTCTTATACATTTTCCAGTAAAAGGTCTCTTGGTCATCTTTCCTTCTAGAAGAGATTCACAGACTGGTAAAGTTCCAAGCTTTAACTAGTTTAAAGCCCCGTTCTTTATCAACCTATCTATCCGGTCAAGGCTAATATGACCAAGTCTAAGATGCTATAGATATGTGTCATCCTGAGAAATCTTTTGCCATTTTGTTCTAGGTTTTTCAACTTTAAACATTTCAGTGTTGGGTATTGACCTATGTGTTAACAGTCTTAACACATATAAATTATTTTATGAGTTTCATGTGCTTATGATTAATCTATTTCTACCAATTATAACCAAATTACTATGAAAAGAAACTGAAAAACCATCATCCAAAAGTTTGGAAACATAAATCAAATTCATGAGAAAACCGGGAATGAATGACACATTGTCCAAATTTAAATAACTATTATCTAAAAAATATAGATTGGAAACTCCCACTGCTCTTGTTAATTTATCGTTAGAAAAATGGAAATTATTGGAGAAACCGTGGCTGAAAAAAAAAAAAAAGTAAACATGCATTTAATATCCATTCATCGTATATTAAAATTATCAAACATTTAGGCATAAAATTAAACATGATGCATGAACCATGAATAATGAAATAGAAACCTAAGAGAATTATTATGCCACATAAATCTATCGTCCCATAAATAAGTGTCACCGTAGGGTAGGTTAAGTATTTGTATGATAGATCGAGACAATCTCAATTGATTAATATATACGGAAATAACTCTTATTCCTAAATTAACCATCCACATTTTAATTTGATCTAGGAATTTGGATTAACATTTAATCATTCCTTTGTATATGTGACCCGTTGTTTTGGAACCCTTAAACTTAACTAGTGAAGTGCCATCGTAGGATAGGTCAGTTCACCAGATACATCTAGAATCCCAATCCTCTCAGAATCCAAACTTGATATTGACCCAAAATAGACACCATCCGTAGGGGGACAAAAACAAAACCATCTCGAGGCGCCTTTTGAATCTCATTTTTTCAGACTAATAACGGAGGTCGCGAGATATATTATCGTATATCCCTCTTCCACCCACTATTTTAAATTTAAGGTTTCTATATATTAAAATATCTAATATTTTAATTTACTAGTGTCAATAAATTTATGTGCGGCTAAAACATAATTTTCATTTACACTAGTGCACTATTAGTGATCTTTTCAATTTGAACTCTTAAAATTTTAATTCACTAATATTCATTAGTCTCTACTAACTATTTTACTCAATTAAACTTATTTAACTAAGTTAGGTTTAGTGACCTAATTTATTTTAACTCTTAAAATATTGGTACACTAATAAGTTTAAAATTTATAATTCTAAAGTGGACCAAATTTTTAATCTAAGCGCATTATAAATTCCAATGGTACGTGGAGTTGTATCCCGAGTGCAGACCACACTACCGTCCATTCGAAATCGGCTATAGAATTTACGTCCGCGTTTCCATCCTATATACCAATAGAATTCATGATGCATTTTTTAAGCCCATTATTTTAGATTTTTCAATTTTAAACCATTGAACCAATTAATCTAATTACTCAATTCTCATGCATACCATATTCCAATTTAACCATTTTAATTATATAAAATCATATTTCATGTCTAGAATATTCATGCATCCAAAACATGTTATACCATGTGAAAATGAAAGAGTAGGCACCCTAAGCTATATGACATGTTATTCAAACATTTCGAATCAAACATACATACAACATAAAAAATAATTTTACATTGACCGGGCTCTTATTTTTACTATACTAATCTAATTAGTACATAAAATTCCCAAGACATGTCTTGGTCTTCAAATCTTGCTTTATAGTGGTATTGGCTCCTTTTGCGACTTTGACAATCCAAATGACAAAGAATGAAATTTTATATAGGAAAATTAAATTACAACATTTGTTAAAATTGACCTTATGGCCTTACATCCCAAAACCAAAAACAACATAAAAATAAGAGTCTGAAAAATTTAGAACCAATGCAAAAAATATTCATCACATGAATCAACAATTAAATATTCATCTCATGAATATTACTTTGTGCCTACTCATCTAAACATGCATATAATAATTTATATCTCATATAAAAAAATAGTAACTTTAAATGAAAAGGAGAAGGGTCAAGAACACTTTTAAACCTCACTCTTGATGCCAATTGTAGGAACCGATTTCCTAGCGCAGCAGAAAAATGTTAGGCACCCAGGATCGAAATCAAATTTTTTTTGCCATTACCTTCACTCTTGCTGAAACGGCATCCCTTATCCTGACCCTCGTGGTGTAATCTCTTTTAGTAAGGTCCCCCCATGAATCAAGCAGCTGCAAAGAAGAAAAAACATGGTTAGTGGCTCCAGAATCAACAATCCATGTGGACTTATCATCCTCTACTAATAGAGACTAGATAATAAGTAAAAATTATAAGAACTGATTTCCTAGTGCAACGGAAACACGTTAGGCACCGGGATTGGACTTGAAAAATTTTTCTGCCCTTTCTTTCACTTGGCTGAATATGACCAGCAGCTTCACTAAAATTTTACTTCTTTTTTAACAAAATTTCAACCCCAGAAAAGCCCCCAAACAACCTCCAAACAACAACTTAAAAATGGAATATTTTGGACCCGCTATGCGCCCAGCACACCCCTGAAACAACCTCTAATTTGTACCTACACCAATAAAGTTTCAGGTTTGATTTTTCTTTTAAAACAGCCCAAAACAGTCTTAAAACACCCTTTAATGTTTCCCAATTTTTCTGGATTAGAAACAAAACAAACCGATCCCCGTTACACAAAATTATATGTGGTAGTGAACAGAAAATTGCTCACTGCCACGAGGTGTATAGAGAAGAAGAAGATGATGAATTTTTGTTCGACACCAAATAGCCTTTTGTGCTATATCTCGTTACCAACAGAATGTAGTGTGGTCTATACTCACAAACAAATCTATTAAATTTTTGGAGATTAAAGTGTCACATATCTTTTTGGTTTTGTTTTTCCTTGTTCTTGTTTTTCTTTAACACTTGAGAGGATTCTTAGAACAAGAAAAGGGTGGCAAGGGTTAGAATGAGATACGTTAATGTAATATTCGGTGAACCCGACGACTCATACGATACCAGAGCTTGATGACTATTATGATTCAGAGGTATAATACTTGATATAAATCATGTTCGAGCAAGTACGTGCTCATAAAATGGAATTTGGGACATTCGGAAGATTCCTTTAAATTTTGACGCGGAACTTAGTTTACGTTCCACCTCGAACATCTTTTAGTAATCGGGCTTTACTTTTTTCATACGGTCTCCGATGTTTATGAATTTTGTATCATCGGAAAGCTTAGATCGAGAGCTACAACTTTTGCGTTGAATGTCTTCCCCAATTCGGACCAGAAACGGATCAAACATTGCAATTTCCGCAGCTACTACAGTAACTTCGAGAATATTCTAGATTTGGAGTGATGTGGCTCAATCATGGCCACCCATTTACATGATTAAAATCATCCCCTTTTGTCTATTAAAAGTGAACTATTCCCTCGTCTTCATTAAGGCCAAAAACGTGTATAGCCAAAGAGGATTCTTCAAATGTTCTTCTTCATCAAGCCATTTAAGTGCAACAAAGGATGATTTTTCAATTTTCTAGCACACAAAGTGAACTTCTTACTTCCCTTCTTTCTTTATTTATTTCTTTTGAACAAGGAAACTAGAGCCCAATTCGCACCATTTAAACCCTAGAAATTGAGATTGTTAAATTGGCTTTAATTTGGTAGTTAGCATGTGCTTTGGAAAGTAACATGATGATATTATGTTGGATTGAAGACCATTTGCATGTGAATGTATTGGAAGGGGAAGTTGAATTTTCTTTTTGTGTTTATGTTAGTGATAAATTAGTTTATAAAGTGGGGTTATTTATATGTCTCTTGAGTATACATTGTGTAGTTAAAGTTATGTTTATGTGAAGGTTTTAATGTGTAAAGTATGATGACGCATGTTAGACTTGGAAAAGATGATATTAGGCCCTGGAACTGAACTTGCGTCGCGATGTCAAGCACCGCGCGTCGCGACACATTCTCAAAAAAAAAGGCCAAATTTGATTATGTCATGTGCGCGTCGCGACACGAACCAAAAACCAGGTGACTGCCTCGGCTTCTCCAGGTCGCATCGCGACTCGCAAGTCTATACGTTGCAACGCGAGACCATTTCTCAGGATAATTTTTTTTACCCAATTCATTTTTAACCCAGAACGTTAGAGGTCACCGAAAGGGCTTCATATCATGCTATATACATTTCAATTACCACAACGCAAATATAGAACATCCTATAGTGATAAAAATTACAGAATGTATCATACAACATGAATTCTAATCGAGTTGTCCTTTGAGGGTTATCGCAGGAACCATAAAATGCTTTTGCAAAGTGACGCTATGCTAGCAGAACTCCAAATCTGTAAGTGGACACTACCCTTTTAAATTGATCTTCATTTTATTATTTTTGATATAGACTTATTTTTACGTTTTAGGGTGTTAGATCATTTTTTTACAGTTATTTCATAAAAGTTTATGATTTAAGTTTTATTTGAGAAAGAAATATTTTCAAAACATGAGTTTTATGTATTTTCTAGGCATGGGGGAAAAACTCACCTCAGTATGCAACTTGTACAGACATGGATTTGACGGACATCACATATGCACATGTAGAGGACTGGGGGGACGGCGATACATAACGCCCCCAGATCCTAGTTCAGGACTAGGGATGATAGATGCCCTTATATCCTAGTTTCAGAGCTTGGATGGTAGCATAGATCCGCACCCCCAGTTCTAGTTCAGTGGCTTGGGGGACGACAATACGTAATGCGCCAAGACCACTAGTTTCAGGGAAAAGAGTGGCATGTTTTAGGGGACGGAGATACGTAACGCCCCCTAAGTTATGGATTTGCACTCCTGGCTCTAGTTAGGTGTATGGGGGGATGGCGATACGTAACACCCCCATACGTCAGGTTTTCAGAGACTGAAACCAATTTTTTTTAAAAATAGTTTTCAGATACAGTTTTCAGAAGAAGTTCCAGAGTAAACTTTTATAGAAATAAAGTTTTCAGAAAGAGCAGTTTATAAGAGATTTCCAGAAAAGCTGATTTTAGAAAATATTTTCAGAAAGAAAGAGTTGTTTTCAGCTTATAAAAGGAATTTTCATAAATAAACTTTTTGTGTTTATGTTAGTGATAAATTGGTTCAAAAAGTGGGGTTATTTATATGTCTCTTAAGTATACATTGTGTAGTTAAAGTTACGTTTATATGAAGGTTTTAATGTGGGAAGTATGGTGAAGCAAGTTAGACTTGGAAAAGATGATATTAGGCCCCGGAATCGGCCTCGCGTCATGATGCCAAGCACTGAGTGTCCGATGCGTTCTGGAAAAACAAGGCCAAATTCGATTCTGTCATGTGCGCATCATGACACGAACCAAAAACCAGGCCACTGTCTCGGTTTTTCTAGGTCGCATCCCGACGCGAGACCATTTCTCAGGATAAATTTTTTTACCCAATTCATTTTAACCCAGAACATTAGAGATCACCCGAAGGGCTTCCGATCATGCTATATACATGTCAATTACCATAACACAAATGTAGAACATCCTATAGTGACGAAAATTACAGAATGCATCCTACAACATGAATTTTAATCGAGTTGTCCTTTGAGGGTTATCGCATGAACCACAAAATGCTTCGGTAAAGTGAGGCTATGCTAGCATAACTCCAAATCTGTGAGTGGACACTACCATTTTAAATTGGTCTTCATTTTATTATTTTTGATATAGACTTATTTTTACGCTTTAGGGTGTTAGATCATTTTTATTACAGTTATTTCATAAAAGTTTATGATTTAAGTTTTATTTGAGAAAGAAATGTTTTCAAAACATGAGTTTTATGTTTTTTTCGAGGCATGGGGGAAAAACCCACCTCAGTATGCAACTTGTACAGACATGGATTTGACGGACAACACATGTGCACATGTAGAGGACAAGGGGGACGGCGATACGTAACGGCCCCAGATCCTAGTTCAAGACTAGGGATGACAGATGCCCATAGACCAATGTTTCAGAGCTTGGAGGGTAGTATATATCCGCACCCCCAGTTCTAGTTCAGTGGCTTGGGGGACGGCGATACGTAATGCCCCAAGACCACAAGTTTCAGGGAAATGAGTGGCATGTTTTGGGGGATAGTGATACGTAACGCCCCAAAGTTATGGATTTGAACTCGTGGCTCTAGTTAGGCGTATGGGGGGACGACGATACGTAACACCCCCATACGTCAGGTTTTCAGAGATAGAGACCGATTTTTCTTAAAAATAGTTTTCAGATACGGTTTTCAAAAGAAGTTCCAGAGAAATATTTTATAGAAATAAAGTTTTCAGAAAGGGCAGTTTATAAGAGATTTCCAGAAAAGCTGATTTTAGAAAGGTTTTTCAGAAAGAAAGAATTTTTTTCAGCTTATAAAAGCAATTTTCAGAAAAGATAAATTTAAGATAAGTTGGATTTTAGAACCATGTGTTTTCAAAAGCATTTTAATAATTAATTTAAAGCCGTCCACTCACTTAGATCATATAACCGGTCTAACCCCCTCACTTCTAGTTTCTTGTTTTGCAGGCTCGAGGGGTTGGATACTGATGGCAGTCACTATAGGGTCTTTGTCCAAATTTCAAGTCAGATAGAGTATAGTAAAGTCATGCATTAGTTAATAGCTTTGTATCAGTCATTGTTATAAGTACAAGTGTTCTCAACAGAGTTGTAAATTTCATTTGTTTTTAAGTGTACAGTAATGAGTAGTGAGCTATGTACTTATTTTGATGAGTTGGGCATTTTTCCCATGCATGAGGATGTATATAAAATGAGATTATCAGTTGTCATAGAGTCAGAGGATTATAGGGTTAGTACGGTCTATCCCCTACCGGTAGCATCTCTCGGATTGGGGATGTTACAAAGATGGTATTAGAGCATGGTCTAGGGAGTCAGTGACAGTAGTGGGTAGAGTGCTGAGGTCTAGTATACGCAGTATGTCTGGGATACCCGTATACGAGGCACTACCTCTCTAGTATCTGATCCTCGAGTACGTCCTCAAGCTCTATAGACAGGTTAGTAAGAACTGCTATGTTATTTGAATTCTCTTCCTAGTAAAAAGTGATCAAAATTTTTGTTCTAGTTAAAGATTTTTGGTTGTAATTTTGGCCTAATAGCCGAAGTTCAAGACAAGTTGGGAAAATAGATAGTAGAGTCCCAATTACAATTATATAAAGGAGTGGGAAAAGAAAGATATAAGAAAAGTAAGAAAAGATATATAGATACTCAAGCAACCATGAAAGTAAGTGGGAAATATACAAAAGCATATGATAAAGAGTATATTAGAAATAGTAATAGTAAGAAGGAATACATCAAGTTTGAGTAAGAGTAAGAATGACAATTATACCTATATAAAGTTTCCTCATTTTCACAAGAATCTTCCATTCCTTAAGAAATTCCTTTAAGATAATCAATAAGCATGAAATACCTTGTATAGATGACGAGTCCTCTGACTAGTAAAAGAATAGTAAGAAATATAAAGAACTGGGATAAATCAGAGTTAGACACGAAATCTCAGGGAATTAAATACGTTAAAAAGAAAGAACAGATTTCCAAACCCAGTCATACAAGTAAGTAAAAGGAAGATGTGAGCAGAAATGATTACATTACCTTACCTTAAGAAACCTGATATAGATACAACACTAAGTTACACAGATTCTAACCCCTCGATAATAGCGGTTACATAAGTATTTTGATAAAACCTATCTCATGCCTACTTTGTATAAGTGATGGATTCTACCAGGATACAAGTATTAGAATAAGGACACCAACACCCATTGAGATATAGACTTCTTCCCCACCTTATACCAGTACTAGGAAAAGATAACAGTAATGAAGTTTGATAAGAATTTATCCAGAGTAAGAGATAGAAAGTATTGAATGATAGAACACCCAGATGAAAAACCAAGAAAGTTTTAAGGGATATAAAATAAAGGACTTAACCCAAGCTAAGAAGAGAAATATCATAAGTTTAGTAAGCAACCCATAAATCAGGCAAATACCAGTAGGAGTCCGCGTGAGCTAAAAAAGAATAGGCTTATGAAATGAGAAACACTGAGAACTTAATAAAAAAGTACCAGTACAAACAGAAAGATCAGATGGTAAAGTTACAACCCGTAATTAGAATAGAAAAAAAAGATCTAGGAAGTAGCCAGAAGAATGAACCCTCATTAGGATTAGCACGGCTTAGGGTGAAGAGGTAGATTATGGAAACAGTAAAAAGGAAACAGAAAATAACAAGAAAATTCAGTACGTATAGTGACATAGATAATGTATCGTGAAAACAGCAACGTAAGATAAGACCTCAAAGTGAATAATCAAGATTAGGAAACCGTAAGACATGGAATAGTATATACAGCTTCCAGTAGTATGAATGCCAATTCTTCCTTCTAGTAACCCTTCTTCAGTAATTGTTTGGTCACTCAATCAGGAAGGGGAAGCATGTGCTACATGGAGCTTAGCAAGGATTTGAATAAGTAAGTAGAAGGAGTGGGATAGGGTGGACGAGTCATGAAATAATTAGATAGTTGAACAAAAGAACAGATAAACCCCAAGAAATAAAGGTCCTAAAGGAGTAAGGAATTAAAGTACGTAATGTATATCAATATAGAAGTAAGGTACTCGACTTATACATAGTTTCACAAAGCTTAGACACCCAACTTATTCTGGATTAATAAAAGTGTAATATCCAAGCCAAAGAATTTGTAGTGATGTCGAAACATGTGTTAATTTATGGAGTTTCCAATGAAGTGCGAGCTTAAGAGATCCAAGAAAATGAGATAAGAAGGAAAGTCAAGTAACATAGCAAAATTTAGAAAGGCAGAATAACAGTGGGAGTACGATAGAAGTTTGAGAGAACATGATCCTTATGGAGATTTTTCGTAGTAGGTAGTATGATTAATAGCCAAAGATAAAAATTATGAGAAAAGCTGGAAAAGATAGTTCATGTGGTTTTAGCAGAAGTACCTAAGTCTAAGAGCTAAGACCAGATATGTAGATAAGAGAATTCTAAGTTTGTGGATTAGCAGCACATACAATCACAGCATTGGTAATTAGTGAGAATACCATAATTAGAAAACTTCAGGATAAGCCGCACCCTCCAAGCCCTCATCAGATAATAGCAATAAGATAGACCTCAATATTCGCCTCGAGATATTCATAGAAACAAGTTTATGTGTAGTGAAAGAAGATCGAAATGTAAAGTCTATGAATACAATACAAAAGTAGAGTGGAGAAGGGAAATAGCCCTAAGTGGGAGATTTAAAAGAGAATTCATCTAGATGAAGCGATGAAGAGATAAAGTAATAGTTTAGTAGTAGCAGAAAAATAAAAGGATAAAGTTAGACAGGAATAGGAACATACAAGAGATTATACCCTTCTGGTAAGGCGACAGAGACATAAATCACAAAACTTACAGGTATAAGATAAGACCAGAAGAGAAGACAAGAAGGTCAATAAGTCAAGGGTTTGGAAGTAGAACTGTTAAGGTGTAGTGATAATAGTAAAGAATATTGAGTTAGCAATGACAGAAGGACGCAATAGCAAAGATTTCTTAATATTGGAATAAAACTAAAGTTCTATTGCATTTTAACTCATGTAATTCATACAAAGTAATTAGCTACAGTTAAGTTGACCTAGCCACCACAGAATGGGATGGCATTAGCCACAAACATAGGGGGTTTAGTAAATGTGTAGTGTTGTGTGGAATCGAGGAGATAAATCCACTTTAAGGTTGTGATTGGTACAATGTGTGAGATATCAAGGTATAATTTACGTAAACGGTTATCAAACAAAGATGAAATTTATAAGTATGTGTATATTTGTGTATCTATGATCGATAATACTTGATAAAGTAAGAATATAGAAAAAAAAAATTAGAACAGAGGGATCATAAGATGTGACCAGGTATGGCGAACAAGTTAAATGACATTGTAGCCAAATTTATAGCGATGGTGGAAGTAAGAGTACGGATAGAATATGAACTGTAACAAAAATCGAATCACCAGTATCGACGTCAAAATAAGGAATATGGTTTAAGCAAAAGTGTACATGAAGCTAAGTTCAGCTCAAGGACTATGCCTCTAGGAAAATGACCAAAGAAGTTACCCAGGATTCCTTAGTATAGATCCATTCAGTAGATAACACTAGTAAGCAAAAAGCACATGAAGAATCTAATCATGCACTGTAAAGTATTAAGCTCCATAGATAACTAGATAAGTGAGAACTTGGAAGAACGAAACCCATAAGTAGTTGAAGCTTAGTGAGAAAATAGAGAGTTAAATAGTTAAAATATGAAGATGGATATTGGTTTGTGATGTGTAAACAGCGCTAAGAGAGTATACAGAAGATTATTCTTTTATATACTTACATCAGAGTGGAATCAATACACACAAAAGGTTTAACCACGAAAGAACACTAGTATTTTTAGAAAAGTTCGATAGTACCTGTTAGGAAGAACCAAATGGAGACAAGTAAAGTCGGTCATAGCTAGAAATTAAAGAATGAGATTCCTATAAGGCGTAACAGTAGTTGTAGCTTGACAGTAGTATTAAGTATCGAGTAGAACTCTTACGAAGCAAGGACAAGGAATTTGCCACTCAATCAAGGACCCAAGAGGTATCATGATTGAAACAGGTATTAAGATAAGAAGAATAGTACTGCATATTTATGAACTTAAGAAATAAAGTAAAGTATCAGTGCATGCAGACAGAAATATAGTACCTTCTAGGTTATGATACAATTGAATGAGTGAAGTAGAGAATGAGTATGTAGACGGTTAAAAGTTGGTGACCTAAGACATAGCATGTGAATCATGTAACTTGTGACAAGATGTTCAGTATTGAGAATTTAAGATGTAGACAGACTCTAGAATTTCATATTAAAATAGGATGATGACGAATCATATTTAAGGGGGGAAGAATTTGTAACATTCGGTGAACCTGACTACTCGTACGATACCAGAGCTTTATGACTATTACAATTCAGAGGCATAATACTTTATATAAATCATGTTCGAGCAAGTACGTGCTCATAAAATGGCATTTGGGACATTTGGAAGATTCTTTGAAATTTTGACTGTACTTTTTGTGTTTATGTTAGTGATAAATTGGTTCATAAAGTGGGGTTATTTATATGTCTCTTAAGTATACATTGTGTAGTTAAAGTTACGTTTATATGAAGGTTTTAATGTGGGAAGTATGATGAAGCAAGTTAGACTTGGAAAAGATGATATTAGGCCCCGGAATCGGCCTCGCGTCGTGATGCCAAGCACTGCGTGTCCGATGCGTTCTGGAAAAACAAGGCCAAATTCGATTATGTCATGTGTGCATCATGACACGAACCAAAAACCAGGCCACTGTCTCGGCTTTTCTAGGTCGCATCCCGACGCGAGACCATTTCTCAGGATAAATTTTTTTACCCAATTCATTTTAACCCAGAACATTAGAGATCACCCGAAGGGCTTTCTATCATGCTATATACATGTCAATTACCATAACACAAATGTAGAACATCCTAAGTGACGAAAATTACAGAATGCATCCTACAACATGAATTCTAATCGAGTTGTCCTTTAAGGGTTATCGCATGAACCACAAAATGCTTCGGTAAAGTGAGGCTATGCTAGCATAACTCCAAATCTGTGAGTGGACACTACCCTTTTAAATTGGTCTTCATTTTATTATTTTTGATATAGACTTATTTTTACGCTTTAGGGTGTTAGATCATTTTTATTACAGTTATTTCATAAAAGTTTATGATTTAAGTTTTATTTGAGAAATAAATGTTTTCAAAACATGAGTTTTATGTTTTTTTCGAGGCATGGGGGAAAAACCCACCTCAGTATGCAACTTGTACAGACATGGATTTGACGGACAACACATGTGCACATGTAGAGGACTGGGGGGACGGTGATACGTAACGGCCCCAGATCCTAGTTCAGGACTAGGGATGACAGATGCCCATAGACCAATGTTTCAGAGCTTGGAGGGTAGTATATATCCGTACCCCCAGTTCTAGTTCAGTGGCTTGGGGGACGACGATACGTAATGCCCCAAGACCACAAGTTTCAGGGAAAGAAGTGGCATGTTTTGGGGGACGGTGATACGTAACGCCCCAAAGTTATGGATTTGAACTCGTGGCTCTAGTTAGGCGTATGAGGGGACGACGATACGTAACACCCCCATACGTCAGGTTTTCAGAGATAGAGGCCGATTTTTCTTAAAAATAGTTTTCAGATACGGTTTTCAAAAGAAGTTCCAGAGAAATATTTTATAGAAATAAAGTTTTCAGAAAGAGCAGTTTATAAGAGATTTCCAGAAAAGCTGATTTTAGAAAGGTTTTTCAGAAAGAAAGAATTTTTTTCAGCTTATAAAAGCAATTTTCAGAAAAGATAAATTTAAGATAAGTTGGATTTTAGAACCATGTGTTTTCAAAAGCATTTTAATAATTAATTTAAAGCCGTCCACTCACTTAGATCATATAACCGGTCTAACCCCCTCACTTCTAGTTTCTTGTTTTGCAGGTATTCTCGGAGGACGAGCTCGAGGGATTGGATACTGATGGAAGTCACTAGAGGGTCTTGGTCCACCAGTTCAAGTCAGATAGAGTACAATAAAGTCATGTATTAGTTAATAGCTTTGTATCAGTCATTGTTATAAGTACAAGTGTTCTCAACAGAGTTGTAAATTTCATTTGTTTTTAACTGTACAGTAATGAGTAGTGAGTTATATACTTATTTTGATGAGTTGGGCATTGGTCCCATGCATGAGGATGTATATAAAAGGAGATTACCAGTTGTCAGAGAGTCAGAGGCTTATGGGGTTAGTACTGTCTATCCCTTACCGGTAGCATCTCCCCGATTGGGGTAGTTACAGTTAGGCAAAAAGAAAATCCCATTTTCTTTGTATACCTAGGTTTTTTTATTTCCAAAGTAAAACAAACCTTGTTCTCCCTCTATAGCAAGAATCTTCCAGCTTTTTTTTTAACAAAAAAAATTTATAACATCAAAACTTACTTAATGTTAAAAGATGTTACAAAAATAATTGAGTTATTATATTTTTATAAAGGTGTCATTCCAAAACCAACCAAATGTTTTCCAAAAACTATTTTTGGAAATACACAATATAAATTATTTATTAAATTATATATATATATATATATAATTTAATAACTTATAATAAATAATTATCATATAATCATTTATTATAAAAACCATATATTAAAAATAACATATAGTTTCAAGTGTGACAAAATAATAATGTTAATCATATTAATAATATATATTATACATATGTGAGTATATAATTGAAATTTCCAATTATATTTAATCTGTTACAGTACATTGAGTTAGCACGGGGACCAAATGGACCTACGGTTCCGAGCTCCAATAATCCTGGAATATTAATTAAACTCTTAATTAAATATTCTGAATTATGAACTTTAGGTTATTCCATTAAAACCCGAAACTACACTCTCATTGCTGCAGATAGATAATTTAAGCCGAACCACGTCGGTGTACATTGATATAGTCATTAAATACGGATTGGCCATTCACGAGTACCTCATAATTAGAGTCGGGTCATAATATTCATTATACCCCTCTAATTATTTTCACCTTCAGTACCTTTGATTCTCTAATGAATGATTTATTCATAACCATTATGAATGTTAATCTTTCTATTCGTAATAAAAAGACTTGAGTGCTCTAATCGTTCAAGTACCGAATCAACCCTTAAGGAAGATACTCATCTACTTCTCGCAAGAATGAGTGAATTCTCTATCTATGTAAAACGTCCCCATCTACACACCAAACCATATTTTTCTGCTCACTACCGTGACAAGCTAAAAAGGAGAGAATATTGTTTCATTTTGTATTCCAAAACGTCTTTTGTGCTATGGCTTGCAAACAACAAAAGGAAGTGTGGCCTTCACTCACCAAACAAAATCCCTAAATACTTTAGAGATTAAAGTTGTCACACACAAAGGTTTTATTTTTTGTTATTCTTTATTTTTTTTTCAACTCTTGAGAGAAAACTAAGAACAATGGTGGTCAGGGTTAGACAAATGAGATTAGGGTGAAAATGGAAAATAATTTTCTTTTTTATATCTGGATTTTGGTTGTCCAAAATTAATACAACACCTTCCTCATTCCCTTGTAATAATCGGCCATCATGGCCTTATTTTGTAACATTCAAAATTTATTCAATGCCTTAAATAAGATATTAACATGTTACTAAAATAAAATATGTTACTTCCAATTTTTTAACATGATGAGATTTTAACATCAAATTTTCCAAACTCATCAATTTCAATTTTTTTTAAATTATAAAATCTAATTTAATAGTTAGATAATTTTAAAAAGCATTAAATGATTATCTAATAATCATTTACTTGGAAGATATTATATTAAACTTATTTAATATAAGTTTCAAGTGTGACCTTAATTATTAAGCTTATTAATAATTATATTGTATGTGAATTTAAAATTAGACTATCCAACTATATTTAATTTGTTATATTATATCGAGCTAGAACGAGGACCAAATGGGCCTACAGTTCCAAGCTTTAATAATCTCGAAATATGAATTACACTCTTTAATTAAATATTCCGAATTATTAACTTTTAGTTATTCCATTAAAAAATCTAAAGTTACACTATCATTTTTGCATATATGTTATATAATCCAAACTACGTCGGTGTCCATCGATATAGTAATTACATATGGATTGAACCTTCACGAGTATCTCATAATTAGAGCCCAGTCAAAATGTCTGTTATACCTCTTTAATTATTTTTACCTCAAGTAGCATTGATTCTCTAATGAACGATTTATTTATAACTATTATGAATATTTATCTTTCTATACTTAATATAAACACTTGAGCGCTCTAATCATTGAAGTACCAAAGCAACCCTTAAGGAAGACACTTCTCTACTTCTCGCAAGAAGAAGTGAACTTCATATCTATATAAAACGTCATCAGCTACACACCATATAATGTCCCCAAAGTACTTAGCTATTAGTCGGGATTTCTACAACAACCTCACCTTTGTAAATAAAAGGACATAGCCTGCCATGCAGGAGTTAGTAGTACACTCATGATTCAGAACAATCCATATATGGACATTTAGTAGGTTGAAATGAATTTCTTTATTTAATAGATATTATCATAAATTCATTTCTATCTAGGTCCAATCCTATAAAATCAAATCATATAAGGTGCCTTCATTCTCATGTCACTACATGGACGATCCCGGATCAAGGTCACCATATATTTATAGAATTGATCGCAGCTATAGATATACCATAAACAAATTACCTGCTTTGTTTGCTCTCTATTGACTATTTTAGATTACTAACTTCAGACTTAAATCTTATTGTGTATGACATTCATACACTAAGCTTGAAGGTAAATAAGTAATCAAAGGTAAAATAGACAATTTATAATATGCGATTTAAATCGAACAATTAATAAATGAATAATCTTTTATTTTAAACAACAGGTTTTGTTTACAAATTACATAAAGCTCTAGGGCATATATCTTAACATTATGGAACCATAATTTGGTGAGGAAAGTGAAGAAAGACTAGAGAGCGTTGACCGAAGCATTCTTAAATCAGTATGTCACCGACAAGGACATCGACTTGTCATTTCGTGACTTGGAGAACACCAAGCCAATGAAAGAAGAAAAATTCAAGGAATATTCTGACTGTTGGAGAAGCCAGCGATTGAGAATGTAGGCAAATCCCTCAGAAAATGACCAAATTAAGATGATCATCAAGCGCATTAAGCCCTCTCCTTACAACAAATTTAGGAGGATAACTTTCATGATTTCAAACTTTAGGCAGTTAAATAGACTGTCATCGATATCAAAAAAGAAGAGACTAAAAATAGAAAATACTACAGCCGGAATGAAAAGACAACCAAATGACCTTCAGCGGCCAAAGGCTAGCCCTGCCAAGATCACTACTATCTGAAACTACAAATTTTCCAACTTTGGCAGACCCATGTCGAAGATATTTAGAATTTAAGAAAACAAAGCCCGTTACCAACTTTAGACACCAACTTAAACCAATCCCTCGCCACTTCAACCTCGACCAATACTGCTAATTTAAAAAGTTTCTAAAAAATATAGACACGGCCCTCCGGGAGCTCTTTTGTTCTGGCTGTAAAACCTAATGTTTTCAGCTTCTTCGTCTTCTATGTCCAAGACTGTCTCTTTAAACTATTTGAAATATGTGATCATTGAGGTTTTTCTTCTCAAATTATTATAAATGGAGGGCTTAGTCCCTTTGATTATCATCTTAATTTGATCATTCTCATAGGGCCTTGTCGGTATCTTTAAAAGATGGCATCTCCAGTGGTCAACATACTCCTTGAAACTCACTTTTGGCTTTTGCTCGAATTTCTCTAAGTCATGAAGCGACACATCTATTTCCATGTCCGTGACGTATTAGTTTAGGAAGGCTTCCGCTAAGGCTTCCCAATAATCTTTTATGTTTTTGTCGAGATTTTGGTACCATCCCACAAGGGATTTTTCTAATGATATTCCAAGCATCTTCTGTAATTAACACTGAGATAGTCCAGCCAAACTCATCATAAAAACATACAGCTTTAAATGAACGTTTAGGTCTCCGTTCCCGTTAAACTTTTCCATTTTGTGCATTTTGAACTAGGTGGGTAACTGCTCCTTAAAAGCCATATCATTGTAGTTTAGTAAGTCATTGTGCTTACCCTTCATTTTCTAGGTCACCGCCTCTATCTATTCCTTCAAACTTTGCAACTCAGCTTTGGCCTGAGACTTGGTAATTTTCCAGTAGCATATTCTGTTATGTTTTCTTCATCATCTGGGACTGGGCCTCCCTTAATCCTACTTTTGGGCACTCATGTCTCTTCTCGCTAGTATCGGCCTCTGCTACTTGAATCACAGTTTGATTAGCCATGGAATTGATCGAAGTCTACACTTGTTTTTCCATCTTATTCATTATAGCTTTCAGTTGGTCTACTCGAAAACTGTCACTGCTGGCCATTTCTACGTTTGTTAGCTGCTTCTTGACTAGTATTCCTTTCTCCTTAACCCAACATTCCACTATAATTATTGTAATTACAAGGGGTCAGTATGATGCATGATATACATGTATGCATGAGATGCATGTGATATGGGGTTTGTGTTAGGGTTGGTGCTCTGAGCGCCAATTTTATTATGTATTTCATTGTAAATACTTATGTAACATTTTATTATGAATAAAATGAACAGTTTCTTTTATATAACTTCTTCTTTAATATAGTAAAGACATAACCGACCTTAGAATGATTAGTTATGATACCGTTCCAAAAACGTCGTAACTGACATTGGGTTGTATCATGACGTTGTCATTCTTAGACAGTTTCCGGTCAAGGTTTACACTACTTGGTTAGTAAAGTAAACCCGTTGAGGCCGGTACATGACGTATATTGGAATCTTGGATTTCGATGGTTTCTCAGTGAACCATGAGTCTTGGAGATTCGTATAGACGTGTAGTTGTTTATAGCGGATAGACATTGAACGACTCACCGAAGATTCTTAATAGATGGTACACCAATGTCAATAAGAATATTCTCGGGTTGAGGGAATATAGTGATTCTTTGACTTGATATACCACTGTGGATATCTGAGTTATCCTCCACACTTAGATGGTAGTCACGTCACCAATCTATTTATATCAGACCTTCGCCTATTTGTTGGGTGTGGACTGATGCTCAGGATATCCTGTGTGTATCAAGATATGATGCGTCAGCTCTGTGTACAGAGCATAGGTATTCAATATGGAATTAACAATCTGTAATATCCCGGGTTTTTCAAAATAGTACGGGAAAGTTTTCGAATTAAAGTGAAAGATTTGGAAAGAGACAATATTCAAAAATTAGACTTAATGTGTTGAAAATATGTGGGAATATTTTTAAGTGAAGTTTCGTTGCGTTGGAAAACGCGTGGTTTCGAGAACCGGTTACGTGATTTCTGATTTTATCATTCTACGCGTAAAAGTTTATTGTCTCGGCTATAAAGATACCAAACGAACTCCGATTGAGCTGAATTTTAAACCATCTGACTCATGTTTCCGAGACGAACAACTTTCGTGTTCAACACTTTTTAAAATTTGCATCAGAAGGGCTTCAAAATGTAAAGTTTCTAGAAAGTTCCATGGTAGGGACCTGACTGTAATTTCGCGGGGGTCTGCTTGTAATTTTCAGAAACTTTCTTATAAATACCTCATAGTTTCAGCTTATTGCCAAAATGGCACAACTTCTCAAATTTCCTAATACGCCCCATCTTCCCCAAATCGTATTTGGCTTCGTCTGGTCTCATCGGCGGCATGGCGACCCTCGCCGGCCGGCACGACCAACCAGGGGGGTGCACCAGCCACACCTCCACCTCGTGGTGGCCGGCGAACAGCGCGGAAGTGAATGTGATGTGTGCAGAAATGAGTTTGTAGATCTCGGCTCCTCGCTTCGTTTCACGACCCAAACCACCCGCCAAATCTAAGTTCTCGAAGAGTACTACAAGTTGGCAGTGATGTATTTTCCGTTCCGTGCCCGGTTGTACGTAAAACGAGGAAGGAAGGTTCAGATGAATAGT
Source organism: Zanthoxylum bungeanum (assembly GCA_019454045.1). Taxonomy (NCBI): domain Eukaryota; kingdom Viridiplantae; phylum Streptophyta; class Magnoliopsida; order Sapindales; family Rutaceae; genus Zanthoxylum; species Zanthoxylum bungeanum. The sequence goes on from SKCR01039687.1 coordinate 64,657, forward strand.
GAACCATAATGAACAGTAGCTCCAATCGGAATTCCTTCGATTCCAGTACGTTCGTGGGATTGTTTGGAGTCATATGGTCTCGAAATCTCAGAAAGACCTCTCGATAAAAATCCACAAATTTCAAGTTTTGTGTTAAATGTTCGGATGCATCCAATAGTTTCGTAGAGTAACGTAATGATATAGAATGAATTGTTTGAGTATTAGTATGTTTAATATGAGCATTTGATAGAATCCGAGTGAAAACAAAACGAGTTTGTTCGATCCACCAGAATGTACGAGTTTCCGGAAAAAGGTGGGTTCATGCGTTAATAATGTGTTTTGATTTTAACAATAGTGATGAGTTATATATTATATTGCGAACATGTTTAGAAAAATTCGGGTAGGTTCGAAGGGTTTAGGACCCTTCCCTAGCGTTTGCGGAAACTATTCCAGAAGAATTTCCAAAAATGAGTAAACCAAGAATTTAGGTGAACTGGTGGCTTGGAATAGTTTGTAATGGTGTTTAAGATTACTGAAATTGAAAATATTGAAAACGAACTTGATTTGGTTGTCCGGAAAAGATCCGAAATTTTATCATAGTTTAGTCGAGAACTCCGTAAGATGTGTTTCTAACGATATTTCGCCATTTGTTTTGACAGATGTGACTAGAACCTGGAGTACCCGCGAAGCCAGGTAAGTAACTTATGCGATGAGAACTTAAGCTGGTGAATTCATGTTTTGATTATACGTATATATATTTGTATGTATATGTATAGAAATGACTGACATGTTTATGATAAGAAAAAGATAATTAAGAGATGGTCTTGAGGACAAAGTTCAAGGTTATGTATAGATAAGCCAATCGACCCCCACAGGTATGGATGTTTATGTTATGCCATGACACGAAGTGAAATGTTTGATAGGCCTAATATCTAACTGCATGTATGGATGTACGTAAGGGTACAAACCTGTAAAAGTATGATTACGTGTATGTAAGTGAATATGTAAATGTATGAGTATATAAACGTGTATTCGCATGTGCATATATGATGTTAAGACATATATAGGTCAGGTATACGAAATCGGTATATGGAATAAATCATGGTTTCTAATTTGATATAAGCTAAGCTCTAGTACGTGTGCGATGAGATATGTTTATGAATAGATGCTTCTGATAAGAATTTTGAAAATAAAGTGTATTTGATTGATAAGTTAAATATATGAAGATTGTTAAAGTCTATGGTATCGAAATTTGATGTTATGTTCATATGTTTGATGTAAGTGCATATGCATACGATGATTCAGATAATAAGCAATGTTTAGCATGTATGTGCTTGTGTATGAGAGGTCGTGTGACGACTTTGTGTCATGTGAAATGTGTGCACATGTGTATGTTTAATTGGGTGATAATTTTATGATCTAGTAGTCGAGCTGGTTAGGAATCCGTTCGGACGGAATTCATCTCATACCTATTCTAAAATAGGTAATGAGTCTCGTACGAGCATTGTGTGTATAAGCCAATTGTATGTATGTGTTGTTGAATGATGTGATCTTTGATGTGTCCGTTGTTGTGTGTGCTTCATGGTTGGTTGCTTGATGTTTGTAAATATGTTTGAGTGTATGTATGTGTGTGATAGAACTCGTGTTATGTATAGTGATGAGCAAAAAATATATCAATATTTATCGCCCCTTTTACTTAATATTTTGTTTAATTTCTCGGATTTGATGAACGTTTTGATGTGTTTTAGCTTATTTTGCAGATAAAATAATATTGGGACTCAATGGAATCATTTAGTACGAAATTTGTGTCAAATAATGGCAAAAAGTAGACTTGACATATTAATATTGGAGATTGGAAACTTGAAAGGGCGTTTTAACGAAGTGTAGTTTCGGAAATTCCAATTTTGTGCAATTGTCATATTTTGGGAATAACTTGTTATTCCGATATCAGATTGAGCTGATTCAAGTTTCAGATTAAATAAGACTCAAAGATCTACAACTTTGAAGAACACAATAACTTCGAATTCTGAATATTTCATGACCAAAATGGATGAAACATCCAGAAGTGTGTTATACGTAGTTATTAAAGTCATTTTCAAAGAAAAACAATAAAAAAATAAATAAAAAATAAAAAAAAGTCAAACTCCCACCAAACATGATAGCAATTAGTAGAGCAATTAATAATGGATTTGGTGGAGCAATTGATAATGGATTTGGTGGAGCATTTAATAATTGATTTGGTGGAGGCAAAATTTTGCTTATAAATACCAAGCCATTTCATTTGTAAATTCATACTTTCTTATTTGAAATTCCTTAAGAATAACTAAGAAGATTGTATCTTACTTGTTTATTTACAGCTTTCAGTAATTAATTTCCACTTTCGCACTTTCTTTTCTTTATTTTTAAGTCTTTACTTTCCGCAATTCACTTTTACGCAATGAGAAGGTAACTCCTCATTGCTAGGGTAAAAGGTAGAGCTTTTATTATTGCTATTTAGATTAATCTCACTTAATTATACTATAATAAACCTGACTTAATGAGGATACCGCCATATTGGTCGGTTGATAATTAATTATAAATTGGTTTTAACCTGACTAAGCATGGATACCGCCTGGTTGGTCGGTTGGTAATTAATTATTAATTTGACTTAATCAGGATACCGCTTATATGGCTGGTTGGTAATTATCACGCAAAGTTAATATATTATATTAAGGGAGATATCTAAAATAGTAGTAATAAAAGTCGATCCTCTAACCCCAGCATTTTCTTTTATTGTACTTTTACTTTATTTACTTTTCATCAATTTAGTTTTTAGCAATTTACTTTTCAGCAATTTACTTTCAGCAATTTAGTTTTCAGCAATTTAGTTTTCAGTATTTAATTTCCAGCAATTTACTTTATTTATGTTGTTACCAACCCTAATTTTGTGTCATAACTAAGTTAGTTATCTGGGGTTGTGATGAAGTCCAATATCACTGGTTTATAAGGGGTTAAATTACTGTTTGGGCAATATAAAGGTTCATTTATTGAGCCTTATTCTTAATGTATCTTGTTAACTGGCCATTAATAAGATTGATTCGGTAAACTTAAAATGAATTTGGAAAAGGGATTTTAGGTTTAAGACCTTAGACTGAATAGCCAACGATCATCCTTGAGGATATATAACCCTTTAATAGATTTCCTTACAGGATAGGAATATACCTGTCGGGCGGGGGTAGCCATAATTGGAACTTAATCTTAATGAATTCAGATAACTTAATTGACATAGGAATATGATTAATCGGGTTACACTGGGTATTTGTATCTGACCATCGGAAGAGGCTTTTACATAATTTTGTGTTCCAGGTTAATAAATCGATATATTACACAACCGTAAGATAACCTTCATCCTTAAAAATGATATTGGAAAGATTCACAACCCTGGATAGTTTTATAAAATTGAATTTTCCTAAATCTACTTTCAAGCAATTTCATTTACTTGTTTTAAGTTTAAAGTCACCATCCAATCAAATAACCAATCCATTAGATACTCGAAAAATTTGACTTCATAAATTAATAACAAATGGTTTTAAGTCCTCGTGGGATCGATACTTTTATACTACTTGAACGATATGTGCGCTTGCGTTATACGAGTGTGATTACGCCGGTCAAGTTTTTAGCGCTGTTTCCGGGGACTTATTTATCTTTCACTATTAGTTTTGGGGTTGGATACGTTACTTGTATCTAATTTCTATTTACTTATTGTTGTTGTTTTCTTTTGTTTCAGGTTCTCAGTCACTACATGAGACGAACCATATGCTTTGAAGTCCGACCGCTTGACCCAGAAATTGAAAGAACCATCAGACAGTTGAGAAGGGAAAGGTGAGAAGGCCAAGAAGAAATCGTTAACATGGAACCTGAACCTTTGGAGGTTGCACCACCAATTCCCATTCAAGACAGAACCATTCCGGTGGTTAACTGGCTCATTTCTTGTATTGTACTTCCTCCATTACCAGCAAATGCTTGTGACATCAAAACATGCATTCAGATGATTCAGCAGTGAGTTCATTTTGGGGGGAATGCAACTGAATATCCTAATGCCCACATCAGCAACTTCCTGGAAGTTTGTAGCACTTTCAATTACAACCGAGCGGCTGAAGAAGCAATGAGACTGTAAGTTTTTCCATATTCCTTGAAAGACAAAGCTAAGGCTTGGCTACATTCATTACCAGCAGGTTCCATAACAACTTGGAACACTCTAGCCACCAAATTCCTTACAAAGTACATTCCACCAGCCATAACTGCAAAGTTTAGGAATGATATCACATCCTTTGTGCAACAAGATTCAGAATCCATTTGCGAAGCTTGGGAAAGGTTCAAGGATTTACTCCAGAAATGTCCTCACCATGAGATTGCAAAATGGCTACAAGTCTAGGAGTGTGGGGTTAGATCGTTGTACGATCTAACTGAGTGGATGAAAAATTATAATATAGTTATAAAATATTTGGTTCTAAAATCGAAAATACACGAGATAGCTTTATAAGAAAACTCATTTTCTGTCTGAAAACATTAAGTTTCTTTTTGAAAAATCTCATCGTCAGAACTTTTTCTGTAAAGATTAACTCAAATTCCCTTTGAAAATCTGGTTCTGAAAACTTATATTTGAAAAACCATTTTCTGAAAATCGGATCTCTGAAAACTGATATGTCTCTGAAAAACTTGACATATGGGGGCGTTATGTATAGTTGTCCCCAATAAGCCTAACTAGAGTAACGAGTGAAAATCCATGACATTGTGGCGTTACGTATCGCCGTCCCCCAAAGCAAGCCACTACTGTCTCTGAAAATGGTGGTCTTTGAGCATTACGTATCACCGTCCCCCAAGCCACTAAACTAGAATTGGGGGTGCGGATCTATGCTACCTTCATAGCTCTAAAACTAGGATCTAAGGGCATATGTTATCCCTAGTCCTGAATTAGTATCTGAAGGCGTTACGTATCGTCGTCCCCCAGTCCTCTACAGGTGCACATGTGCTGTCCGTCAATTCTATAACTGAATGAAGTTACATATTGAGGTGGGTTTTCCCTCATGCCTCGAAAAACCATAAAACTCATGTACATTTCTTTTTCTAAATCATTCTCAAAACATGCTAAATAAAATATAACTGATAATAAAATCGGCTAATGCCCTAAAAGAGAAAAACAAGTCTGATATTAAAAATAATAAAATGAAAATCTATTTAAGGAAAGAATGTCCACTCACTATTTTTGGAGTTCTGCTAGCCTTTCTTCACTTTGCTGGTGAAACTTGTGGGCCTTGTGATGATCTATCTGTTGGGATTTATGTCCTAGAGCTTCATGTATTGTAAATGGAATTGAATTTTGTAATAATAATAAATGCATTATTTATTTTATCAAAGTTGTTTGATTTATATCACATATTGTCCAATTGACTTGTTTACCTTGATTACTCTTGTACCTTTAGACTTAGTTTATGTTTGATGCACAAGAGGATTTAAGTCTAAAGTTAGTAATCTAAATAGTCTATAGAGAGCTAACAATTAGGGTACTTTGTTTGTGGTTTATCTATAGTTGCGGTCCATTCTATACTTGTATGACGATCTTGATCCGTGGTCGTTCATGTAGTGACATGGGAATGGAGGCACCTTGTATGATAAGATCATATAGGACTGGACTCAGATAAATATGAATTTCTTTTAATATCTGTTAACCGAAGAAATTCATTTTATTTAATAGATGGTCATATATGGATTCGATATTAATCTTGAGTGTACTACGAACTCCTACATGACAGGTTATGTCCTTTGATTTACTATGGTGAGGTTGGTGTTGCATTCCCAGCCAATAACTACGTATTTTGGGGATATGATTTGGTATGTAGCTGGGAACATTTTACATAGATATGGAATTCACTCATTCTTATGAGAAGTAGATGAATATCTCTTTTAAGAGTTGATTTGGGACTTGAACAATTTGAGCGCTCAACTTTTCTATTACGAATAGAAAGTATTTTATATTGATAATTGTTATGAATTAATTATTCATTATAGAATCAATAGTGCTTAAGAGACAAAATATTTAGAGGGGTTTAACGGACTTATGACCCGGCTCTATTTATGAGATATTCGTGAAAGACTATATCGATGGACACCGAAAATGTCCGGTTTATTTAATCCATCTACGGTAATGGGAGTTCAACTTTGAGTTTTTAGTGGAATAACGCAGAGTTAATAATTCGTCATATTTGATTAAAGAGTTTAATTAATATTTAGGAATTTTTGGAGCTCGGAACCGTTGGTCCATTTGGTCCTCGTGCTAGCTCGATTAACTGTAGAAAACCTAATAGAATTAGATTGTCTAATTATATGCTCTCATTATATTTATTTATATATTACTAATAAGATTAATAATATTTATTGTCACAAATGAAAACTATGTTAAATTAGTTTAACTTAATGTTTTCTAGAATTCTTTGATTATGAGATAATCAAGTTAGTAATAATTATGAGATAATTACTATAACATAATTGAAGGTAAATAAATCATTATTAATATATTGATTTTTATTTACCATTGGAGACAAAGCCAATGGCTTACCATGTCATCCAAGCAATTATGTCTATTAGGTGGCTTGGATACACCTAATAGTTTTGTCATTAGCTAATGCATTTTATGCTTTAGTATGGCCTCCACATTTATGTGTTTTCCATTGAAAGAAAGCATTGAATGCTTATTGACAAAGCCATTGTCTTTAGCTTAACATTTCTTATGCTTTGGTATGACATTCATATTTTTATGTTGGCCATTGCAAGAAAGCATTAGATGCTTAATGACAAGGTTAGTTGGCTTGTGTAAGAGAATATAATCTCTACCATTTCTCTCACTTCCTAAGGTTAACACTGTGCATTAATTCACACAATTGTTGTGAGAAACGATTTGAGAGAAAATAGAGAGAGTTCTAGCATTCACAAGTGTTTTGAAATTCCTAAAGCCAAACACTATTGTGACATCTTAAATCTCTAAATAGTTTAGAGGTTTAATCTTTGTGAGTGAAGCCGACACTTTGGTTTGTTGGTTTCGAGTCATAGTTTGGAAGATCGAGTGGTTGATCCAAGTGTTGGACACCAAAGGATTGATCTTGGCTACTACAAGAAAGGGAGAAGGCAAAGAAAATTTTGAAGATCCATACCGGACCCGGTGCCACCACAAGCAACTTCCACCGCGCTAAGGAAAGTCATTTCCTACAATTGGTATCAGAGCTTAAGGTTGAAAAGTTTTCTTAACCCTTTCTCTTTTTAAGTTTAAGTTTTAATAATTTATATTAGATTTAAATTATTAATATGCATGTTGTGATGAGTAGGCACAATTAGATTCATGAGATGAATGGTTTTTAATGTTCATGTGATGAATGTTTACTTTGATTCATGTGATGAATGTATTACGTTGATCGTTAATTTTCCCGGCTCTTATTTTTAGTATTGGAAATGTAAAACCATAAGGTCATATTCTTTCAAGTGTTGTAAGTTCATTTCTTTTGTGATAAGTCCATTTTGTAACTCAATTTATAACTTGGAGGAGCCGATGTCACGAAGGACTCAATACGAACCTATTCTGCGAAGAACTCAACCACATACCATGGAGCAAGATTTGAAGACCAATGGATGCCTTTGATTTATTGTACTAATTAGATTAGTATTTTTTAAAAAAACAATAAGAGCCCGGTTAGTGCAATTTTGTATGTATGTGAAACGTCATTCTGTTACGAGTCCGTAGAAAAAAACAGGGACCGAAACGGAGTCCGGAAGCTCTGGAACGAAGTAAATGAAGTTCTAGTGTTCGAACACCAGACCGATAGCGTTTGAACACCGTTCAAACGCAACTTAAAAATGTGGCTACTGCTTAGACACGTTCCAACGCCCAAAGAACGCTACATGAACATTTTCAACTCAGACCTGGGCATATATATGTGTTTTAAATTGTTTATTAACATGTCATATAGCCTAGGGTGCTTACTCTTGCATTTTCACATGCCATAACATGTAGACATGCATGATATTCAAGTCATAAAATATGATTTTATGTAAATTTAAAAGTTAAATTAGAATATAAGATGCATGTTAACGAATTAATAAGATTAATTAGTTTAAAGGTTTAAAAATTACGAATTCAAGTTTAAGAACAAATAGACATTATGAGTACATTATTTTCCTTGGTATATCGGATGGAAACCTAGATATAAATTCTATAGCCGCTTCCAAATGGATGGTAATTTGGTTTGCACTCAGGATACAATTCCACGTACCTTTGGAGTAAATAACATACTTTTAATCTATTAAATGGTTTGATGACATATAGTCCATTAGTTGAATTCTAAAATTTTAAAACCTTTAAGTGAACTAATTTTTTAAAAGTTAAAATTGACTAGATCACTTAAGAAAACTGGATTAAATTAGTTTAATTAAGTTAATTGGTTAGTAGAGACTAATCGGGATTAGTGAATAAAATTTTAAAAGTTAAAATTGGTTAGATCACTATATCATCAAGTAGTATTAATTAAGGTTATGACTTTAGCCGAGCATAATCTAAGATTCATAAAATACTAGTGAGATAGAAACCTTACTCTTTTTAATAGTGAGTGGGAGAGGAGTATACCACAATATATCCCTCGATCTCCATTGTTATCCAGAAACGTGAGATTCAATAGGCGCCTCGAGACGGCTTTGCTTTTATCCCCCTACGGATGGTGTCCTTTTTGGGTCAATTTCAGGTTTGGATTCCGAAATGATAGAGACTCTAGATGTATCTGGTGATTTGACCTACCCTACGGCAGCACTTCACTAGTTAAGTCCAAGGGTTCCGAAATAATTGGTCACACTAACAAAGGAATGATTAAGTTGTTAATCAAAGCTTTCTTGATCAAAATAACGGTAGTTGATTAATATAGGAATAAGAGTTATTTCAGATATATTAATCAATTAAGAATGTCTCAATCTATCATGTGAATACTTGACCTACCCTACGGCGGCACTTATTTGTGGGATAATAGATAACTGTGGCATAGTAATTCTTTTAGGTTTCTAATTCATTATAAATTGATCATGCATCATGTTTAATTTTATGCCTAAATGTTTGAAAATTTTAATATGCGACGAATGAATATTGAATGCGCGTTTATTATTTTTTCAGCCATGGCATCTGCAATAATCTCCATTATCAAACAACAAGAAAAATTAACCGGGGATAATTATGTTAAATGGAAAAGTGACATGAATGCTATATTGGTCTGTGATGACCTTAAATTTATCCTAATTGAGGAATGTCCTCCTAAACCAACACCTAATACTGGCAGAGCTGCACGTAATGCCTATAATAATTGGATTAAAGCTGATGAGAAAGCCCAAAGCTATTTGATAGCATCCATGTCTGAGGTTCTTGTTGCACAACATGAGCCTATGGCAACAACATCAATGATTATGCATTCATTACAGAACATGTTTGGGCAACCTTCAGACCGGCAACAACATGAGGCAATTGCCTCTGTATTGACCGCTAGAATGAAAGAAGGCACATCAGTCCGAGACCATGTGTTAAGGATGATGGTGTTGGACAATTATGACCCATAGCATCACTATTTGTACAAAACATGTTGTTGTACAAATAAAATATGAGACAAAGGAAATTGCTCTTTTATCATTTGTAATTAGATTACCAAGATATATAAATGATAAAAGTCCATATGATTAGTACCAGATTAATAAGATATGAGACAATATTAATCCACTAAGGTTTAATCATTCAATTTCCCTAGTCGTAGTACTATTGAGACCGGACGGAATAGACTAGTATTACACTTATGCATGTTATGGAAGCGTAACGACATAGTTCTCATATATTTGGGTATTGGATACTCATGCAAGTGTAATAGGAGGTTCTGTTTACCGATGGTACGGAAACAACTTCGCTCTAGATAGACCCCTCGGAATCCTATTGGTAGTATGACTATGTGTCTATGGGAATCTGAATCAGGGTAGGTGTATTTGGTCTTAACTTGAGACTTGCATCGCTAATACTTGTGACAATCAGTATACTTTGGTTTTGGTCGTCCGGGGCTTTAACAGGTTCTGTATACGCCTCTTCTAGATAGACTGAGAATCGTAGTGTATTAGGTGTGATGTCAATATGGAAGTATCACTTCAGTCATATGGAGATGATGATCACGTAGGATACGGAACTAGTACTCTTAAGTAATGCAGTCATTAGGATAATATGACTAGGTCATGATTATCCGATTATAGAGACTAGTTACCAAAGATCCGATATATGCTTCGTACGGGGCAGACACAATTCCAGCCCTAGGCCTAGCATGTGAAATCAATACCGGATCGTAATACGCAATACTACGTATACTACGCATCACACAGATTATATATTCCTTAAAAGAATATTTCTAGAGAATTGGGAAGGCACGGTATTTTGCTAGAAGCCAACCATGTCTTGTAAATCGGTAAGAACGTGGTACTGGGTACGCACGTATTCGGATAGTACGATAACCAGATTTACTACCAACATATCCAGGGATCTCATGGGTCGCTTCCCGAAGATTCACCGATGACGTATGACTCGAACAGAATTAATCTGGGATTAATTATGAGAGAGAGAAAATTAATCTAGGATTAATTGTGGAGAGAATTTATCTGGGATAAAATTCGAATAGAAGAGAGAACGATTAATTTGAAATTAATCGATTATATATTATATTCGATATATTAATTGAAATTAGATTTCATAGCAAAATTAAAATTGGATTTTAATTCGGGCAAACGAATTAATTTAGAATTAATTCGCGAGTGACTTTCGTAATAATTTTGCGGGGCATTATTATTTAATTAAATTTGATTTAATTAAGTCGCAACGGAAAATTCGTTAATTCAGAATTAACGAATACGAGCCCGGAATGTGTTTTGTAGGCCCACTCGGATTTTGAATCGAGTGGGGCCCACCTCAAGTCACATCACTAGTCAATCTCATCACTTTTTGGTGATGGAAGTTGTTGGTTGATTTTGGCTTGTAAAACACATTTTCATTATTTAATTATGAAAAGGTGAAAGACATCTACCAACTTGGATTTGGTATTAGGTCTTTGATTTTTGAAAATCATTTACACTTTACATTTTAAACTCAACACTTTTATCTCTCTTCTTCTTGTCTTTCACGGTGAAAGCACTATCTCTATCTTATCTCTCAATTGCCGAGAGTTGCAAGAACAAAAAGGAAGAATTTTCTTTGCAATTTTCTTCCTAAGCTAGCACTTAAAGAGTCATTCAAAGGTGATAGGGAAACCATTCCCATTGAGTTTGGAATTCAATATTCAAAGCTTAGAGCTCAACATACAAACAAATGAGAGCTTGGAGCACTACACAAAGGTTGGAATTTTTGTTATCTCCACATCCTAATTGCCGATCAAAGTGAGTATCTTTTCCGCAATCTTACTTTTAGTATTCACACTTATTTATGCTTAATATATCCTTGGCATGTTCTAGGAGAACCCAACAATGGTATCAGAGCCAAATTAAGCATGAAATTGATTAGGGTTCATAATCTTGAATTTGGGTATTTTTGCTTGGAGCATGATTTTATCAAATTGATTGTTTGAGTATGCTTAGATTATGATAACTTAGTGTTACGCATGATTAATTTTATGAAAAAATAATTAGATTAATTTTCCCCTATTTTATGGCTTGGCCGAATTGATGGAGCCCTAATGTCATGGTGATTTTTTGAATTTTAAACCATTGGATATGTTTAAAATACATGAGTACATTGATTTGTGATTTTATTGGATTGAAATCAAAATTGATGAAAAAATGCCATATTGCCGTGAGCCTTGGAAGCATGTTGGAGTTTGATTTTGTTTCAATTGTGTTGGACATGAATTGAATATAATAAAGCATGGTTAATTAAATAAATTGGTGTTTTGGAAATGTTAATTTAACTAATTAATTATTGCTATACACTTTAATTAAATAAATTGTGATATTTGGAATAGTGGAATTTAATTAATTAGGCTTCAATTTGGAATTGGGCTATTGATGTTATATTTTGGCCTTATGGGCTTGGTTGGGCCAAGTTGGTTTATGACAATTGGATTGGATCCAAATTGGGCCTAAAACCATTCCATTAAGTCCAAATATAATAAATGGGCCTTTTAAATTTAATTAAGTCTAATGGGCCGAAATTAATTTTATGGCATATAGGGTGATTCCTTTATTGGGCCTTGGCATTTGGGTTTGACCCATATTGGCCAAAACCAATGTCTTATGAATTAATTAAAAGTCCATTGGACTTTAATTAAATTGACATTGGATTTTAATTGGGTCCTTGAGACCCATTAAGATTAGATTTAGAATCTAAGTCGTAAAGGCACATTAATAAAGTGTAATTATGTAATTTAGAATTAAATATGAATTAGTATTGAATACAAATTAAATCGGATTTAAAATTGTAGTTTGATATAATTCAAGAATACGCACTTTTAGTACTTATTCTTTAACGAGTTGGACTCGCGCAAATCAAATCATTGTTTGAACATTGGATGATCACTTAATTCAAAGATTAATTAATTGGATTAGATTGATTGAATAACATGCTTTGTGTGAATACATGGATGTATTGTATGAATAATGTATATCGGATGGATATTAGATGGGTGAGGGCAATTTTGGAAATTATTGTAATAAATTTAGAATTTATTAAATTGGACCTGCGTGTCCAGCCTTTATCTCTTGACTCTTTGTAATTCTCTTCTCTCCAATTCCCCTCAATGTTAATGAGGTTTCTTTATTGTATTATGTAATTGGGTAGAAGTTAGAATTGTGCTAGCCGGGGAGAGGAAATGGATAGATTTGTTCTAGGAACAATTTGTTTTATATCCATCCGCATATCATTATTAATTTTATCGCACCTTATTATGCTTTTAGAACGCATGTTTAAGGGTGTATGATGAGACCTAATTAAAGATAATAAATTGGTTGCCAAATCGCGACAAAAACCCTCATTTTATATTAAGCGTTTTTCCTTCCATTGAGTGATTCTCTCTCAAGATCCAAGATTGGCATTGGTTTGTTGGCCAAAGTCAAGACCTTTGTCCATCGCAGATGTGTTTGAATAATGAAAGCTTTGTTCCATATCGTACGCCTTGGGCAAGTTGTGATTTGTTGGCCAAAGTCAAGGTCACTTCTTGTTCATCGACCTCGATTACGAAGCTTTCCCACTGTCAATGGGTCACGCTTAACTGGTTTCATTAAGCTTGTTGAGCCAAAGCCAAGGCTTAGTTGATTCAGAGGAAAAAGGTTAGGGATTTATCAGATATATTGGCATATATTGGATCTATGTTTCAGACTTGGAGGTCCACCTACTGGATCTAGGAATTGGATGTGATCCAATTGATCTTAGACATCTACCTAGTTAAGTTTCATACAACTTGTTGGCCAAAGTCAAGGTTGTGTGTTATTTAACGGGATCCTAGCCCACTAGGAAACTAGATTTCCCGAGTACTCCACAGAGGGTTAGAGGCTCGCCAAAAAATAGTGGGAGGCAAGTATTAAATTTGCAATTTCTTTTAGATACTTGCCAATACGCGCTCATTTCATTTTTCGTCATTAATAATAAATAAATATTAGTTGGACTAATATTCAATTGTTATTTTAATTGAACAGTTGGACTGTATTCAAACTATTTCATTTATAGTTTATTATATAATTGGATTATAGTAATCAATATATTTGAATTTAACAAATCAAAATTATAATTAATTATATAGTTAGACTATAGTAATCATTACATTAGCTTGTACCCGAAATCGTTGATTGGATAGTTGGACTATAGAAATCATTATAACCTGAAAGATTAGCGTTAAGGAACATAATCCTAGGTGAAAATGTCTTTAAGCAGCTTTTAATTTTCCATATTGGGAATGAATCTCAGGATAGTCCTGAGAGTTGAGAAGTTACTCTATTTGATAGAGCGACCTCCCGGGCCTAAGCCTGAAGTTTAGCAAATAGTAGAGCATGAGCTTTGGAAGACTCATTGTGATGATAACTTTAGTGCTCATCTGTTATGCTTGTTGCAATGACTCCTTAATTTCTTCGTCAGAACTAAGGATTAGATCCTTATACCATAATGTTGAAATTAAAGGATCTTCATAGATCTATTCTTATATCTTAGAAGTACTAATTGCAAAAGAAAAATCTTGGAGAGTTAATGGCTATGCTCAAGAAGACAGAGCCAGTGTTGGAGAGTTATGACCCATAGCGTCACTATTTGTACAAATCATGGTGTTGTTGTACAAATTAACTATGTGATAAAGGAGATTGCTCTCTTATCATTTTTTTATTAGATCACCATGATGTATAAATGATAGGAGGTCCCTGTGATTTGTTCTTGGATTGAGAAGAAATGAGACAGTATCAATCCACGAAGGATAAATCATTAAATATCCCTAGTCAGAGTATTATGGAGATTAGACATCGATAATGCATAAAAGACTAGTATTACACTTGTGCGCGTTGTGAGGGCACGACGTCATAGTTCTTATATATTTGGGTATAGGATACTCATGCAAGTGTAATAGGAGGTTGTGTTTACCGATGGTACGGGAAACAACTTCGCTCTGGATAGACCCCCTCGGAATTCCATTGGTAGTATGATTATGTGTCTATGGAAGTCCGAAATCAGGGTAGGTGTATTTGGTCTTAACCTGAGATTTGCACCGCTAATACTTACGACAATCAATATACTTTGGTTTTGGTCGTCCAGGGCTTTAACCGGTTCTGTGTATGCCTCTGCTGGGTATATTGAGAATCGTAGTGTGTTGGGTGTGATGTCAAGACAGAAGTATCACTCCAGTCATATGGAGATGATGATCGCGCAGGGATACAGAACTGGTTCTCTAAAGGGTTGCAACCATCGGGATAATATGACTTGGTCATGATTACCCGATAATAAAGAGACTAGTTGCTCGTGATCCGATATATGCTTCGTACGGGGCAGACACTGTACCAGCCCCATGCCTTGCATGTGATCATCCGATACTGGATCGAAATACGCAATACTACTTATACTACACCTGATATAGATCGCTTATTCCTGTAAGCATGTTTCTGGAGAATTGGGTAGGCATGGCGCTATGCCAGAAGCCAACCTTGTCTTGTAAATCGGTAAAAGCGTAGTACTAGGTACTTACGTGTTCGGATAGTCCGACGACCGAATTTACTACCAACATATCTGGGGATCTCATGGGTCGCTTCCCGAAGATTCACCAATGACGTATGACTCGCACTTTATTAATCTGGGATTAATTAGTAAAGAGAGAAAATTAATTTGGGATTAATTGCGGAGATATTTTATCTAGGATAAAATATTAATTAAAGAGAGATAACGATTAATTTGGAATTAATCGATAAAATAATATATTCGATATATTATACAAAATTGGATTTCGACGCGGAATTAAAATTAGATTTTAATTCGGGCGAAAGAGTTAATTTAGAATTAATTCGTTAGCGACGTGAATATTGATTTCGCTAGGCATAATCATTTAATTACGTCGCAACGAAAAATTCGTTAATTTGGAATTAGCGAACCCGAGCCCGAGATTGTTTACGAGCGCATTCGTATTTCGAATTCGAGTGTGGCACGCAAGTCAAATCAAGCATCAAATCGCTAGTCACATCAAGCGTCAAATCATTCGTCACTTTGAGTGATGTGACAACTTGTCACTTGATTGATTGAGTGATGTGACTTGATGGAAGTGGTTGGAAAGCTTTTTGAAAGCTTGATTGACATATATTATTATTTTATGTTTTGGTATATGTTGAATTGATTTTAGAAATCAATAATTAATTACACATTTCCATTCTCTCTCTCTTAGGCTCATGTTTTTGGAGCCATTCTTCTCCTCTCTCACTCTCGGCCAACATGCCATTTCTTTTTCTTTTCTTTCACTGGTTTGACCGTGAAACACAAAGGGAAGCAAGGGAAATTTGTGGCAAATTTCTTGAGTGCTAGCACACATAGGAGCCAACCTAAGGTGATAGGGAACTTACTTCATGAGCTTGGAATCACCATTAACCAAAGCTTGGAGCTTGGAGGAAGATTGAAGCCAAAAATGAAGGACTGAAATTCTGCCACTGCCGTGACTTGGAGGAAGGCAGAAAATGATTTTTGTTCATCACTGCATCGACTCAACCGATCATTGTGAGTATTCCGCAACTCCGTGATGTATTCACATGTATGTTTTATGCTTGATATTCGATCCTCGGGACCGTAGAACTCCAACAATGGTATCAGAGCGGAGTAAAAGCATGAAATTTGACTTAGGGTTAAAATTTGGGTAAAATGTATTTGAGCATGATTTTATGAAATTGGATGATTGAGTATGCTTAAATGTTTTAATTGAGGATTGATTGGATCAATTTGATGAATTTTGTTTGGAACAATTTTCCCCAATTTTTGATGGCTTGGCCGAATGTCACTATGCCATAATGTCTTGGATTTTTGATTTTGATTCATTGGATGAGTTGGAATCATGTTGGGAATATTGATTTAATGTTGAATTGGATTTAATTGGATTGAATTTGATTTGGACCAAAATCCCCTCCAAAGCCGAGACTTTAATAAGCATGATTGGGTTTGATTTTTGATTAAATTGTGTTGGACACTATTGATGTTAAAGAGCATGATTAGTTATGTAAATTGATGATTTGGAAATGTTGATTTATGTAATTAATGTGTTATACACTTTATGTAATTAAATTGTGAAATTGGATTTTTGTAATTTAATTATGTTGGGCTTAAATTGGATTTGGGCTTGTAATGTTGTAAATGGGCTTGGTTGTACCAAGATGGGTTTAGGCTAAATTGGTTGGATCCAATTGGGCACAAAACCGCTACCATAAAGCCCAACTGCGACTAATGGACCTTATTTAATTTAATTGGGCCTATTGGGCCTAAATTGATTTCTAGGCTTATGGGGTTACTACTTGATTGGGCTTTGGTTATTGGGTTTGACCCAAGTTGACCAAAAGTCCATGCCTTAAAGAAATTAATTAAAAGCCCATTGGACTTTAATTAAATTAACGTTGGACGTTATTCGGGCTTTGAGACCCGTAACGATTAAATTTGGAATTTAAGTCGTAAAGGTTTGTTAATAAAGTATGATATTTAATTTGGAATTTAATAGCGAATTAGTATTAAATACAAATTAAATTGGATTTAATGTTGTAGTTTAATTTAATTCGAGAATTCGTACTTTGAGTACTTATCCGCAAAACGAGTTTGACTCGAACAAAATCAAATCGTTGTTTGAACATTGGATGATCACTAATTATCATATTAATTAATTGGATTAGATTGATTGATAACATGCTTGTGTGAATACATGGTTACGATGCATGAATAATGTATATCAGATGGATATTAGATGGGTGGGGCAATTTTAGAAATTGTTGTAATAAATTTGGAATTTATTAATTGGACCTGTGTGTCCAGCCTTATTACCTCCTTACTCTTTGTATTCTCTTCTCACCTATTCCCCTCAATGTAAATGAGGTTTCTTTAGAAGTGTAGTGTAACTGGCAGAAGTAAATACTTGTGCTAGCGGGAGAGAGGAAAGGATAGATTTGATCTAGGATCAATGTGTAAAGTATCCATCCGCATATCATTATTATTTTTTATACGCGCTTTATTATGTATTTAGAATGCATGTTTAAAGGTGTATGATGATGAGACCTTAACAAAGATAATAAATTGGTTGCCAATTTGCAAGCGAAAAACCCTCACAAAATATTAAGCGTTTTTCCTTCCATTGAGTGATTCTTACTCAAGATCTAAAACTGGCATTGGCTTGTTGGCCAAAGTCAAGGCCTTTGTCCGTTGAAGATGTGTTTGAATCACGAGAGCTTTGTTCCATATCGGTGTCTTGTCCAAGTTGTGGTTTGTTGGCCAAAGTCAATACCACTTCTTGTCCATCGACATTGATTACGAAGCTTTCCATGGTCAATGGGTCACGCTTAATTGGGATCACTAAGCTTGTTGTGCCAAAGCCAAGGCTTAGTTGATTCAGAGGAAAAAGGTTAGGCAATATATTGTATATATTGGCATATATAAGATATATGTTTCGGACTTGGATGTCCCCCTACTGGATCTAGGAATTGGATGGGATCCAATTGATCTTAGAGATCTACCTAGTTAATTATCATACAATTTATTGGCCAAAGTCAAGATTGTGTGACATTTAACGGGATCCTAGCCCACTAGGAAACACGGTTTCCTGAGTACTCGACAGAGGGTTAGAGGCTCGTCAAAAAATAGTGGGAGGCAAGAATTGAATTTGCAATATTCGTTTAATTACTTGCCATACGCGCTCAAATCAAAAATATTCGTCAAATAAATTAAATGTTAGTTGGACTAATATTTAAATTGTAGTTTTTAATTAAAACAGTTGGACTGTATTCAAACTATTCATTTATAGTTGATTATATAATTGGATTATAGTAATCAATATATTTGATTTAATTAATTATAGTTGATTAAATAGTTGGACTATAGTAATCATTATAATAAATAGTACCTAAATTGTTGATTAAATAGTTGGACTATTAGAATCAAGATAGAATTGAAAGATTGGCATTTAAAACATAATCCTAGGGAAAATGTATTTAAATGGTTTAATTTTCAAATTGGGAATAATTTCAGGATAGTCCTGGAAATCTAAAAAGTTACTTTATTTGATAAAATAACATATTAGGCCTAAGCCCAGAGTAAGCTAATAGTAGAGCATAATCTTTGGAAGATTTTGTGATGATAACTTTAGTGCTTAATCCATTAAACTTGTCAAATAGACTCATTAATTTCTTAATCAGAACTAAGGATTAGATCCATATAGTATGATATTGAAATTGAAGGATCTCATAGATCTATTCTTAGATCTTAGAAGTCATATTGCAATAAATAACTCTTGGAGAGTTATTGACTATTCTCAAGGAGACAAAGTCAAACTTTGCAATAAGGCGAGTAGCGCAAGGCGCACCTTACTTCGATATTCTAGAAACCCAAGGCTTGGCCAAAGGCTACTGAAATGTGAAAAGGGCAAAGTCAAAATCATTATCATCTTCTGGGAAGATAAAGGCCATATCCCAAAATGTCTGCCTAAATATAGCAAACGGGATCGCAGAAGCGTGACTGCCGTTTGGACAAAGCAGACATGAAGGAATTGAAGAACTGGCAAGGCTCTGACTTCAAATATGTTTGTCATAAAATATGTTCACTACTAGTATTGAAATTGGATTTTAAATACTTAATGTGATACATAAATATGCGTTGATGTTCAGAATCTGCTATTAGCAGGATATTGACTTCAGTTGAGATTAATCTACGAATCGGAAACGGGACGAAAGTCGCTGTTTCAACCGTAGATACCTAAGTTTAGGGACTACCCTCTGGGTGTGTACCTAAATTTGGAAACTGCTATAATATAACTAGTTTGACTAGAAAAATTATCTATGTATCAGGGTTTAACCCATTGCGGGTATACCTTTATATTCTAGAACACTAAAGTGTTTCATTATATAAAGATGTTATTGAGATAAACATATTCGATGTGAAATAACAACATTTATATTTTGAATATAAATAAATCTTAAACAAATAACATGACAAACAAATATCTCAAACTAATTTGATCAGATGAAACTTAATTGTGGCATTGTTGTCTGGGACACAATTAAACAAGACTCGTATATCCACACTTTCGAAGAGTGGGTACTATGACTAATTTGATACCATTCAAATAAAGTCTATGAATCTAGTTTATTGGGCAAAGTGCCTAAAATACTATTGACTTGGTAAAAGTGCAAATGCCACTAATCTGTTAGCCCTAGTTCACAGTGAAGCAAGTGGGCCCATGTCTAGCTAGGCTAGAGGTGGATATGAATATTTCGTAACCTTTACGGATGTGGCATTGCGTTATGGTTATGTGTTTCTTTTGAAACACAAATAAAAAACTTTTAGAGTTTCGACACGAAATAGACAAACAGATCGGCTAAAGTGTTAAACCATCACGGTTAGACCATGATGAAAATACTTAAGCAATGAGTTTCTAATATACTTGAAAGAGTATAGTATTCTTTCAAAGAGGACTCCTCCTGGAACACGTCAATCTGACAGTGTGTCCGAACGGAGAAACCGAATTTTGTTAGACATTATAAGGTTAATCCTGAGTCGCTCTGAGCTACCATTTCCTTCAATGGATACCCATAAACAGTGTAGAACTTATTTTGAATAAGGTTCCATAAAAATCTGTTTGACAGACTTCATATTAGATATGAACAGGAAAAAAACTGGGTTTTCTCATTCCTGAAGATTTGGGTATGCTGGGCATATGTTTGGATGATACCAAACTAAAACCCAAATCAGATAAGTGTCTAATTGTAGGTTATCCTAGGGAAACCAAAGTATAATACTTATACAACTCACAAGAGAATAATTTAATTGTTGCTCACCATGCGGTTTTCCTAAGAGGAATACCTATATGCAGTGGTAAGTGGGAGGATAGTAAAACTCGATGAAAATCAGAGTAATACTATTCAAGGCACCGATTCCTAATGGAACACAAATATTTCATCAAAGATGAAACTAAACCAGTAATCTTCGAATACACAAGAACCATGTGAGTCGGAGAGAGTCAGAAAACAACTTGGGGTATGGATTTCTGATCTCACCTCATAAAGGTGTCAATCTTATTGAGGAATACCAACTGACTACGTATGAGGAAGTGATACAAGGTATCGACTCCCTATTATGGCAAAATGCCATGAAGTTCGAAATGGATTCCATGTATATCAACTTAGTTTGGATACTAGTTGATGTACCGCAAGGCATTGTGCCTATTGGTATTGTATTAAGTCTTCAAGGAAGACATACATGGAAGGCAACATACCAACGTACTAAGCTAGGCTTGTAGCGGAAAGGTATCGTTATCAACATTGTGTTGATTACGATTCAACCTTTTACATGTTGCCACTGTATATCCATTTGGATAATGTTTGCTAAAGCTGCATGTTTCATTTATGAAATATGACAGCTGAACGGGAAAATCGATTTCCTGAAAAGGAGACCTTTTGGAGGATGTTTACAACATCCTGTCGGTTTTGTCGTACCCAAAACTAGCAAACAAGGTTTGCAGATTATTCGATCCATGTTTGGATTGAAGCAAGCATTAGGTTCTTGGAATTATCGTTTTGATGTAATCATAATAGCTTATGATTTAATTCAAAATGAAATGATTCTTGTGTATATAAGGAGGTTAGTGGGAGCGCACTGATAGTGGATGTCCTATAAATAATGATAATATGTCATTTCTTGGAAATGATATTCCCATAATACAATTGGTGAAAACTTGGCTTTCGAGAAAATTCTCCGTAGAATTCTTTGGAGAAACAACCTTTATTCTAGGAATAAAGATCTACTAGGATAGATTTAAAGTTGTTAATACGCTCCGAGAACTCGTACATTGAAATAAATATACGCAACCTGGTGTCTCATACGTTTTGAGCATATGGATTCACAATCGGGACAATCCAAGTGATAGTCACGGGATTGATATTAAGAACATCTGTTAGTTTTTTAGAGAACTAAGGATGCTTTCTTATATTATGGAGAAGGAGAACTTGAAGTGACTAGGATCACTGCAGCAAGTTTCCTAAACCGATAAAACGACTATAAGTCACAAAAATGGTACTATACAGTTTGAATAACGGAACAGTGAGCTGGAAATCTTCCAAGCAAGATACTGTTACCGAATAAATAACAAATACGGGTTATTGCTGCAGCTGAGGCAGCAATAGAAGCCATTTGGGTCGATAAAAATCTAATTAGATTAGATATAGTTCTGTTAGCAGCTGAGCTAGGCTACAACGCAGGCTAAAGAGTTAAAGGTCTCATCAACGATCCAGATATATACTTCGATATTTATCTGGTTCATTCGGATCATACATCATGGCAATGTGATGATCGAATAAATCGCATCAGATGATAATCATGCAAATCCGCTAACAAAAGCCTTTTCTCAGCAGTTTGAGCCAACCGTACAGAGTTCGGGTGTCAGACACTCGAGTGACTGGCTATAGGCCAAGTGGGAGATTGTTGGAAAATTATGACCCATAGCGTCACTATTTGTACAGATCATGGTGTTGTTGTACAAATTAACTATGTGACAAAGGAGATTGCTCTCTTATCATTTGTGATTAGATCACCATAATGTATAAATGATAGTAGGTCTCTGTGATTTGTTCCTGGATTAAGAAGAAATGAGACAATATCAATCCACGAAGGATAAATCATTAAATATCCCTAGTCAGAGTATTATCGAGATTGGACATCGATAATGCGTAAAAGACTAGTATTACACTTGTGCGCGTTGTGAGGGCACGACGTCATAGTTCTCTTATATTTGGGTATAGGATACTCATGCAAGTGTAATAGGAGGTTGTGTTTACCAATGGTACGGGAAATAGCTTCGCTCTGGATGGACCCCCTCGGAATTCCACTGGTAGTATGACTTTGTGTCTTTGGAAGTCTGAAATCAGGGTAGGTGTATTTGGTCTTAACCTGAGACTTGCACCGCTAATACTTGCGACAATCAATATACTTTGGTTTTGGTCATCCAGGGCTTTAACCGGTTCTGTGTACGCCTCTGCTGGGTATATTGAGAATCGTAGTGTGTTGGGTGTGATGTCAAGACGGAAGTATCACTCCAGTCATATGGAGATGATGATCGCGCAGGGAGACAGAACTGGTTCTCTAAAGGGTTGCAACCATCGGGATAATATGACTTGGTCATGATTATCCGATAATAAAGAGACTAGTTGCTCGTGATCCGATATATGCTTCGTACGGGGCATACACTGTATCAGCCCCAGGCCTTGCATGTGATCATCCGATACTGGATCGAAATACGCAATACTACGTATACTACGCCTGATATAGATCGCTTATTCCTGTAAGCATGTTTCTGGAGAATTGGGTAGGCATGGCGCTTTGCTAGAAGCCAACCTTGTCTTGTAAATCAGTAAAAGCATATTACTAGGTACTTACGTGTTCGGATAGTCCGACGACTAAATTTACTGACGTATGACTCGCACTTTATTAATCTGGGATTAATTAGTAGAGAGAGAAAATTAATCTTGGATTAATTGCGGAGATATTTTATCTGGGATAAAATATTAATTAAAGAGAGATAACGATTAATTTGGAATTAATCGATAAAATAATATATTCGATATATTATATGAAATTGGATTTCGACGCGGAATTAAAATTAGATTTTAATTCGGGCGAACGAGTTAATTTAGAATTAATTCGTTAGCGACGTGAATAGTGATTTCGCTAGGCATAATCATTTAATTACGTCGCAACGGAAAATTCGTTAATTTGGAATTAGCGAACCCGAGCCCGTGATTGTTTGCGAGCGCATTCATATTTTGAATTCGAGTGCGACACGCAAGTCAAATCATGCGTCAAATCGCTAGTCACATCAAGCGTCAAATCATTAGTCACTTTGAGTGATGTGACAACTTGTCACTTGATTGATTCAGTGATGTGACTTGATGGAAGTGGTTGGAAAGCTTTTTGAAAGCTTGATTGACATATATTATTATTTTATGTTTCGGTATATGTTGAATTGATTTTAGAAATCAATAATTAATTACACATTTCCATTCTCTCTCTCTTAGGCTCACGTTTTTGGAGCCCATTCTTCTCCTCTCTCACTCTCGGCCAACAGGCCATTTCTTCTTATTTTCTTTCACTGGTTTGACCATGAAACACAAATGGAAGCAAGGGAAATTTGTGGCAAATTTCTTGAGTGCTAGCACAATAGGAGCCATCCTAAGGTGATAGGGAACTCACTTCATGAGCTTGGAATCACCATCAACCAAAGCTTGGAGCTTGGAGGAAGATTGAAGCCGAAAATGGAGGACTGAAATTCTGCCACTACCGTGACTAGGAGGAAGGCAGAAAATGATTTTTTTTCATCACCGCATCGACTCAACCGATCATTGTGAGTATTCCGCAACTCTGTGATGTATTCGCATGTATGTTTTATGCTTGATTATTTGATCCTCGGGATCGTAGAACTCCAACAGCTAGAGCTTGCAAAAAGGCAAGAAGCGCAAGACGTATCTTACTTCAACATCCCAGAAGGTCTAGGCTTGGCCGAAGACTTCTAGGGATGTGAAAATGGGCAAAGGCAAAATCGTCACAGTCTTTTGGGAAGAAAAATGACATATCCCAAGATGTCTTCCTAAACTGTGGCAAACGGGGTCAATGGAAGCGTGACTACCGTATGGACAAAAGCAGACAAGAAGGAAATGAAGACGGGCAAGGCTCCGACTTCAGGTATGTTTGTTATAAACATATCCACTGTTGGTTTTAAAATTGGATTTTAGATACTGGATGTGGTACATAAACATATGTACTGATGTGCGAGATCTGCTGATTAGCAGGAGACTGGCTTCAGTTGAGATCGGCCTATGAGTCAGAAACAGGACATGAGTCGTTGTTTTGGCCGTAAAAACCTAAGTTTTGGAACTGCCCTTTGGGCATTTACTTAAATTAGGAAACTATTTTAATGTACCTAGTGTCACTAGAAACATTATCTCTATGTCTAGTTTAACCCGTTGCGGGTATACCTTTATGTACAGAACACTAGGTGTTTTGTTTATAAAGATGATATTGAGATATAAACATTAGATGTGTATAACAGTATTTATATTTTGAATATAAATAAATCTCAAGCATATAATATGACAAACAAAAGCTCAAACTTATAAATCTGTTGAGACTTAAAAGTGGCATTGTTGTCTGGGACACATTAACAAGACTCGTATATCCACATTTTCGAAAAGTGGATACTATGACCGATTTGATTCTAATTCAAATGATGTCTACGAATCTAGTTTATTAGGCAAAATGCCTAAAACATCTTTTACTTGGTAAGATGTTTTAGCCAATCTGTTAGCCCTCGTTCATAGTGACGTAAGTGGGCCCATTTCTAGCTAGGCTAGAGGTGGATATGAATACTTCATAACCTTTACGGATGTGGCATCGCATTACGGTTATTTGTATCTTATAAAACACAAGTCGGAAACTTTTGAGTAATTCAAAGAGTTTCGACACGAAGTAAGAAAACAGACCGGTAAAAGTATTAAAAACATTACAGTCGGACCATAGTGTAAAATACTTAAACATATGAGTTTCAAGATTACTTGAAAGAGTATAGTATTCTTCCACAGTAGACTCCTCACGGGACACCTCAATTTGATGGTGTGTCCGAACAGAGAAACCGAACTTTGTTGGACATGGTAAGGTTAATGATGAGTTGCTCTGAGCTACCAATTTCCTTCACAGGATATGCATTAAACAGTGCAATACTTATTTTGAATAAGGTTCCATGTAAATCTGTTAGACATACTTCATATTAGATATGAACAGGAAAGAAACCGGGTTTCTCATTCCTGAAGATTTGGGATGATGGGCATATAATTGAATGTTTGGATGGTACCAAACTAGAACCCAAATCAGATAAGTGCCTTTTTGTAGGTTGTCCTAGGGAAACCAAAGTATAGTACTTATACAACTCACAAGAGAACAATATAATTGTTGCTCTCCATACGGTTTTTCTAAGAGGAATTCTTATATGCAGTGGTTAGTGGAAGGAAAGTAAAACTCGATGAAAATCGGAGTAATACTGTTCCAGGCACCGAGTCATCACGAAACACCAACAGTTCATCATGGATGAAATTGTACCAATAATCTTCGAATACACAAGAAGCGCGTAGGTCAGAGAGAGTCAGAAAACAACTTGGGAGGTATGGGTTTCTGATCTCACCTCATGTAGATATCAATCTTATTGAGGAAGACGAACCGGCTAAGTATGAGGAAGTGATACAAGGTATCGACTCCTTTTATAGCAAAGTGCCATGAAGTCCGTAATGGATTCTATGTATACCAACTAAGTTTGGACACTAGTTGATGTACCAGAAGGTATTGTGCTTTTTGGTACTAAATTAGTCTTCAAGGAAGACATACATGGATGGCAACATACAGATGTACACAGCTAGGCTTGTACAGAAAGGGTATCGTCAACGACATAGTGTCGACTGCGATGAAATATTTTCATCTGTTGCCATGATTGAATTCATTTGGATAATGCTTGCTAATGCTGGATATTTCATTTATGAAATATGGCATATGGACGTCAAAACTGTTTTCCTTAACAGAAACATTTTGGAGGATGTTTACAACATCCTGACGATTTTGTGGTACCAAAAACAAGCAAACAAGGTTTGCAAGTTAAATCGATCCATTTATGGATTGAAGCAAGCATTGCGTTCTTGGAACTAACGTTTTGATAAGATCATAATGTATATGGTTTCATTCAAAACGGCAAAAATTCTTGTGTATATAAGAAGGTTAGTGGGAGCGCACTGACAATGACTGTCCAATATAAAGATGATATATTATTTCTTGGAAATGACATTCCCATAATACAATCGGTGAAAGCTTGGCTTTCATTAAAATTCTCCATGGAATACATGGGAGAATAAGGTTTTATTCTATGAATAAAGATCTATTGGGATAGATCTAGAAAGCTGCTGAAAACCCTCCCAGAGTTCGTACATTTTTTAAATGTATGTGACCTGATGTCTCATATGCTTTGAGCATATGTAGAAGCTAAAAGGCCAATCCAGGTGATGGTCACTGGGTTAATGTAAAGAACAACCTTGATTATCTCTGACGAACTAAGGATACTTTCTTAAGCTATGGGGAAATGATAACTTGAGGTGACTGGGTTTACCGCTGCAAGTTTCCAAACCGACAAAGACGACTTTAAGTCACAATAAGGGTACATATTTAATTTGAATAACGGAATGGTGAGCTGGAAATTTTCCAAGCAAGATACTGTTGCCGAATAAATAACAAAAGTGAAACATTGCTGCAGCTGGGGCAGTAAAAGAACCATTTTTGGATCTATGTAATCCTAATTTGATTAGGTGTAGTTCTGTTAGCAGCTGAGCTGGGCTACAGCACAAGCTAAGGAATCGTGGTCTCATCAACGATCCAAGTATGTACTTCGACTAATTCATCTTATTCGTGAGATCATACATCGTGGCGATGTGATGATAGAATAAAAAGCATCAGATGATAACATTGCAAATCCGCTGACGAAAACTATTTCTCAGCAGAAGTTTGAGCGACCCGTACATAGTTCAGGTGTAGGACACTTGAGTGATTGGCTATAGGCCAAGTGGGAGATTGTTGGACAATTATGACCCGTAGCATCACTATTTATACAGAACATGGTGTTGTTGTACAAATAAACTATGTGACAAAGGAAATTACTCTTTATCATTTGTAATTAGATTACCAAGATATATAAATGATAAAAGTAAATATGATTAGTACCAGATTAATAAGAAATAAGACAATATTAATCCATTAAAGTTTAATCATTCAATATCCCTAGTCATAGTATTATCGAGACTGGACATCGATAATGTGGAATAGACTAGTATTACACTTGTGCATATTATGGAAGCGTAACGACATAGTTCTCATATATTTGGGTATTGGATACTCATGCAAGTGTAATGGGAGGTTCTGTTTACCGATGGTATGGAAACAGCTTCGCTCTGGATAGACCTATCGGAATCCCATTGGTAGTATGACTATGTGTCTATGGGATCCGAATCAGGGTAGGTGTATTTGGTCTTAACCTGAGACTTGCTTCGCTAATACTTGCGACAATCAGTATACTTTGGTTTTGGTCGTCCGGGGCTTTAACAGGTTCTGTGTATGCCTTTTCTGGGTATACTGAGAATCGTAGGGTGTGATGTCAAGATGGAAGTATCACTTCAGTCATATGGAGATGATGATCACATAGGATACGGAACTAGTACTCTTAAGTACTGCAGTCATCGGGATAATATGACTAGGTCATGATTATCTGATTATAGAGATTAGTTACGAGAGATCTGATATATGTTTCTTACGGAGCATACACAATTCCAGCCCTAGGCCTAGCATGTGATATCGATACTGGATTGTAATACGCAATACTACGTATACTACGCCTGACACAGATTACATATTCCTTAAAAGAATATTTCTGGAGAATGGGTAGGCACAGTGCTTTGCTAAAAGCCAACCATGTCTTGTAAATCGGTAAGAACGTGGTACTGGGTAAGCCCGTATTCGGATAGTCCGATAACTGGATTTACTGCCAACATATCCAGGGATCTCATAGGTCACTTCCGAAGATTCACCGATGACGTATGACTCGAACAGAATTAATCTGGGATTAATTATGAGAGAGAGAAAATTAAGCTAGAATTAATTATGGAGAGAATTTATCTTGGATAAAATTCGAATAGAAGAGAGAGAACGATTAATTTGGAATTAATCGATTATATAATATATTAGATATATTAATTGAAATTAAATTTCATAGCGGAATTAAAATTGGATTTTAATTCAGGCGAACGAATTAATTTAGAATTAATTCGCGTGCGACTTTCGTAATAATTTTGCAAGGCATTATTATTTAATTAAGTCGCAACGGAAAATTCGTTAATTCAGATTTAACGAATCCGAGCCCGGAATGTGTTTTATGGGCCCACTCGGATTTTGAATCAAGTGGGCCCACCTCAAGTCAGATCACTAGTCAATCTTATCATTTTTTGGTGATGGAAGTTGTTGGTTGATTTTGGCTTGTAAAACACACTTTCGTTATTTAATTATGAAAAGGTGAAAGACATCTACCAACTTGGATTTGGTATTAGGTCTTTGAATTTTGAAAATCATTTACACTTTACATTATTAACTCAACACTCTTATCTCTATTTTTCTTGTCTTTCACAGTGAAAGCACTATCCCTATCTTATCTCTCAATGGCGGAGAGTTGCAAGAACAAAAAGAAATAATTTTCTTTGCAATTTTCTTCCTAAGCTAGCACTTAAAGAGTCATTCAAAGGTGATAGGGAAACCATTCCCATTGAGTTTGGAATTCAAGATTCAAAGCTTGGAGCTCAACATACAAACAAATGAGAGCTTGGAGCACTACACAAAGGTTGGAATTTTTGTTATCTCCATATCTTAATAGCCGATCAAAGTGAGTATTTTTTCTGCAATCTTACTTTGAGTATTCACACTTATTTATGCTTAATAGATCCTTGGCATGTTCTAGGAGAACCCAACAGATGGCTCATCTTAATATGGCTGAAACCTTTGGTGCACGTATTAATGTGCAAAGTCAGGTGACAATGATCATGGAAACCCTTCCGAAGAGTTTCCTGCAGTTTAAGAGCAACAGTTCTATGAACAAGTTGACTTTCACATTGACTGAAATGCTGAATGAGCTCACCAATTACGAGTCCGTTATGAACGGTCCTTGTAGGCCCAATGCCAAGGAAAATGTTGCCGAATCTTCTAAATCTGCAAAGAAGAAGAAGAAGAAAGGCGATTGGAAGACAAAGGTAAAACCAATGAAAAAGAAGAACAATAAAATCTCTAAATGAACCAATGCCAAAGGAAAATGTTTCCATTGTGAACAACCAGGGCATTGGAAAAGGAATTGTCCAAAATACCTTGCAGAGCTTAAAGAGAATAAGAATACAGGTAAATATGATTTACTTTTCATTAAGTCTCTTTTGGTGGAGGAAGATAAATCCATATGCATTGTTGATTCTGGTGCCACAAACCATGTTTGTTGTTCTTTGCAGCTACTTGACTCATGGAGGGACTGTTGGGATGTATGCCCTAGAGATACATGTGATGTAAACGGCTTCATGTGTTTAGAAATAAAAGGATGCATTATTCATTTATCTAATTATTTGTTCAATATCGCATATTATATATCTTCATAAATACCGTAGATTACTTATGTACCTTCAGACTTGGTGTATGAATGTCATGCACCAGAGGATTTAAGACTGAAGTTAGTAATCTTAAATAGTCCATAGAGATCAAAAAACCGGGTACTTTGTTTGTGGTTTATCTATAGCTGCGGTTCATTCTATATTTGGATGACGATCTTAATCCGGATCGTCCATGTAGAGACATGAGAATGGAGGCACCTTATATGATGTGATCATATAGGGCTGGGCCTAGATAGAAATGACATTCTTATAATATCCGTTAAACAAAGAAAGTCATTTTGATCTACTTGATGGTCATATATGGATTGATCTTAATCCTGAGTATACTATGAACTCCTGCATAACGGGTTGTGTCCTTTGATTTACAAAGGTGAGGTTGGTGTTGCAATCCCAACCAATAACTATGTACTTTGGGGGCATAGTCTGTTATGTAGCTGGGAACGTTTTACATAGACATGGAATTCACTCCTTCTTACGAGAAGTAGATGAGTATCTCTCTTAAGGGTTGATTCGGTATTTGAACGGTTTGAGAGCTCAAGTTTTTCTATTACGAATAGAAAGATTAATATTCACAACAGTTGTGAATAAATCGTTCATTAGAGAATCAATGGTACTTAAGGTAAAAATAATTAGAAGGGTATAACAGACATTATGACCCGGCTCTAATTACGAGATATTCGTGAAGGATCAATTCGTATGCAATGACTATATCGGTGGACACCGAATTGGTTCGGCTTAATATTTCATCTACGGCAATGAGAGTGCAACTTCAGAATTTTAGTGGAATAATTCGAAGTTAATAATTCGGAATATTTAATTAAGAGCTTAATTAGTATTTCGAGATTATTGGAACTCGGAACCGTAGGTCCACTTGGTCCCCGTGCTAGCTCGATATACTTTAGCGGAGCTAATATAATTGGACGGTCTAATTATATACTCACAAAGAATAAATATTATTAATATGATTAATAACATTAATTAATCACACTTGAGACTTTATATTAAAAGTTAATATAAGGTATTAATAATTATATGATAATTATTAAATAGAACATTAAATTATATATGATATAATTTAATAAAGGCTAAGAATTATTACCAAGGTAGGATTCCTTATTGGATAAGGAATAGGATTTGTTTGTTTGAGAAATAAAATCAAATCATAATACCCTACCTTGGCCGAAATTACCTAAGCAAATAAGGATTAGGATTTGTTTATTTTTGAAGCAAAATCAAACTAGAAATCCTACCCCTTGGCCGAATTTGAGAGAGATGGGAGACTAGTGGTTGATTTGTTTTATGAAACAAATTATCCACAAGTATAAAAGAAAAAATTATGATTTAATTTTTCAGATCCAAGACTTTGAAAACCCTAGCCTCCATCTCTTCTTCAAGGTCTCAAAAGTTGAGAAAGAGAATTGTAGAACCTGAAATTATTTCGGTGTGTGATCTTATTCTCTAAACCGTTTAGAGTCTAATTTATGAGTGTAGCCCACACTACCCTCCGGTGGTTACGAGACATAGCTCGGAAGATTGAGTGGTAGACCCGATCCGTCACATATTGTTCACGATCATGATGAATTTGTCGGCATCACAATCACACGAATGAGAGATAAACAATCGCATCTCTGGACCTTAGTTGTGTGCGTGACTGGTCCATGCATTGAGGATTATTAAATATTAAACATAGTGTAGCTGATGATGATTGTGCGCAAATAATCATCAAACTGAAGTCATCATATATGTGCGCATATTATATTTATATATGCAATGATCAAAAACTATTCACGTCAGTGAGATTAAATTGCTTATATGATGTAGTGGCGCAATACATATGCTCTTTGGATGAGTTTTTAGTCATGTGCCCTTGTGGCCTTTCGGCTTCCATGCAAACATGAACAAAACTCATGCGCATGCATCAGTTCAGTGTGCATCTACGATTCATGAGGTTGTTCGAATCTGTGACTTTGGGTGGAACAATTCTGGAATAATTCACTGCAGTTTGAGGGCTGTTCGGGGACTGTTTCGGGGGTATTCCAAGGCTGAAATTTTGTCCAAAACAGAAGCAAAACATCAGTGAACTCACTGGTGTTGTTCGGCCAAAGAGAAGGGAGAGCATAAAAAATTTTCAAGTTCGGTCCGTGAGCCTAATCGCTTCCGCTGTGCGAGGGAAAGCGTTTCCTACAGGGACCTTACTAAAGGTAGCTTTACAATGAGAATTGGGACAGGGGATGTTGTTTCAGCAAGAGTAGTGGGAGTTTCAAATTTGAATTTTAATAAAATTTATTTATGTTTGAATGGTGTGCTATATATTCCTGATTTTCGCATGAATTTGATTTCTGTAACAAAACTTATGGAATGTGGTTTAATAATAAGTCAGTTATTATTAGTAGAAATGGATTAAATATATGCACGGGAAACTCCGAAAATAATCTATATGTATTAAGGCCGTTAATGCATGAATCACTGCTTAATACTGAAATGTTTAAGATTGAAAGATCTAAAACTAAACGGCAAAAGATTTCTCATGATGATACCTATTATGGCACCATAGACTAGGTCACATTAACATTGACCGGATAGATAGACTAATTAAGAACGGAGTTTTAAATCAGTTAAAACTTGGTACTTTACCTGTCTGCGAATCCTGTCTAGAACGCAAAATGACCAAGAGACCTTTTACTGGAAAATGGATAAGAGCCAAAGAAACTCTTGAGCTAATACATTCGGATGTTTGCAGACCGATGAATGTAAAAGTTCGAGGTGGTTTTGAATACTTCATCACTTTCATTGACGATTATTCCAGATATGGGTATGTTTACCTAATGCAACACAAGTCTTATACATTTGAAAAGTACAAAGAGTATCGTGCTGAGGTTGAGAACCAGTTAGGTAAAAGCATCAAAATTCTATGATCAGATCGTGGAGGAGAATACCTTGATAGAGATTTCGAGGAATTCTTAGTTGAGCATGGAATTGTTTCACAACTCACAGCACCTGGAACACCACAACAAAACGGTGTTGCAGAAAGGAGAAATCGAACCCTACTAGACATGATAAGATCAATGTTTAGTTATAGCACTCTACCTAGTTCATTCTGGGGGTATGCATTGCAAACTGCAATGTATATCCTGAATGTAGTTCCTTCTAAGTCTGTTTCTAAGACTCCCATAGAGTTATGGAATGGTCGTAAAGCTAGTTTGCGACATTTTCGCATATGGGGTGTCTGGCACATGTGCTAAAGAACAAGACTACTAAGTTTGAACCATGTTCACAGGTGTGCCTATTTGTAGGTTATCCTAAGGAAACTAGGGGTGGATTCTTTTATAGTCCAGAAGATAATAAAGTATTTGTGTTGACAAATGATACATTTCTTGAGGATGACTATATGAGAGAGTTCAAACCTCGAAGTAAAGTGTTAGTTGAGGAGTTACTTGCTGGTACGACCAGTACACCATTGTCAAATGTTGACAAAGATATAACACCTTCTACATCTGAAAGTCAGATGCAAGTTTATCAAGATACCATACCACCTAGACGTAGTGGGAGCGTTGTAAGACAACCTGAACGCTATCTAGGAAATGGTGAGGTGCAAGTTGTTGCATCTTGTGATGGTATAGATGATCCATTGACCTATCATAGTGCAATGGAAGATACTGATAAAGAGGAATGGCTCAAAGCCATGAACCTCGAGATGGAGTCTATGTACTCTAACTCAATCTGGGAACTTGTAGACCAACCTAATGGAGTAAAACCAATAGGTTGCAAGCGGATCTACAAGAGAAAAAGAGGAATAGATGGGAAAGTACAGACTTTCAAGGCTAGGCTAGTGGCAAAGGGTTATACCCAAAAAGAGGGAGTTGACTATGAAGAAACTTTCTCGCCAGTAGCGATGCTTAAATCCATCAGGATTCTTCTTTCTATTGCTGCATATTATGACTATGAGATTTGGCAAATGGATGTCAAGACTGCATTCTTGAATGGTAATCTTGATGAAAGTATGTATATGGTACAACCAGAGGGGTTCATTACCCAAGGTCAAGAGGAAAAAGTTTGCCAGTTGCAAAGGTCCATTTATGGACTTAAGCAAGCATCTAGATCTTGGAACATAAGGTTTGATATTATGATCAAGTCTTATAACTTTGAGCAGAACATCGATGAGCCTTGTGTCTACAAGCGCATCATTGATGGGAAGGTAGTTTTCCTTGTGTTATACGTTGATGATATTTTACTCATTGGGAATGATGTAAAGATATTATCGGACGTGAAAATCTGGCTAGCTAACCAATTCCAAATGAAAGATTTGGGAGAGGCAAGTTATGTACTTGGGATCCAGATCATTCGGGATCGCAAGAAATGACTGTTAGCAATGTCTCAAGCAACTTATATCGACAAGATTCTTGTGTGATTTGGTATGCTGAATTCCAAGAAAGGTAATTTACCTTTCAGACATGTAATTCATTTGTCTAAGGAACAGTCTCCTAAGACACCTCAAGCAGTTGAGGAGATGAGACATATATCATATGCTTCAGCAGTTGGAAGTCTTATGTATGTTATGTTATGCACGAGACCAGATATCTGTTTTGCAGTGGGAGTAGTCAGTATGTTTCAATCCAACCCAGGATTAGATCATTGGGTACCGGTGAAACATATTCTAAAGTATCTTCGGAGAATGAGAAATTATATGTTTGTATATACAAGTCAGGATATGATTCTAAGAGGATATACAGACTCTGATTTTCAGACGGATGTCGATTCTAGGAAATCAACACCTGGATCAATGTTCACCCTAGGTGGTGGGGCTATAGTATGGAGGAGCATTAAGAAATCTTGTATTGCTGACTCCACCATGGAGGCTGAATATGTAGCAGCTTGTGAAGCAGCTAAGGAAGCAGTCTGGCTCCATAAGTTCTTGGCAGATTTGGAAGTTGTTCTAGATATGGATAAACCACTCACACTTTATTGCGATAATAGTGGCGCAGTGGCGAACTCCAAAGAACCGAGAAGCCACAAGAGGGGTAAACATATTGAGAGGAAATATCTCCTCATCAGGGAAATAGTACAGAGAGGAGATGTCACTGTCACACAGATTCCATCCGCAGATAACCTGGCTGATCCGTTTACAAAGACCTTATCGGCTAAAGTATTTGAAGGTCACCTAAATGGTTTAGGATTACATGACATGTCTCATTTGCTCTAGTCCAAGTGGGAGATTGTTGGGATTTATGTCCTAGAGCTTCATGTATTGTAAACGGAATTGATTTTTGTAATAATAATAAATGCATTATTCATTTTATCAAAGTTGTTTGATTTATATCGCATATTGTCCAATTGTCTTGTTTACCTTGATTACTCTTGTACCTTTAGACTTAGTTATGTTTGATGCACAAGAGGATTTAAGTCTAAAGTTAGTAATCTAAATAGTCCATAGAGAGCGAACAAGGAGGGTACTTTGTTTGTGGTTTATCTATAGCTGCGGTCCATTCTATACTTGTATGACGATCTTGATCCGGGATCGTTCATGTAGTGACATGGGAATGAAGGCACCTTGTATGATAAGATCATATAGGACTGGACTCAGATAAATACAAATTTCTTTTAATATCCGTTAACCGAAGAAATTCATTTTATCTAATAGATGGTCATATATGGATTCGATCTTAATCCTGAGTTTACTACGAACTCCTGCATGACAGGTTATGTCCTTTGATTTACTATGGTGAGGTTGGTGTTGCATTTTCAGCCAATAACTATGTATTTTGGGATATGATTTGGTATGTAGTTGGGAAAGTTTTACATAGATATGGAATTCACTCCTTCTTACGATAAGCAGATGAATATCACTTTTAAGAGTTGATTCGGGACTTGAACAATTTGAGTGCTCAACTTTTCTATAACGAATAGAAAGTAATTTATATTCATAATTGTTATGAATTAATTGTTCATTAAAGAATCAATGGTGCTTATGAGACAAAATATTTAGACGGTTTAACGAACTTATGACCCGGCTCTATTTATGAGATATTTGTGAAGGGCTATATCCATATGTAATGACTATATCGAAGGACACGAAAATGTTCGGTTTATTTAATCCATCTACGGTAACGGGAGTTCAACTTCGAGTTCTTAGTGGAATAACACGGAGTTAATAATTCATAATATTTGATTAAAGAGTTTAATTAATATTTCGAAATAAATAGAGCTCGAAACCGTAGGTCCATTTGGTCCCCGTGCTAGCTCGATTAACTGTAGCAAACCTAATATAATTAGATTGTCTAATTATATGCTCACATTATATTTATTTATATATTATTAATAAGATTAATAATATTTATTGTCACAAATGAAAACTATGTTAAATTAGTTTAACTTAATGTTTTCTAGAATTCTTTTATTATAAGATATTCAAGTCTTGATTATGAGATAATCAAGTTAGTAATAATTATGAGATAATTACTACAACATAATTGAAGGTAAATAAATCATTATTAATAAATTGATTTTTATTTACCATTGGAGACAAAGCCATATGGCTTACCATGTCATCTAAGCAATTATGTCTATTAGGTGGCTTGGATACACCTAATAGTTTTGTCATTAGCTAATGCATTTTATGCTTTGGTATGGCCTCAACATTTATGTGTTTGCCATTGAAAGAAAGCATTGAATGCTTAATGACAAAGCCATTCTCTTTAGCTTAACATTTCTTATGCTTTGGTATGGCATTCACATTTTTGTGTTGGCCATTGCAAGAAAGCATTAGATGCTTAATGACAAGGTTAGTTGGCTTGTGTAAGAGAATCTAATCTCTACCATTTCTCTCACTTCCTAAGGTTAACACTTTGCATTAATTCACACAATTGTTGTGAGAAAAGATTTGAGAGAAAATAGAGAGAGTTCTAGCATTCACAAGTGTTATGAAATTCCTAAAGCCAAACACAATTGTGACATCTTAAATCTCTAAATAGTTTAGAGGTTTAATCTTTATGAGTGAAGCCCACACTTCAGTTTGTTGGTTTCGAGTCATAGTTCGGAAGATCGAGTGGTTGATCCAAGTGTTGGACACCAAAGGATTGATCTTGGCTACAACAATAAAGGGAGAAGGTAAAGAAAATTTTGAAGATCCATATCGGACCCGGTGCCACCACAAGCAACTTTCGCCGCGCTAAGGAAAGTCGTTTCCTACACTATCATCGATAGTTTCGATTAGAAAATGGACTAAGAGTATATAGATCGAAAATAAGCTAAGTTTACCTATTCAAGTAAGGGCTATCATTTTGAGGGTATCATGTTCTTATCATGATGTAATATGTACATACAAATTGATGCGAGACTTATAGGGTAACCTCTAACATGTTCGGGTAAAACTGAGATGGTTTGAAACTGATTTTGGGACATTTTTGACCTCGCGTCATGACATGGGGCATTACGTGTCGCAACACGCATCATCTAGAAGCATACCCAAACTCTTACAGTGCACGTCGCGACGCGAAACACACCAAAAGCGTATCTGGGAATTCCCAGATCGCTTCGCGACGCGAGTCTCTCTCCGTCGCGACGCAAAACCAAATTCTGGTCTTGATCCCATTCTTTCATACTTAATTTTCTCAATATTTTCCCCCATACAATCCACACAAGCAAATGTCCTCAAAACCATTCAAAACACCACCAATATCATCCTCAATATTTACTCACATTCATTCTATATACCATATTAGTTTATAACCAAAATTTAATAATTTGGGAGTTTTCCCACAATCACCATGTCTTGACACAATCATCACTAATGCATCATTTCATTCAAATCGCCAACCTACTATAATCATCAAAACATCAAAATTCAATACACAACAATTTGGGTCAATATCATTTTCTTAACTTGAACCATAGTCCTCCTTCACAACTAAAGCTTCCATGTTATCTACTTGAATTGGGTTGAAATATTCAATTTTCTTTCTAGTTTCTTCTTCATCTTTTCTTTCTTCTTCTCACGTCTCTCTCTCTCTCCCTCTCCATTTTTTTCCAAATATTGAAGATTTGTGAATAGTCCCCCTTATATATAGTAGGGACCAATTTGACTAATTGTCAAAGTTTTGATTTTAAAAAAATTAGAAACTTTGAGAGAAGTGTAGAATTCTCTAGATAGGTCCTGAATTACTATTCATCTGAAATTTTTATCTGCGTTTTTGACTTGCTTCTGATCCGAAAATGGAAAAATGTTCAACGTGGAAGTTGTATATCTCGATCTCGGCTTTCCGACGATATAAAATTCATAAAAATCAGAGTTCGTATGAGAATATTATGCCTCACTTACCACAGGCTATTCTTATTGAATCTTAAAATAATTTCCGTATTGGAAATACAAGAAATTTATCGAATGCCCGAAAATTAATTCTCTTGAGTCCATACATGCTTAAACATGATTTTTATCATGTAACATGTCCTCGATGACGTGATAGCCATCGGTCTCTAGAAACGCACAAGTCGCCCGAATTATCGGATGTTACAAAACATTTCAGTGTTGAGCAGTGAACTATGTGTTAATGGTCTTAACACATATAAGTTGTTCTATGAGTTTCTTGTGTATATAGTTAATCCATTTCTAGCAATAATGACTGAATTATTATTAAACGAAATTGAAAAATCGTCATCCAAAAGTTTAGAAATAGAAATCAAATTCCTACGAAACCCAGGAATAAACAGAACATTATTCAAATTTAATTAATAATTATTTAAACAATTCAAGCTGGAAACTCCCACTGCTCTACCTGAAACTGAATCCTCTGCCTCGACCCTCATGGTATAGTCACCTTCCGCAATGTCCTTCCATGGTTCAAATAGCTACAAAGAAAAATAAACATGATTAGTGGCTCCAAAATAAACAATCAATGCGAATTTATCATCCTCCACTAATAAAGACTTAATTACAAGTAAATCATATTTGCATATGGTATTCTTCTCTTTCAACTCAGCAAGGTATTTGGGACAATTCTTTTTCCAATGCTTATCGTTGTTACAATGGAAATATTTTCCTTTGGGCTTGGGGTCGTTGGAGCTTCTTTTGTTCTTCTTCATTAACTTTGCCTTTGTGTAACAGTAAAAGTCAACTTGTTCATAACATAGATACTCTTAAACTACAAAAAACTCTTCAAAAGTCAACGTGTTCATGAGTTTCGACCGTATTGAAATAGGTCATCATCCTCATGACGTGCTCTCAGACGGATGTCCCTTCCTTCATTCTCATGGTCATCGTTGAGACCATAGCCTCATTATGTTGCCACTCTGAAGGCTACCCAACATGCCCTGTAATGACTCCATCATCATAGATGTTATAGCCATTGGTTCAT
Source organism: Zanthoxylum bungeanum (assembly GCA_019454045.1). NCBI lineage: Eukaryota > Viridiplantae > Streptophyta > Magnoliopsida > Sapindales > Rutaceae > Zanthoxylum > Zanthoxylum bungeanum. The sequence continues at coordinate 103,974 of SKCR01039687.1, forward strand.
ATTTTGCAGCAAGAATCTCAGACATCCCTACTAGCAAGTAGGAGTGTGCTTTCTCATTGGCCGCGACCCATTTCTGATAGGCATTGTATACAGCTTGGCCAGCATTTTTGGCCGGCTTTGGAGGACATTCCTCTATCATGAAAAACTTAAGGTCTTCACAGACCAAGTCAGCTTTCATGTTACTTTTCCATTTTACATAGTTTTCTCATATTAATTTATCGTTTAAGTGTAGGAAACGCTTTCCTTGCGCAGCGGAAACGGTTTAGGCACACAGATCGAACTTGAAAAAAATTCCAGCCCTTCTCTTTTAATTGTCGAATACTACTGCCACACCCACTGAAATTTTGCTTCAGTTTTCGACAAAATTCCAACCCCAAATCAGCCCCGGAACAGTCCCCGAATAGCCCCGAACAGCCATACAAAAATTGGACTATTTTGGACCCGATACGCTCACAGTGCACTAAACTGTTTTACATAGTGTTTGTGTTTTGGTTCTGATTTTTCACTTGAAAACAGCCCCAACACAGCCCCAACACACCCCAAAATAGCACAAAATATTCCCAAAAAAAACTGGATTAAAACGAAACCAAGCCGAGTTCTGTTTCACCAAGTAAAGGCGTGGTAATGAACAAAAATAGTGCTCACTGCCATGAACCACAAGAAAGAGATGAAGATGAAGATTTGTTCGACACCACAAAGTCTTCTGAACTATATCTCCTTACCAATGGAAACTTGTGTGGGCAAGACTCACATAAACAATCCCTAAACTATTTAGAGATAAAGACACACAACAACTTTTGTTATTTTATTTTTATTTATCTTTTGTTCTTCTTTTGTTTTCTCAACAACTTGAGAGGATTTGGAGAAGAAGAAGATGGAGGCTAGGGTTAGAATGAGAGGCTTCTAAAAAGAAAATTCATATTTTCCTTTTTATACTTAGGGTTTAATTTTACAAAATAAAACAAAAACCCTTCCCCTTTTCCCATCCAAGAATTCGGCCAAGCCTTATCAAATAAGGATTAATTTTATTTTTTTCATTAATTTTTGTAAAAACATAATTGACTTTCCATAAAGCCAAAGATGTTACAAAAACAAAGAGAATAGTGCCATTATAAAATTGTAACTTCCAAAATTAAATCAAGGGTTTCCAAAACCTAATAATTAGAAATTATAACTTTAGCTTGATTAAATTATATCAAATTTAATTCATTTAAGAATTATCATATAATTATTAAAACCATATATTAACTTTTAATATATAGTTTCAAGTGTGACAAATAATATTATTAATCATATTAATAATATTTATACATATGTGAGTATATAATTGGACTATCCAATTATACTAAATCCGCTATAGCATATCGAGCTAGTAGGGGGACCAAATGGACCTATGGTTCCGAGCTCCAATAATCTGAAAATATTAATTAAGCTCTTAATTAAATATTCTGAATTATTAACTCCGGGTTATTCCACTAAAAATCTGAAGTTGCACTCTCGTTGCCGCAGATGATATATTAAGCCGAACCAAGTCGGTGTCCATCGATAAAGTCACTACATATAAAGTCATTTACATTATATGTAGCTCTATGGCATACATCCCAACATTAAGATGATTGATATGATATGGCGAACCATTGCTAAAAAATAAAATAAGCATGCATTTTAATATTCATTCATAGCATTTAAAATCATCAAAAATATTTTGGCATGAAATTAAACATGATGCATGTACCATGTATAAGGAATCAGAAACCTAAAAATAATTACTATGCCATAGAAACCTATCATTCCACAAATAAGTGTCATCGTAGGGTAGGTCAAATAATTGCATGATAGATCGAGAAAATCTCAATTAATTAATATATATATATATGCGGGAATAACTCTTATTCCTATATTATTCAAACATTGTTTGATTCGATCAAGGAATTTTTATTAACATTTAATCATTCCTTTATAAGTGTAACCCATTGTTTCGGAACTATTAGACTTAACTAGTGAAGTGCTTTCGTAGGGTGGGTCACTTCACCAGATACATCTAGAGTTCCTATCCTATCAGAATCCAAACTTGATATTTATCCAAAATGGACACCATCCGTAGAGGGACGAAAACAAAGCCATCTCGAGGCGCCTTTTGAATCTTATGTTTTCGGACTAACGATAAAAATCACAGAATATTTTATCGTATATCCATCTCCCACTTACTAATGTAAAATTAAGGTTTCTACTTTAAAATACCCAATATTTTAATCCACTGGTGTCTATTAGTTTATGCGTGGCTAAATCATAACCTAATATATACTAGTGCAAAATTAGTAACATATCTAATTTTAAATCTTAAAATTGCATTCACTAATTCTTATTAGTCCAAACTAATATATAACTTAATTTAACTAATTTAACTAAGTGATCTTTAGTGAGCTATTTAATTTTAACCCTTACAATTTAGTTCACTAATAAGTTTAAAATTTTATGAAATTCAAATTTTTAAACACTTAAACAAATAATCAAATTAATTGTTTTCATGCATAATATATTCCAAATTAGCCCTTTTAAATTTCATAAAATCAAATTTTATGACTAGAATAATTATGCATCTCTAACATGTTATGGCATATGAAAATATAAGAGTAGGCACCCTAAGTTAGCATGTTATTCAAACATTTCGAAATAAACATACATATTATTGGGGCAGATGTGGGACCCCTAGTGTTGGATCGGTACCCCGTGCAGCGAAAGTAGGTCTAACCCATGGATATCAAGGGTGGGTGTAATTATAAATAATTTTATAGAATAATATATTCTGTTACGAGTTCGTAGGAAAAAAAAAAGACCGAATCAGAGTCCGGAAACTCCAAAATAGAGAAAATGAAGTTTCGACGCTCATGGGTAACAACTATTAGTGCGTTGCGACGCGTAGGTTTCGGAGTCGCGACGCCCAATCTGCGAGAGCTCGATGTCCCGACACCCAAGGGTTATCGTTACGATGTTCGAACCTCTGAGAGTTAGTAGCGTAACGCCAGAGATCAGTGACGCTACGCTGCCCTGTGTAAAATATTGGCGAGTGTATTTTTACCTTGATTTCAATTCTAAACACTTTCGATTTTCTCCAAACACTTCAATACACCAAAAAAACCAATTTCAACATCAAAACCAACTACAAAATATGTTATACAACAAACACACACACACACACACACACTATATATATATATATATACAAAATATATATTCTAAATATATATATGCATTTCTTTAAATCAAAATACAAACCAAAATAGAATCCCACAATGAAATGACACATGAACAATTCTAGGTCAATCAAAGGTGTTCAAGTGATTCTAGAATGGTAGCCATAGCTCTAAGCTTTTATCTAGAGTTCCAAAACTCTAATTTTATGTTCCATGTCCAACAAGAACATATCTGACCCAATTACAAGCATATTATGTTTATGCTTCTAAAGCATCAGTACAAAATTAATTAGCCTAATTTCAACATCAAGTTATGTTATTATGTATCCAATACATAATTCATCACTATATGTCTCACTAATGATAACTCACTAATGAAAACATAGTTTTGGAGAAGATCAAACTTACCTAGCAAGCTTGATTCCAAGATCCAATCTTCTTCTCCTTGTTGAAATGATGTGGAGAACTTCCAAAGCTAGCAAACCTTGTTCCAAGATCCAATCTTCTTCTCCTTATTGTTGTAGAAAATTCCCAAAGCTAGCAAGCTTGGTTCCAAGATCCAATCTTTTTCTCCTTGTTGAAATATTATAGAGAACTTCCAATGCTTCTCTAAACACTTCTTTTACTTAGGCTAATATATCTAATTCTTGCTTGTTTAAGCTTTCTCAAGCTTGCCTTTTATAGCAAAACTTATGCAATTTTTAATTAATAAAAGTTCTAATCAACTTTTATGTGGGCTTAATCTAATTTATCCAAATACGTATAATTAGGTGTGACTAATCACCTTTGTCTACCACTTTGATTTAATCCAATAAAATCAAGACAAAGTTTAATTAATGCATTAGTTATATGTCTACCACTTTGATTTAATCCAATTAAATCAAGCCAAATACACATATTATTACATATTTATTATTACCAAAATATCCTCCAATGGTATAGATATTTTTGAAATTATAACAAAACTCTTCTGTGATTTTGGATTAATCCAATTGGGTCAAAGTAAATAATTAATGTTATCCAATAACACTTAATTATTTTAGTTGATAATTATAATATCAAATATTATTTATTATCAAAACTTATCGGCTACCCAAGTGCTCAACGAGTACAATTCATATTATGGGACTCTCTAAGTCCAGACACGTTCGTCATATAAGCCTAGCTTATATGCACGTAATTCGGCCACCTCCTAATTCGCAAAGAACACGAACGACCTTTCTGAACTATACAATTCGAGGTCATCACATATGTTTAACAATCCCTATGTCGTAGGCTATCCAAATTGTGCTTAGAAAACATAGATTATACCTTCAAATTTATGAGGTGCAAAACTCATGTCGACATGTCAATGATTCCTTATAAATAATCAGAACAATATTTATAATATTGTGATCCACCCTAGGTGATCGGCTTTGGCAAAAGTCTTAAAAATCATGACTTACTCACATGGATACCTAAACCCCTTATGGTACACATACGGGCCGACAGATCCTATATTGATACGCATTTGATTAGCGAGTGCATCGGTCCACACCCAACGAACATCTAGTGATCAGACCATGAAAAGTATCTGACATAAATGGCATCAAAGTATGGAGGATCACACATAAAATCAATGTTACCCTGTAGTCAGAGGATCACATTTGACACTCGACTCGAGGAGATTTTTATTGACGGTGGTGTGTACTTCCAATAATTGGGAATCACTTGTGAGTCATTCAATGTTCACTCCAACGAATACCTACATGTCTATATGATCTTTCCAAGCTCATGGTACATCGGGCTAAACATTGAAACTTCAATTCCAATATACAACATGCGCTAGTCTTCAAGGTCATAGGAATTCGACCGTATTCCAAAACCAACGACTATGAATATTTACTTTAAGAATATTTTATAATAGTAATATTATCCCAATGTCGGACCACCCAGTGTTCAGTATTACTACATGACTATTCTAATATTGATGTCATTCTTAGCATATTAATATATCAATCTAATATGCATAATGAAATTATCATTAATAAGGTTTGAAATGAAAATGTAGTTATTTTATTAATAAATAATAAAATATAATGTACAATATATTATTCGGATTGGAGTTTATGCCTTAGTAAGAGGTTTGTTATGTTGTCTTGTCCTTGAACCTTTAAGACCACTATGGCTTTTCATTCAATAATCTCTCTAATCATGCAATATTTCCTTTCCACGTGTTTACACTTGGAATACGCTCTCAGCTCCTTAGCCTGTGCAATGGCTCTGCTATTATCACAGTACAGTGGGATCGAATCTGTAATACTAGGCACAAAGCTAAGTTTTATGATAAAATTTATAATCCAGCTTCTGGAGCCGCTATAAATTCCGCCTCAGAGGTGGAATCAGCTGTTGAGTCTTACTTTGAACATCGCTAACTAAATGCACCGTCATTAAGGGTAAATATCTGAATGTAGATTTTCTATCATCTGGATCTCCTTGGAAGTCAGAGTCTGTATAAATCTTTACTTGTAGCTCATCTTCTCCATATATGAGAAACTTATCCTTAGTGCCCTTAAGATATTTTAGGATATATTTCACGGTTGTCCAATGATCATTACCTCAATCAGATTGATAATGGCTAGTTACACTAACACCGAAAATGATTTCAGGTCTTGTACATAACATAACATACATTATGCTTCCAATACAAGAAGCATAGGGCAAGTTAGACATTCTAACTCTTTCTTCCTCAGTCTGAGGTGCCATTTTCTTCGAATAACGTATGCCGTTTCAGAAATATACATTTACTACCTGTATTTGGTAAACCGTACCTTTTTAATATTTTATCTATTTGCATGGATTGTGACAATCCTATAAGCTTCTTAACTCTATCCCGGTAGAGCCTTATACCCAGTATATAGAAAACTTCACCCATGTCTATCATGGAGAAGTTCTTACAAAGGTAGGCTTTCACACTTTGCATCAATCTTATATCATTCCCATTGATAAGGATGTCGTATACTTAAAAAAGAATTAATATTATCATGCTCCCACTAACTTTCTTACAAACACACAGTTCTTCCTCATTCTTGATAAATCCATATAATCTAATTATCTCATCAAAATGACGATTCCAGCTTCAGGATGCTTGTTTAAGTCCATAAATAGACTTCTGGAGCTTACATTGGATACGAAATCCTCCAGAATATAGATATCATTATCTATGAATCCATTTAGGAAAGCGGTTTTCACATCCATATGCTATATCTCATCGTCATGATATGCAACAATGGCTAAATAATCATAATGGATTTTAGCATGGCTACTGGTGAAAAAGTTTCCCTCATAGTCAATCTCATAACGTTGAATGTAACATTTCGCTACAAGTCAGGCCTTAAAGGTTTCCACATTTCCATCGGGCCCTCTTTTTTTTTTATAAACCAATTTAAAACCAATAGGTTTAACTCCTTTAGGAAGTTCAACTAAGTCCCAGACTTGATTGTCATGCATATAATTCATTTCAGATTTGATGGCTTCCTCCTGCCATTTTCCCCGAATCGATATCTAATATCGCATCTTTATATGTAGTCGGATCTGTTTCCTCCAAGAGGAAAACTTTGAGGCTCGCATCAGACATTAAAAATAGTTTCTCATGAGGCCTTGATATTCTATTCGACTTACGTAGAACCTGTGTTGTAGATCATTTACCTAACTGGATCTCTGGTTCCATCTCAGGTTTCTTATATTGGGATCAAATTTATCGAGTTCAATCATTCTATAACTTCCACATTCTCTTACAAATTTATTTTTAGAAAAACGGTAAAATAAGCAACAAATACATTTCATCACTCAGAATCGTAGAATTGATATCTCATGGAATTTTCAGGATATCCAACGAAACTATATGTATACCCTCTAGGTGCTAGTTTATCCCACTGCGCAACTCTAACGTATACAGGACAATCCCAATCTTTAAATATCTAAAACTTTGGATTTCTACCAAAACTATATTTGATATGGGGTCGTAGAAACAACTTTCTATAGAACTCTATTAAGTATGTGGGCATCAGTAAGTAAAACATAACCCGAAAAGTAATATGGAAGATCCGTATAGCTCATCATAGATCGTACCATATAAAATAAAGTACAATTTCTTTCTCCGCTCAGAATAACATTGTGTTGAGGAGTTCCTGGTGGGCTATATTAGGCGAGAATTCTATTCTCCCTTAAATAACTTCTGAATTTGTCGCTCATGAATTCACCACCTCGATCTAATCGAAGGCACTTGATGAATTTTCTGATTTATTTTTCTACATCGTTTCGGAATATTTTGAACTTTTCAAATGTTCTCAATTTATGTCTTATCAAATAGACATATCTATATCTTGACTTATCATCCGTGAAAGTCACGAAGTATGTTGAACCATCATAAGTGGCATGATTTAATGGACCACACACATCACTATGTATTAGCTCCAATAAATCTTCAGCATGGTGTCCAACACCAAGAAATTGGGCCTTTGTCATTTTCCATTGGATACATGACTCACAAATTGGATAATGATCTAAGGTAAGATATTCAATCAAACCATCCCTAACCAAATTTGATAGACATCTAACACATATGTGGCCCAATCTCATGTGTCATAATTCAGTATTATTTAATTCAGATATTTTACTTATAGTTTCCTCATCATTAAAGAAATCTCGATATGTTTCCAAAACATAGTGACCGTTAGATAAAGAACATTCACATATCAAAAATTTATCTTTATCATATAAACATAAAGCATTATCTTTAATATTTATTTTATATCCCTCTTTATCCAATATCGGTAATGATATTATCTGTCTGATAAGAGAGGGTACATAATAACAGTCATGTAAAAATAATCTACATCTATTATGGAAATCTAGAACAATCGTTCATATGGCTTTGACATCCAATGTCTCTTCATTCCCAACTCTAAGCTAGATCTCCTCTTTATTCAGCCTTCTTTTTACCCTCATGACTTGCATGGAGTTGAAATATGAGTAGGACTGTCAGTGTCTAACACCAATCCACTATTTACATCTAAGGATAATAAGATGTCAATAATAGGAAAAATACAAAGTGTACCTGAGGGTCCTGCCTTTCCTTTCAGCTCTGGACAATCTTTCTTCTAGTGTCCAGACTTCTTGTAATATAGACATGCATCACGAGGTACAAGTGGTCTTGTAGTTTTGTGCTTCTTGGAGTTTTTCTTTGATATCTTCTTCTTTCTCATTTTGATTTTTTTCGACTTTCTAGAATTCTTTGAAGAACTTGCTCCACCATGGAGGTACAAAGTGGGATTGCCTTTCTTCAAATCTTGTTTTTCCATGCCTAACATGTTATGAAGTTCTTCATAACTGGCTTGCATCGAATGCATATAAAAATTTAACATGAAGCCAGCGTAAGTACCAGACAAAGAAGATAGATTCAAATTTTGACTTAGCCGTTCCACAATCATTATGTCCCGTCGATCAAAATATATGATCTGGTATATTATGTTCAAAATATGAATGCTAACCACTCATCCATCCTTGAGCTTAGTACGGAACAATTCTTTAGATCTCTAATGTATTTCAATTTCTTGATTTGCATCAAACAACTACTTGAGTGTTCTCATAATGCTCCAAGCATCATGTACCTCTATGTACTATCTCAGTAAATTTAGAACCATCGATCCTATAATGTAGGATTTCACCTTTACGTTATCATCCTTCCATTTTTCAAAAGTCTATCTCTCTTCGGGAGTGGAATCATGATTGATTTCAACAGGTAATGGATTGATCATCACATAACTCGACTTTTCTGACTCCAAGACAATGCGGATGTTCATTTCCCATTCAAAATAGTTATCGACTTCTTTCATTTTATTAGAATCCAAAATTTGAGTTGATGGATTTACGGTGGCCATCTACAATACAACAATTAAACACTAGTATAACCTTTTTTATTTTATTATAAAAACAGTAATACGATAATGGATTTTAAATCTATTAGTGCACTCCCACTACTTTACGTAATTCGCAATCTCCCTTAATATAAAAATAGAAATTTGACAATCAAAATTTCATAGAGGGAAGTGGATCCCATAAAATTTACTCTAGCCTCACAATAATGACGGTCTTGGTTTTCATAGTTCAATAGGTAGACCTCCAAGGTCAATCACATTCATGTCACTCATAAGTTTGGTCTTGAACCATTTTTTATTCTCATAATAATGACGGTATTGGATTAAGACGTGTTCCAAGTGTATACTTGTAAATGTGCACTAATAAGTTTCATAGGTACATCCTCACAATAATGACGGTATTGGGTGACTGCGTCAACTTATCACGCTACATCTAATATTTTACCAGAGAGACCTAGGTTCTAACCACTTAAACCCTCACAAAAATAACGGTATTGGGCATACGTAATAAGAACTCATTCATCTCTGTATTGACAAGACGGATCATCCTATAATACTCCAACATTATCAATATTATTACTTAAAATAAAATAATCACCTTATCACATGAGATTTATGACAATCAAGTCATTAGCATGTTTGGGTCAAAAAAATTTAATTTAAAACATGCAATGCATATCCAATATGACTAATGCATAATTAAATTAAAATTATAGAGGCAAAGATTTAAATACATGTCAAACATGCAACATATGTTGTGTGATTAAAAGCTCCACTGATACTATTCTTTTGGGGCAGATGTGGGACCCATTAGGATCGGATCGGTGCCCCGTGCAGCAGAAGTGGATCTAACCCATGGATACCAAAGATGGGTGTATTTTTGAATTATTTTTATAGAATATTATATTCTGTTACGAGTCGGTAGGAAAAAAACGGGGACCAAATCGGAGTCCGGAAACTCTGGAATAGAGAAAATAAAGTTTCAGCGCTCATGGGTAACAACTCTCGGTGCGTCGCGATGCGCATGTTTGGGAGTCGCAATGCCCAATCTGCGAGAGCTCGGCATCGCGACGCCCAAGGGTTATTGTCGTGATGTCCGAACCTCTGAGATTTGAGTGTCGCGACGCTACCTTGTGTAAAATATTGGCAGAAAGTATTTTTACCTTAAATGCAATTCTAAACACTTCCAATTTTCTCCAAATACTTCAATACACCTAAAGGGTCCAATTTTACATCAAAACCAACTTCAAAATATTTATATATATATGCATTTATTTGAATCAAAACATAAACCAAAATAGAATCCCACAATGAAATGACTCATGAATAATTCTAGGTCACTCAAAGGTGGTCAAGTGATTCTATAATGGTAGTCATAGCTCTAAACTTTCATCTAGAGTTCCAAACTCTAATTTTATGTTCCATGTCAACCATGAACATATTTGACCCAATTACAAGCATAATGTGTTTATGTTCCATGTAAATAGTGACATGATAAATGAGTAATTTGATACATAAATAAGATGTGTATTGTTGTAGTTGAGAGTTGTCAAGAATAAATGGTAATAATTTGTACATGAATAACATTATAAATGATATGATTATTGCCTTGTGATGGAATATATATCATGGGAATGCAAATGGTAGGGTGTGGCCGTGAGTTTCTTTTCAAGCTTCGATGGTGGTAATGTTACTATTTGGTGGAACCATTAACTATGTATATGTGCCTTATTTAATATTTGAAGTGTAATGTGTTTTGACAAAATGATAGGCTTTTGGAATTAATGATATTTGAAAATAAATAAGTTTTGGTGAGTTGTATATTCTTGATGGAGAAAACATTAGTATCTTGCGTGGTGTTAAGTATGAATGGCATACCTTTTTAGTGGTATGGTAGAGAATTTTTCTATGTGTGGGGGGTAGAGAGTGAATTTTAGTGTGTGTGGTGGGTAGCTGTACCTATGTGTGGAGTCGAGTGATTGGTTGTATGTAATGATGAAATGATATATGATCATCGTGTTGTTGATGATGATTATAAGAAATGAATAATGTATGAATGGTTAGGTTATGCATGGTAGATGATGACATGATTTATGAAATGTGTTAGATTAGATCCAAACTATCAAGGGTTTGGGTAGGACATAGCCACGAGTATGGGTGATTTGGTATAACTATGCATAAATCTTAGGTTATGGATATATATATATATATCCTTAGTTGCATGTTAATGGTGTGCGTGATATGATAAATTGTATTCTGATGTATGAGTCATTTGATAATGCTTGATAACTTTGTAATATATTGTGTGATGTGTCGGACTGGGGGTTTCTGGTTGAATGATGATGGATGAAGATGTGTTTGTGATGTAACTTATATATGAGTGGATACTTCTAGCTTCCATTTTTCGTGATGCTTTCATTTTTAGACATCTTTTTCTCTGTTACTTTACTTTGAGTTTATTTGATATCGCGGTATTTGAATATATGATTTAAAACTGTTTTGATAAAAAAAATCGATTTCGAATAATTTAATTATGACCATAAAAGATAAAGAAAATATTTCTGTCCGACGCTTGACTCTTATTTTTATGTTTTACGACTTATGAATATGTTTCCATTGGGGCGCTTGTTATGGAGTCCTTGTTGGACAATTATGACAGCATCTTTTAATACAATTATGTTGTACAGACATTATGTTGTTTAATTAACATTTTTTGTATTACTGTATAATATGATCAAGATTTAATCTTATGTATTAGATTATTTTATTTATGATAAAAGTACAATTTGCTATATTTAATATACCGTTGCATATCATAATGATTACGATATATAATGATACTTATGATTAGTTCCGGATTAATAAGATATGAGACAGTATTATCCACGAAGTATTAATCATTAATATCCCTAGTCGTAGTATTATCGAGACTGGACATCGATAATGCGGAATAGACTAGTATTACACTTGTGCGCGTTATGGAAGCTTAACGAATAGTTCTCATATATTTAAGTATAGGATACTTATGCAAGTGTGATAGGAGGTTCTGTTAGCCGTTAGACCGGGAATAGCTTCGCTCTAGATAGACCCCTCGGAATCCCATTGGTATTATGACTATGCGTCTATGGGAATCTGCATCAGGGTAGGTGTATGTGGTCTTAACCTGAGACTTGCATCGCTAATACTTGCGACAATCAGTACGCTTTGGTTTTGGTCATCCGGGACTTTAACAGGTTCTGTGTAAGCCTCTTCTAAGTTTACTGAGAATCGTAGTGTATTAGGTGTGATGTCAAGATGGAAGTATCACTTAAGTCATATGGAGAAGATGATCACACATGGATACAGAACTAGTACTCTCATATGATGCAGCTATCGGGATAGTATGACTAGGTCATGATTATCCGATTAAAAGAGACTAGTTGCTAGTGATCCGATATATGCTTCGTACGGGGCAGATACAATTCCCATCCCCATGTTGGACAAAATGACCCATAGCGTCACTATTTGCACAGATCATTGTGTTGTTGTAGCAAATTAACTATGTAACAAGGAAATTGCACTCTCGTCATTTGTGATTAGATCACCTTAGATATATAAATGAAGAGAGGTCCCTATGATTAGTTCCTGGATTGAGATGATATGAGACAGTATCAGTCCACGAAGGATTAATCATTAAATATCCCTAGCCGTAGTATTATCGAGACTGGACATCGATAATGCGGAATAGGCTAGTATTGCACTTGTGCGCGTTGTGAGGGCACAACAGCATAGTTCTCATATATATAAGTATTGGATACTTGTGCAAGTGCGATAGGAGGTCGTGTTTCACACGATGGTACGGAAACACGCTTCGCTCTGGATAGACCCTTCGGAATCCCATTGTATTATGACTAGGTGTCTATGGGAGGCGAAATCAAGGTAGGTGTGTATAGTCTTAACCTGAGACTTACATCGCTAATACTTACGACAATCGGTAAACTTTGGTTTTGGTGGTGGGGGATCTTAACTGGTTCTGTGTTCACCTCTTCTGGGTTTTATCAGGAATCGTAGTGTATTGGATGTGATGTCGAGATGGAAGTGTCACTCCAGTCATAATGGAGATGATGTCACGCAGGATACGGTATTAGTGCTCTTAAAAATGATGCGCATCCAATCGTGATATTATGACCAGGTCATGAATCCGATTATAGAGACTAGTTACCAGACATCCGATATGTGTTTCGGACGGGGCAGACACTTATCCAGCCCCAGTCCTAGCACGTGATTATCCGATACTGGGCAATATGCACAATACATTGTATACTACGCTTGATACAGATCTAGATATTCTTTGATGAATATGTCTGGAGAACCTGGGAAGACTTGGTGCTTTGCTAGGAGTCGACCTTGTCTCGTAAATCGGTAGAACGTAGTACTTGGTACGTACGTGATTCGGATACTCCGACGACCGTATTTACTACCAGATTATCCGGGATCTCATGGGTCGCTTCCCGATAATCCACCGATGACGCACTACTCGCACTCTTGAATAATCTGGGATTATAATAGAAGAGAGAGAAAATTAATCTAGGATTAATAACGGAGATATTTTATCCGGGATAAATGTCGTCTAAAGAGAGAGAACGATTAATTTGGAATTAATCGATGAATTAATATATTCGATATATTAAACGAAATTAGATTTCGACGCGGAATTAAAAATTAGATTTAATTCGGGCAAACGAGTTAATTCAGAATTAATTCGTTAGCGACGTAAATAATAATTTCGCCAGGCGTAATTATTTATTTAAATTCGATTGAATTAACGTCGCGACGTAAGCTCGGTATTTCGGAAATATCGAACCCGAACGCGTGAGTGCACGTGGGCCCACTTTCATTTCGAAACGTGTGGGCCCCACATGACACATGTCATGTTATGCATTAACTTTGACACATGTCATATTAATGCTTATTTGACACTCTAATGCTTTGCATGGAGATTGTGTACATTGCACTCAATGGTAATGCATGGAAATGAAGTGTTTGACACTCTAAGCTATTGCATGTGTTGTGTCATAAATTTATTATTAATTTAATAAATTATGGCATAAATATAAATTGATTTTTGGTAACATTTTTAATTAACATAACACAACTTCTTCTCTCTCAAACTCTCTCACTCTCTCACGCCCCAAAATGATGAAAAACTCACTGGTTTGGAACCAGAAATGGCGTGAGCAATAGGGAATCCAAGAGTGGTTTCTCATGGTGAGAAATCAAGTGCTAGCACACTACGAGTCTTGCGAAGGTGGTAGGGAGGTTCCCCCATGAGACGGGATCCATCCGACGAAGATTGGAGCTTCCGTTTCTTCACCAAATTTTCTGTTTTGCAGGGCAGTGGACTGCATGCAGTGGGCGTGAAAGGCAGTGCGTTTTTGGGCTTGAATCGTCTCCAAATCGACTCAACCGATCAATGTGAGTATTCCGCTACCTCCGTTGATGTGTTCACACATAATTTCATGTCTTGTTTGACCTTGGGACCTTATAGAAAACCAACAATGGCATCATGAGCTAAAGTTGCAAGCATGAAATTTGTAGGGTTTAAAATTTGGGTAAATGTGATTTGAGCATGATTTGAATAAATTGCTTGTTGAGTATTCTTATAACATGTTTTAATTCATTTTGGTTGGACTAATTTGATGAAAAATGATTTGGAATTATTTTCCCCAAAATGGATATGTTGGCCGAATGGTTTGGTGATTTTTTGGG
>SKCR01039688.1:0-219750 GCA_019454045.1 Zanthoxylum bungeanum
AATTGTCATAGGATACGAACTCGTCCCAGTTTAAATGGCCCAACAAGTTCGTATTTCTGACAGGAAGTCCAACTGCATCCAAATGAGGATGGTCCACAAGCACAAGGAAATAGTTGCTATAGGCCATACAACTCCGGTCTACGTGTGGGTTTGCGGGAGTGTAGACAAAGACTTTTGCTGGCGAAGGATTGCCCATAACTAGGTCTCCCCACTCAAGGGTTCGAGCGACCAAGTGAGAGCACTTTTTTTATACCTTACAGTACGTGACAGACTGTCAAATGGATTTCCCATTGTAGATTCCCCAAAGGGAGAGCGGAGCGAACTCTCTTAAAAACCCAAGCCTCTTAGGCTCTTATCGCTTGGTGACAGGAATAAACAACGAGTCCTCCAAATTAGTCCATCACAATAGGCTACAAGTAAGTGATTATCTAGGTGTCTTCACAGCTTTTCCTTATAGAAAGGTAGTGAATGAAGGAAGACACCAAACCATTACCCAACCTTAAAAAGTGCCTTTGATTAAACCCATTTCAACCCACTATAGGAACAGTTAACTTAAAGCACAAATCATAATATTACAAGAAATTATTTCGGGGCCAATTCTCTATCCCCAGTGGAGTCGCCAGACTGTGGGACACAGAAACTGGGCAACGCATGCTGTTCCGGGCTCCCGGCCCGGTTGGGAGTACGGAGTAGCCCGCGGGGGACTAAACCGGACAATAATAGAGTCGCCACCCGGTGTGAACCGGGACAAGGATTTAAGGCCCCACTCACCCCTCGCAAGGGAAGACCTCAAACCGTTGGGTTCGGAATGGTCCCTTACTTATGCCACTTGTAATAAAATGATTTGTACAATAATTTAACCAAGCCTAAGTAACATATGTCCAAGTTTATTCTACTTTTAGGTTCACATGCATGAAAGTAATCATCATAAATACAAGGCTCATATCTAAGTTTGCATATAACCTATGTCCGAATTTGCATACATAAAGATAAATACGGCTAGCATGCGATGTCATAAGCACATTACATTCGATCATAGGCAAACCAATAAATAATAATAATCACGTATGAAAGCAAATTGGAATAACAGCGAACATGTAATAGCACACGGCAATCTAATGAACATACTTCGTTCATGTAACGTGGAAAACAAAGAACAACCTAGACATAATACAAATTCCAAACGCAAAATAAATGACTAATCATGCTTAAGGGCCAAGTAACATACTAACGGTCTAATCATGCTTGAATACCATCTCATGAACACATCAAATAGATAAATGCAGGGATACAAATAGTATGATTGATTACATGATACAAGAGAAATCACCTAAGGAACAATTATGCATGACATGTGATGAAAATGACTCAGTTCAGTGTATGCAGATTCGTGTAGCGTTCGAAAATGCGTTCGAACGGTAAACAGAAGGTTCGCGTTCGTGTAGCATTTTGATAACGCATTCGAACGGGACTGGGCCTGATGAAATAAAACACATTCGCGTACGAGTAGCGTTCGTAAACGTGTTCGAATGGTAAATATAAGGTTCGCGTTCGTATAGCGTTTGAGAACGCGTTCGAACGAGACCAGACCTGATGCATGATAAAACAAAGGAAATACGTGCGCGTTCAAGTAGCATTAGTAAACACGTTCGAACTGTAAACAGAAGGTTCGCATTCGTATAGCGTTCGTAAACATGTTCAAACGAACTGAGACAGAAAACATGCGTTCGTGCGGCGTTCTGAAACGCGTTCGAATGAGGTTACAGCAGTGACCTAAAAAAATAGTAAACAACATGACACATACGTGAACGGGTGAATAGATGACACCTAATAAATAATAACGGGCTACAAGGCACGGCAAATCATCGTGGTAAATGATTTTAACCCCTCGACATAGAGGACCTTTAATCCAACTTACTAAGCCCATGCGCCAATAACATAATGCACATAAAAATAAAGACGATGATATCAGAATTTGTATACCCGATTGAACACATCTTACATTCAAACGAATATACGTCATCCGGCGCGGTGAAACATCGTGGTAAATGATTTTAACCCCTCGAAACGGAGGACCTTTAATCCCAACTACTAAGCCCATACGATAATATCATAATGCATAAAAAAATAAAGACGACGATATCAGACTTTGTATACCCGATTGAACAGATCTTACATTCAAATGAATATACGTCATCCGGCGTGGTGAAGCTTCATGGTAAAGGATTTTAACCCCTCGAAACGGAGGACCTTTAATCCCACTTACTAAGCCCATACGCTTTATCTCATCATTACACAAACAAATAACATACAGAATTTAGATAACAGATAATAAACGAATCAAACAACATAAAACAAAATATGCGTTGTTTGCTCAAGTGGTACGTGAAGTTGTATCCTGAGTACAGATCATACTACCATCCATTCGGAATCGGCTATGAAATTTATGTCCGAGTTTCCATCCTATATACCACAAGAGGCGACACATTTTCCATTTTATTCAAAACCACAACATGCATCCATAAACGACTCTCATACGAAATAAATAACTAAAACAATTAAAAGATACATAAAAATAAATACAAAAATTGCCTTCAGGTCTAACCTTTTATGTCGACTCTCGGAAGTATCGTACACGGTCGTCGGAAGGGTGGATGCTCCGTAACTACTCCGGTTCACTGGTTCAACATTTCTCTCGCTGTTTCGCTGCTCAAGCTACAGTTTTCGCTCCGTTTCGCTGCTGTTTTACTGCCGTCTTACTGCTGATTTTCGGTCACTGTGTTTGCTGTATTTATGGGCTGTTTTGGATGTTTTTTTTGAAGGTTTAAGGTGTAGTTTTGGTTACTGTTTTAGGGATTAAAAGTGCAATTTTTTAGTTACGATTTTAGGTGATTTTCGGTAATATGGGGCTGTGATTTTTGGTAGCTTAGCTTACTGTTCGGGGGAGTGTTTCAATGGTGGTTTGTGCGCCAATGAAGATGATGTTTTGGGTTGTGATTTTATGGCAATGGAAGGGGATTTTTGGGTGATATGCTCGGCAATAGAGAGAAGAAGAAGATAAATTTTTTTTGCTTGTTATTTTTTGTGTATGCGTGAGAGAGCCAATGGAGTGTCTTGGTTTTGGGTCTCTTTTATAGAAAAATGGGATGGGTGAATCCTTGCTTGACAAGGAAGGGATTTGTGCATTAAAGGAGGATATGATTTGGTGTTAAACAAGGAAAACAAAAGATTGATTGGGGACAAGATTTGGTTTAATTAGGAAGTTCATATATTTAATTTGTTTTGATTAGGCATACAATTTGTTTAGTTAGGAATATAATATTTTTGATTGATTTTAATTAGGCATGTCATTTTTAGATTTTATTTAATTTTGTCATGTGTTAAATATGTGTTTTATTAATTGGGATGTGTTTTATTGGCTTTGGTGGGCTAATTGGGCTTGGATGTGAGGCTAGCAGCAAAACCAGAAATACCGACACCGTTCGAACGTCGATTCGAACGCCCGCAATCTGCTTGACGTTCAAAAATGGTCATGAACGCAGAACGAACGAAAATAGTGAACTTGTGAAATGAATCTGATGACATACTCATTCTGAATTCCCATTCCGACGTCCGTTTCCCGTGACTCCCGTGACTTCCGTGACTTAAAAGGTAGTGTCTCCAGATGACTCATCATAGGGACTTATATGCAAAAATGCAGTGCCTACAGTATCCAGATAAATACCAGAGACATAGATATAATTGTCAAATCTCATAAGGTATAATCCCGTTGATGTATAGATTTTTGATTTCTCAAAAACACTCAGAACATATTTCTGAGTGTACCATGGTCATGGATTTGACAAATCACAATCTCATGAAGTAGACACCTAAATCTTGTATGCATGACTGACAGATCCTCTCTGGATACATCACCGAATATCCTGAACATTAGTCCACACCCAATAAACCGATAGAGGACTAACATAAAAAGGTCGAAGATGTGACTACCATTCAAGTGCGGAGGGTAACCCATATATCAATCGTGGTATCTCAAGTCCAAAGACTACTATGCTACTCAACTCGAGAAAATTCCTATTGACGCAAGCGTACCATATATTAGGAATCTTCCGTGAGTCATTTAGTGTTCATCCTCTATGAACACCTACATATTTATATGAGTCTCGTTAGACTCGTGGCTCATTGAGATAAAGAATGAAATTAGGACATCCATCAGTCTCCCGGGTTTGCTTATGTAACATCCCTGTCCCAGAGATGCTACCGACATGGGATATACTGATCCATCCTCCTGAGCCTCTGACTTACTGACTGAGATCATTTCCACAACTCTGACTAAATATGACTCATACATGAGACCATTGCCCAAACAACAACATGTTGAGATCTTTAATGCTGATAAATGTATACTTAAATATACGACTTCTACAATTGTTATTCATGGACATCTTAGCTTATTACACACCACAACTATACATGTATCCAATACAAGACTTTACTTGACTAGGAGTGTATTGCGATTCGATCTGGTGGACTCGGACCCTCTAGTGTCTGCCATCAGTATTCATCCTTCTGAGCTTGTCCTCCGAGTATACCTGCAAAACAAAATACTGAGAGTGTGTGTGGTGGGGGGGGTTAGATTATGTGACGATCTAGTGAGTGGGTAGTTTAAAACGAAAATGATTCTTTCTGAAAATACATGGTTCTAAAAATTGAAAATCCTCCCAAAAAATAACCTTTTATGAAATCTCTTTCTTATCTGAAGACACAAATCTTTTTGCAAAACTACTCTGGAAATATATTTTTAAAACTATTTCATAAAACTTAAGTTTTCTGAAAAATCCATTTCTGAAAATCCGTTTTCGAAAATCCGAACTGAAAAATTTATATCTGAATATATGTATCTGAATATCTAGCGCATGGGGACGTTACGTCTCGCCGTCCCCCCATATGAAAAATTTGGCGCTTGAGGGCGTCCCTCCGTACGTAAATATTTGGTGGTCTTGGGGTGTTACGTCTTGCCGTCCCCCAAGCCACAAATTTGGAGCCGGGGGTGTGGATCTATGCTACCCTCCTGACTCAAAATCTAGGATCTAGGGCCATCAGTCATCCATAGTCCTGAACTGCGTGTGCACACGATATCTGTATCCGTCAATTCCATATATGTGTCAAGTTACTTCTGAGGTGGGCTTTTCCCACATGTATCCAAAAACATAAAACTCAAGTTTTAAAAATCAGTTATTTCTGAAAAACATTTCTCAAAACGTTCTCATTCAAACACAATTGAAAGTAATCTTAGCTAACGCCCTAAGTACTCAAAAGTAAGTCTTGATTGAAAAACATATAAGTAAACACAATTTGAGAGAAGGGTCCACTCACAGATTTTTAAATCTGACTGGCACTACTCACTTTGCTAAAGGAAATTATGGTTCCTACGATGATCAAGCTTGGAATGAAACTTGAATGGATCAAAATGACTTGAAGAAATGAAGATGAGAAGAAAAATTGGCATGAGAAGGCTCTCATAAGCCCTTCACATTTTTGGCTTGTGAAGATAGGGAATAATGCCCTCTTTTATAGGCAAAATAGATGATTTTAATTTTAAAATGGGTGGCTAGGATTGAGCCACATCACCCTAAATCTAGGTCAATTCCGAATTTTACTATAGCAGTCACGAAAATCTCGATATTGGGACTTCTTAGGATTCGAATTTGGAAAAATGTTCAACGCTGAAGTTGTAGGTCTCGGTCTTAGCATTCCGAAGATATAAATGTCATAAAAATCAGATATCTTATGAAAATGTTATGGTCCACATACCACAGGCTGTTTGGATTTAATCGTGGAATGAATTCTATATCGAAACTGCGAGAAATTTGTCGAATATCCAAAAAGTCATTTTATGAGTGTATACATGTTCAAACATGATTTATATCATATATCACGCATCCCATAATATAATAGTCGTTAGGATTATCGGGGTGTTATAAATTCTCCCCCCTTAAATAGGATTCGTCCTCGAATCCCTTCTGATGTTGAACTTCTTAGGTCCGTATTGGTTTGAAGATATATGGTCTCTGCTACTCTTATCTTCCTTTACTTGCTTTCTATTATTCTGCTCAAGAACGTAATATTATGGCTTCTGGGAAGCTCTTATCCTAGTATATTCTATTCGATTCTTTTAGCTAAAAGCTTAACCATTTGAAAGTTTCTTTGGAACCTTTATTTCTTGTGTGAAAACAAGGGTTGTATACTATATCTTGTCTATATAAATGTGTGAATTCTTCATGAAACTTATTATTCATGAGTTCATTTATCTCTCATACACTCTACGACATCCAAGAGATGTGCTAGAAGTCCTCAATCTCTTATATTCTGAACTTAAGTTCCCTTCGAATTGGTGCCTGCGTGAATTACTTTTTCTGTTTGTAACCTTATGACTGTATTTCACCTCTTCTCAATCTTTTTCTTTACTGAGTTAATACTTTTAGGACTTCCCAGACAGTCACCTTGTTATTATTTCTTCTACCCCAGCACACTTAACGTGGAAGGTCTTGACCGAATTTGATGCACAAGTTCAAATAAGGTTGAACCCATAATTACTCCAATTGAATCATTAATCCTCAATAACCACACTTGATTTATATGGGGACTTTATCATTTGTGCCTAAGTCATACTGGTATAATGTAACTTCAATGAGTATGTATCTGAATCCTTCTCAACTAGTGCTCTCATATCTCTAAAGATATTGTGTCTCATATACAAGAGTAATCCATGTCTTTATTACAAATTATCGAACTTGATACTTTCTTATCTCCACATGTGTAAGCAGTGACTGTCCGCGTCAAACGGTAAAAGCCTGAGTTAATAATAATAAAGTTCTACTTAGTAACCGGACGTCTTGTCTCAGTAAGCAGTGATTGTTCGCATCAAACGGTAGAGAACTTTTAACATCCGAGATCCGAGTAATTAAGTCCGTAGGGGTGTCTTAACACCTAGTGTCTTAAAACCAACTGATTTGGGAGTCACTAGCCCAAAGCTCGCTACAAGGATTGAAGATGTTATATATAAAAAAAAAAAAAAAATTCCATTGCAAAAAAGGTGTGAATTCTGATATAACTTTAGGAAAAACATATTACTCTCTTTTCAACTACACTCATGAATATTATGGGCACAGTGAATTGATTAATATTTTGTTAGTTGTGTATATGGAGAATGGTGAATGGATAATTTTACTTATTTAGTAATTTAAAAAGAAAGAGAACAACTATTAACTTGGATAAGAATTTTCAAGGACATCTTTCTTACTTTATCACTTTAACATGCAGAAAGAAAGCTCAATTTAGGCTAAGCTTGCACCATACTTTGGTTTCATTTATAAGTTTATTATGATTTCTAATGAATGATCTCGCCCTAATAAGTGTTAGGAATATAGACTAAAATAATATTATAAGAAAAGCAAAAACAATCATATAAGAATACATAATTTACTTGATGCGTCCAAAACCATACTACATTTAAAGCGATTATTGTGTTTTCATTATATTGAAAGGAAGAATATAGAAGTTCCGAAAATTACATTAAACTCTAGAAAAGACGGATACACGCTTATATAAGAAAATAGTTTAGCCACAGTGATAAGTTAAGGTTTAGATTTAGATTAATTTAATTTGTCCCAACTAAGACAAAGATAGAGGAACATATAATTGGATTTAGCAGCAAGGCAGTTGGTGAACAAATTATGTTGAGGTGATAAGATTAGACGAAATTACTGATTCCTCCTCTAGCTGTATCTTGGTACATAATCAATAAGTTAGAGTTCAACTCAGATCTGTTGCGGTTCATTTGTCATAAATTGGACAAGTATAATATTAGCTAGTGATTTATTAATTTTTATGCACCATCTTCTTATTAAATGGTTTTTAAGAATGAATTCTATATATGAGTTTGAAAGAAATGGTATAATAATTAATATTAGCCCTCCCAATTGCAATCATAAGGTGTAGGGGGTGACGTCTTTTCGTTGGCTTCGCTGTGACTAGTTAGACTAGTGCAAATCTAGCCAGTGTGGGTGCAAGACTTGCAAAGAGTGGTGAAAATATTGGAATTAGCTCGTGATTTTTAACTATTGGACACTCTCTCCTTACAAGTGGTTTTTTAAGAATGAGTTTTATCCAATTTTTTATAACAAAATCTTATTTAACAGAATAATCCCATCCACCTCATTGTATTTTCCCAAGTACCTAATTCACTGAATTTTTTTTAATCATTTTTAAAACCAAATGTATGAACTTATTGTTTAAGCAAATGTAATGTACCATGGTAAAAATTATATTGATGTCAGAAACTTTTAAAGGTTTCCCATCATGAAAATGTGTCATTTTTGCTAAACTTGAGAAAGTGCAAACTCAATGAATGATGTTGAACTCAACTTGTGTGTATATCATAGTCATATCACGAAGCATCGTGATAAAACCTAGTAATTGGATTTAGTTCATATCCAATGTCATAAAGTGCATCTATGTATAATGCTTAGAACATGTTGATTTAGATTCTGGTGGTGGAGAGATATTCTCGAATCTCAAGGGCAGTACACAATTAGTGGAAGTCTATAGGGTTCAAATTGCATGATTTGATACCAATCACTCAAAAACTAGGGTCCCAAAAGTTTAACAAGATATTGCTCTCCTTTAGACTTTTGAACTGGAGGATGTATTTTTTTTTTTTTTTTTTTTATTTTTATATAAAAAATTGTTATGATCTATGTAAATATTATAATTTGAATTTACCGGAAATCTGAATACATACACTTGTATTATAATTTTAAGATCTTTCGAGTTTGAGTTCTACTGGGAGCATAAATGTATGCATTTATAGTATAACTTGGAGATCTACCGAGAATAGCTCGGAAGTTTGCGCCTATTAAAGATGAAATTTCTATCCCCACATGATTCTAAAAGATGCATCAATTTATATATATATATGGAAGGGCATTTAAATTTAAAAAAAAAAAAGTGAAGATGCACATGAAATGAGGCAGGTTATTAAAGATTGTATTGAAAGAGGCATGCATTATGCAATTCATCAAGCATTTTAATTTGAAAGAGGTATTTAGAATTGACCACATATCTTGGTTCTTAGTCTCAACTACAATAAATAAATGAACCATAAGAGATGTGACTCCACTTTGATCCTATTAAGTATCACTTTCCTCACTCCATTTCATTGAATTGACTACACCCATTTGCACTCTTCTCATTTCTAGTTAGTATTTTGTAGGGGTCATGAAAAAAAGCAATTGATTTGATTGCTCGTGAACAATTGCATTTATAACAACCAAATAAAATGATACATAGTCTTTATCAATCTGCAGTACTTTCCAATTCCATATACACTTCACTGGAAATAATACTTCACTTATAATACGCAACACTTACGCATGACGATAACAAATCAAATTCATTATATATGATTCCTTATATAACACAGCCTTAGCTTAAGCATACCCAGAAAATATATATAGAAAAAGGAAAAATGATATCTAGACTTCTAAGGTTTGTTTTAATATACATAAAGACCCATTTATTTTCAAAAATGATCATACTAACCCATTTTTAGGATATATAGACCGTTAAGATTCTTAAAGCAATGGGGTATGTGTGTCCCGAAAATGATATTTTTTTTGGAAATATTGGAACCCCCCTCGCTAAAATGCCCCAGGCTTTTACAAGAAATGTACTTCTTGTACTCGAACTCAAGATCTGACAACCAAATCATAAACTCTTTGCCACCAAACCACACCCCTTACGGGCATCTTGAAAGGGGTATTTATGACTATTTCTGAAAATAAAGGGTCTTTATGATCATTTCTCCAAACCACGGGAGTTTAACGATCATTTTCCCATTTAAAAAAGAAGAATAAAAAGAAGTCTTTCAACTATAATGCTTGAGTTATCCGATGACTATTGGATCCATTGTCAAGATGATGCATATGCGAGTGGACCATCCCATAATAACAAATGCCACCCTAACTTGACCTAAGCTGCCATATGTCATCCATGTTCCACAAAGCACCTGACATGTCATTAGCCACCCAATCAGTTTCAGCCATCTGGCATTCTGTCGAGGTTATTATATCATAAGATCCCATTTCTGTCATGGGATCAGCTAGATTAATATTGAAACCCTCCATGTCATATCCACAACAATCCACGTAGTAACTGTCATTTAGTACTAATTGGCTGCTGTAAACATTGTTGCCATACACATGTGGACTTGTTGGCTGTTCAGTAATTCCAGGCTGCTGCTGCTGTGAGATTTTTGTCAAATCTCCAGGAAAAAAACTTTGGCTAGTCCCTGAACTTGAATGTTCATTAATGGGTTGATTTGAGTTGTAAATTAGTGAGCTTGGCAGAGGAGATGATGATGATGATGGTGATGGTTGAGTGCTAGAGAGAAGCAGAATTTTGCTCCATTTTTTGCAGCAACCTTGGCATCCAGTAACACCTAACAGCTTCAAAAAATGTCTCACTATTGGATTCAATATTAAGCTGGTGTGCCTGTTTTTGCACCCTTGTTCTCCAATAATTCTTGATTTCATTGTCTGTTCTTCCAGGCAAACATTGTGCAATTTTTGACCACCTAAAAGTAGTTAAAAGTATCACCACATAAAAATTGAAACTAATTAGAACTTACATTAGTAAAAATTCTGTTACATTTTACCTGTTACCCCACTTAGAATGGAGTTCAAGGATCAAAAACTGCTCCTCTGGAGTCAAGTTCCCACGTTTAATATCTGGTTTCAAGTAATTTAGCCACCTCAATCTGCAACTCTTTCCATTTCTTTTGAGTCCTGAAATTACAAGTGATCAGGCCACTTAAGTCACATATGTAACAGAGATCATGAATGATATCCAAAATTTCAAATTGTGCAATAAGAGCTATATGTTTATGTGTTTAGTTACCTGCACATTTAGCTACCATGTTCCAATGACCTTCGCCGTGTCGATGAATGTAATCAGTAAGGAGTGTGTCTTCTTCATTAGTCCACGGCCCTCTCCTCAGCTCTTGTTGCTCTTCTTCATTAGAATTGCATTCTTTCTTTGTGACTGCGGCAGACCTGGCTGCTCTCATTGTGTGCCTTTTATATTTAATTTTTTTTTTTTTTTTTTGTCTCTATGAGATTCTTGATCAAAATTTTAGTGGGTTGAGGCTAGGAGCAAGAAATTAAACAAGGATTTAGAGTACCAAAAGTGAAGCACATGGAAATTAAACAAATGAAGTTAAATATACACAAGTTGGAGTTTCTCCTCAAAATCTTGTTGCCTTTATATACAAATTAATGAGATAGAAATTTTAACAAATGGAGTTAGCTAGCTTTCGTGGCACAAGCTAACTAAGCTAGAGCAATCACATTATTGGGTCCAATCTACAGTCATATAACTACATTTTAATAGTGAAAGACATCAAATTGAAACATTCAAAGTATTTTTCTTTCACCATCAATCAGAAAGAAGCAAATTTATCAAAGGTCAAATTATATATGAAAGTAAAAAAAATTGCCCCCTTTATATTTATATCTCAGCAACTGTATTCAAACAAGTACTCCTTCAAGCAACATTCAAACTGTTTGTGAATTATTATTTCAAGAAAAAGTATTGATTAAAATATAAGAATTAGCTAGACAGTTTATTTATTGAATTTATATAAGAATTGGTCGAACTAATCCAACAAACTAAACTTATTAGTTTTCAAAAACCAAATATGATCCTTCTTTCTTTGGGTTTTCTAAATGAGCTTTTATTTAATTTTTATATTTTTTAAAAAACGAATCTTATTCTTTTTTTTTTTTTTCTTTTTTGTCTTTAAAGGACAATTTGTATAACACATCACTGTTTAATGCCTCAACCCCACTCTCTATTATAAACCTCTATTTTTTTTTTTTTTTGTTATACTTCAAAGTTTCTGTTACGGATACCCTAAATTTCATAGCAGTACTATGCGTAATATAGTGTAAATTGGGGTCAATATCGAAAAATTTCAAGTTTCCCGACAAAAGGTGAGAATAGAAGCGACGTAGCATATTGAAAATTTTCCAAATACTATTTTCGAATATCAGTTTCCATTGACGCATCGGGATTTAGCCTGTCAGACATATCGCGAAATAGACTTATATAAGTATATGAAATTTCGCATTAGATACACGTTCGAACGAATGTCATTCGAAAGAGCTTTCGAATTATTTGAATGACTCATCCAGAGACTTTCAAAGTTATTCTCGTTCGAAGTCGTTCAAACTAAACTTGTTCGAACGGGCAATATGACGTTCAAACAATCATTCCAGAACCTTTCAGGTCTGCGATATAAAAAGTTTGTTCGAACGAGCTTGCGATTTTTAGAAATTCATTATACAGTGAACAACAAACTTAATCCAATTAAGTTTCGCCAACAAGCTGTATGATATCTATTTCCCGAAATAGACTTTGGCCAACAAGCTGTATGATATTTAACTAGGTAGATCTCTAAGATCAATTGGATCTCATCCAATTCCTAGATCCAGTAGGTGGACATCCAGGTCCGAAACATATATCTAATATATGCCAATATATCCAATATATTCCCTAACCTTTTTCCTCTGAATAAATTAAGCCTTGGCTTTGGCACAACAAACTTAATGATTCCAGTTAAGCGGGACCCATTGACTTTGGAAAGCTTCGTAATCGATGTCGATGGACAAGAAGTGATCTTGACTTTGGCCAACAAATCACAACTTGGACAAGACATGTGATATGGAATAAAGCCTTCATGATTCAAACACATCCGCGATGGACAAAGGTCTTGACTTTGGCCAACAAACCAGTGTCAATCTTGGATCTTGAGAATGAATCATTCAATGGAAGGAAAAACGCTTAATATATGTTGAGGGTTTTTCGCGTAATTGGCAACCAATTAATTATCTTTGATTAGGTCTCATCATACACCCTTAAGTATGCATTCTAAAAGCATAATAAGACGCGATAAATAAATTAATAATGATATGCGGATGGATATTTAAAACAACTTGTTCTTAGAACAAATCTCTCCATTTCCTCTCTCCTGCTAGCACAAATCTTACTTCTACCCAATTACATAACACTTCTAAAGAGATCTCATTTACATTGAGGGGAATATGTGAGAAGAGAAATACAAAGAGTCAAGAGGTAATAGGCTGGACACGCAGGTACAATTTAATAAATTCTAAATTTATTACAACAATTTCCAAAATTACCCTCACCCATCTAATATCCATCTGATATACATTATCCATACATCACATCCATGTATTCACATAAAGCATGTTATCAATCAATCTAATCTAATCCAATTAATTAATATGAAATTAATGACCATCCAGTGTTCAAATAATGATTTTATTTGCGCGAGTCCAACTCGTTTAAGAATAAGTACTCAAAGTACGAATTCTTGAATTATATCAAACTACAATATTAAATCCAATTTAATTTGCATTCAATACTAATTCTTTATTTAATTCCAAATTAAATAATTACACTTTATTAATGAGCCTTTGCGACTTAGATTCTAAATCTAATCTAAATGGGTCTCAAAGCCCAATTAACATCCAATGTCAATTTAATTAAAGTCCAATGGGCTTTCAATTAATTTATGAGGCATGGACTTTGGCAACCAAAGCCCAATAAAGAATCACCATTTGCCAAAAATCAATTTAGGCCCATTAGGCCCAATTAAAATTTTAAAGGCCCATTAAATTATATTTGGACTTTATGGAAATGGTTTTAGGCCCAATTGGATCCAACCAATCAACCTAAACCAAAATTGGCCCAACCAAGCCCATTAAGCCCAACTAATTAAATTCCAAAATTCCAAATTTCACAATTTAATTAACTAAAGTGTATTAGCCATAATTAATTAGTCATTGAGTCTTCTTTAATCTGGAACTTGAATCAGCTCAATCCGATATCGGAGTAAAACGTTATTCCTAAAATACGACAGATGCACAAAACTGGAATTTCCAAAACTGCACTTCGTTAAAACGCCCTTTCAAGTTTCCACTCTCCAAAATTAATATGTAGTCCAACTTTTGCCCTTATTTGACCCACATTTCGTCCTAGATGATTTCATTGTGTCCCAATATTATTTTATCTGTAAAATAAACTAAAACACTTCAAAACGTTCATCAAACCCGAGAAACTAAACAAAATATTAAGTAAAAAGGGCGGTAAATATTGATATATTTTCCGCTCATCAATATTCAAACCAAAAATGGGCTAAAAATACGGATTAAAAAATTCAGATGAATAGTACCCATGGGCATTCTAGTAAATTCTATCAACTTCTACAAATTCTTACACTCTTCTTATTTTCTTTTAAGGCCAACTATAAAAAGAGACACTATTCACAAATACCTAAAAATTGAAACAAAAAAAAAGAAAAAAATGTGAGGTGAGGAAGAGATAAGAAGAAGAAGAAGAGAATAGAAAGAAGAAAATGAAGAGAAGAGAAGAAGAAAGAGAGAATAAGGAAGAGGCAAGAATAATGTCATCCATGGAACTTTGAAAGATAGAAAAAATACACAAAGAAGAGGTAAGACCAATTTGACCCAAATTGTTGTATTTTGAGCATTGGTATTTTGATGACTATCATATGTTAGTGATTGGGATGTGATGATGAATGAGATGATTTGTGTGTGATGTTCTTGATATTAAGTTTTGGGTTTAAATTGTATGGGGAATATGGAATAGATTGAAAGTTGATTGTTGATGAGATGATGATTTAGTTTATGTAGAATTGAGTGTAATATGATGAATTAAACATTGGTTTTTAGGATGGGAATGTTAGGGTTGTGCATCAGGTAAATTAGAATTGAAGAAAAAGGGGCAGAATCCTGGAAATCGGCTACGCGTCGCAACGTTAAAGGGTTGCGAATCGCGACACGGTAGAGAAAAATAAATGCACATTTCTGGACGTTGCGACACTATGGGTGGCACAGAATTTCCCAAAGTCAGTTCTAAATTATTCCAGCTTCACCCCGAATATATTAGAGACCACCCTAAAGGCCCCGTATCGATTTATACTCGATAGTACTTCATGATATAAGTATGATACACTTTGGAATGATAGTAGGTGTTTGAATGCAAAAACTTAGTATAATTTCGAAGCATTTCCACAGCCTATAATCTAACCAAGTTTGCCGATTATAGTTTATCGGCACGAATCCCAAGTTCATCGACTTAGCGAAACAGTGCCAGCCATATTTCGAAATAGGTTGGTGGACCTTTTTTCTTAATCTGATTTTATTTAACAGTTTTGATGACATACTTATTTTTCACTTTTAGGGCGTTAGCCAATTTCTTTATCAGTTACAGTTTGTTCAGCATGTTTAAGAGATGACTTAGAAAACAAAATTTTTTAAACATGAGTTTTATGTTTTCGAGGCATGGGGAAAAAACCCACCCCAGTATGTAACTTGATATAATTTGGAATTGACGGACAGAGAACATATGCACATGTAGAGGACTAGGGGGACGGCGATACGTAACGTCCCCAGATCCTAGTTCAGGGCTAGGGGACAGCGATACGTAATGCCTCTAAATCCTAGTTTCAGGGTCAGGTAGTAGCATGGGTCAGCACTACCGGCTCTAGTTCAGTGGCTTGGGGGACGGTGATACGTAACGCCCCAAGACCACCAATTTCAGGGACAGAAGTGGCATGCTTTGGGGGACGGCGATACGTAACGCCCCAAAGTCATTGTTTTGCTTTCCTAGCTCCAGATAGGCGTATGGGAGGACGACAATAAGTAATACCCCCCATGCGTCAAGTTTTTCAGATACATACCAATTTTCATATTCCAGATTTTCAGTATATAGCTTTCAGAAATCAGATTTTAGAAATAGTTTTCAGAAACCAGAGCTTCAAAAGCAGTTTTCAGAAAGATGAGTTTTATAAAGGAGATTTCAGACGCAATATTAGAAAATAGTTTTCATACCAAGATTTCTTATGTCACTTTGGTTTTAAAATCAAATGTTTTGATATTAGTATTTCAGTTTTTCATCCACTCACTTAGATCGTACAACGACCTAACCCCCCACTCCCAGTTTTCTGTGGTTGCAGGTACTCTTAGAGGACGAGCTTGGGAGGACGGATACTGATGCAGTCAATAGGGTTGGAGTCCACCAGTATGAGTCAGAGGCAGAGTGAGAGTCCAATCAGAATCATATAAAGGTCATGTATTGCTATTTAGGTTATGTGTAGTCATTGTAAGAAAACAAGTGTTAATATGTATACAGTTAAGAACTTATTTTCCATAGTATTGAGTTTTGGGCTTTGGTCCCAAAACATGATTTTGATTGAGAAAGAAACAACAATGTAGTTTATATTCAGAGGGACAAAGGCTCAGGGGAATAGTACAGCCTATTCACTATCGGTAGCATCTACCAGATCGGGAATGTTACAAGATGCTACTGGGAGGAGACATGATTAACCCATCTCTATAAGCCTCTAAATTAAAAAAAAAACTAGCATGATGTTTCCTAAAACTAGACAACATGGATCTCCGTCTAGCATCAAAACAAACCTGAAAAAACATCATCTATCAAAATGGACCTCAGGTCCACACCAACACATCAAAATAATGACCTAAGGGCTCCGTGCCCGTATCATTTATCAACACTCAAGGGCTTTGCCTACAACATCATATGAAATCAAAATATTTACTTAATATTGATAAGTAGCATGCTCAATACGATAAATCAAATAATAAATCAAATGTCCTAAACTTCTAAAACTTCTCCAGGACGCTTACAAGGGTGACTGTCGCTTGGGTCATCTGCGTCTCGAGCATGACTTCCAAAGCTGTCATGGTTAACCATTCTGGAAGCCAACCTGAAAAACTAGCAAACTGGTTTAGTGTGAGTTTTAAGACTCAGTAAGTAACCATGCTAGTTGTTGACGGCTGATTTTGGTCTCAGGGTAATATTGGAATATCACTCCAGAGGAAATCCTCCTTCAATAGTGAATTTGTTTGGTTATGGGGAAACAAAGGCAAATTTAGCGAAAGACAGATAAACACACCAATCAACAAGGAGATTTAACGTGGTTCGGTGGATTTGGATCCGACCTACGTCCACGGACACAAAAAGGATGGTACTTTTATTACTTAAACACTCTTCTCGGGTCTCTACAAGTCAGAGCTTGAAGATTCAGATCACTAATTTTTTATTGATGCCTTTTACACATACTCTGTTCTCCTATTTATAATAACACAGAAATCAGACTCCTATTTGCATAAGAAATCCTAATTGAACTTAGTCTCTTCTCCTTGCAAGGATTTCTAGCCTGATATTCCCTTCTCTTTTCTTATTCCTTTTCGGATTCTGACTTCATTTCCTTGTGAGAGTAGGATAACTCGTTTTATCTTATCTGCAAGAATAGGGTGTCATCATCTTGAACGCGTCTCGCCGTCTGGTCGTTCTTCATGAGGTCGGTCATGACAGTCTTTTTATGCTGAGAATATTTATGCCAACCTTAGAGTGCTCGATCATCCGAACCAAAGTGGTCGGTCTTCACATGTTGTGGTCGGGTCGGCTTTGATGATCTCAACCAGTCAGGGAATTACCCTTCTATCCTCGTCGTGCTGTCTTAAACGTTATAGTGCCTGAAAACACCATCAACATCTGTCCCCTAGTTCTTGGTTCCAACAAGCGTGCAAGTTGGTGCCGGGAACTATATAAAGAAGGTGTTTCTGATTTGCTCTGTTGGAGGTCGGTCTGGTGTCGAGAAGTGTTTTGTTGCCCCTTTTCAAGCGCTTTGTCTCGAGACACTCCACAGCCACGTCCGCTTAAATGCCTATCAAATCAACTTTAGGGTTTCTTCTAAGTTCGACACTTGTCAAACATCCGCCGGGTTCCCGCCAAAAAAGGGGAACGAATCGACCGTGTAGACACTTCACAGTGGGCTGATCTCAGCCGTCTGTTTAAACTTGGGAGACCTCTTTTGCAGTCGACACCTGGCTTTCATCCGGGTTCTTCCCTTAGATCCAATGGTCACGAGCGTCTTTGCCATGACTATAAGAAGGCGAGGCTTTCACTGTTCAATCTTTTTTCGGCAATTTCTTCTTCTCTTCTGCAAATATCTCTGTTGACTCGCTCTCATTAGTGTTCTCGGAATTCAACCGCGGGCTTTTTTCTCTGCTGTGAACATAAGGAACGGGCACAACCGTACTGCACAACCTCCTGCTTTTTCCGAGAAGAACAAGTAAGTCCTCTGAACGACTTCTACCTTTTTTATGTTTTATGAATCTGTGTTTTGCTAGGGAAAGATTTAGGGTTTGCTGGGTTCTGCTTTAGGGCACTTTTAGAGACCATCTGCTTTAGCTAACATGGAAACCGTGAGTAGTTTCTTTTAGCCATAGACTGACTTCCCTTTCCTTCTTTGTTTTTCTGTGGGTGTCAGGGATGTCTGACAGCAGTTTCTCCCCTGAGAAGCCTGCTAAAACCTCAACTCCCCCTGCTGAGGAGCTCTCCTCGGGCTCGGGGGCACCTAGTGTAGAAGACCTTGACACTACCCTTACTCCTTCTGAGATTGAACAAGACTCCTACCATTAGAGGGTTCCTCGGAAGGACCCAGAGCCTGGGGACTTTGGCTCGTCCGCTCTGGATATGAACCGTCCTTCCAAAATAACTGAAGACGATCTCGCCCTTCTTCGACTGCGATATAACATTCCTATAGATATAGCCCTTGAAGTTTCTGGTCTTATGGATCGTGCTAGCCAACCTGACGAGGGCTCGGTGGCACTTCTTCCTGCCTTCTTTGAGTGTGGGCTGCGGCTGCCGATTCAACCTTATTTCGCTTGGATGTTGGCCGAGATGGAGATCGCCCTCTGTCAGCTGAGTCTAAATAGTTGGAGGATTCTGGCCGGGTTGTATGTAGCTTGGGACCGAGCAGGACTCGGTGAGCCTTCTCTCGAATAGGTGAAGAGGTTATACCGGTTGAAGGCCAATCCTAGGTCGTACCACGGATGGTATTACCTTTCAACTTATGACAGCTCGTCAAATGTTGTCAAGAAACTCCCTGATTCTAATAAGAACTTCAAAGATCTCTGGTTCTGGGCCACTGGAGATTGGGGGCGGACCCTGAGGTCGGATGAAGGGGAGACTTTGGTACCGGATATCTTCAGGGCGGGAGGTTAGGAGACCGACCTCTTAGCTTTCCTTAGTTTTTTTTTTGTTTGGGTTCTTACCCCTTCTTTTCTGTTCCCCCTAGCCTGTTGGAGGGATGTTCCCAAGGTTTCCCATCGGGTCCGACAACGGGTAGTCTGGGCTCGTCAATATGCTGCCCACTTGAGGGAGTTGGTTAACGATGCGGCGTTTGCTGAGTCGGGCCTTACCCGGGCTGTCCCTTCGGAGGTCGTAGGTCGGATAGATAGACGTCTGCTGGCTGTTTAGTTTGACTTTCCTGTTTGTTTATCATGTTTGATGTCTTTGTTGTATGCTCGGGTCCTGATTTTCCTTTTCCTCCTTTTTTGTAGGCATGTCGAAGAGGCCTAAGTTTCTTGAGAAGTTGGCCGGTACTATGAAGAGGGCCGGTCATGCCGAAACTGGAACTTCCCGGGCACAACCTGATTCTGCAGGGGCTGAGAGGGCGTCTCAAGGGAGAGTTCAGCCGGTGCTCGGGGTCTATCTTCTCCTGGTGCACAATCATCGGGGTCTGCTCGTCTCACCAGTCCGCCGAAGCCCTTGAGGAAAAGGAGGCGTCAATTCAGGTCAGAGGAGACCGAGTTGGTTCAAGAGGAGGAGGAGGATCCTGTCTCGGGTAAGAAGAAAGACGCTCGCCGGGGGAAATATTATATGTGGGCTCCTCCAAGAAGCAAAAGGGTTCTGTAATCCTCGGGGTGGATGATTTGGGAGAAGGCATCCGGGAGGCTACCTCCCATTTAGTGCCGGCTTTTAATGAATTGGCCGAGGTGATTCCCCCGGGGGAGGTTTCGAGATATGAGGACATCTCGCCTGAAGCTGTGGTGACCGAGATGAGCTCTCAAATGGCAAAGGTAGTTTTATTCCTCTCTCTTTTCTGATTTCGGTTCCCGGTCTTCTTCATCTCGTATCTTGACTTTCTTTGTTTTTGTGCAGGCTACTTACCTCATGGCGAAGAATAAGGACCTTCTTTTGAGCCTATTGTCCGAGGGTGGTCAGGCCCAGAGACTTCAGAATCGCCTTACAGAAGTGGAGGCTAAATTGGCTGATCGGGAGGGGGTGATACAGAACCTTGAGTTGACTGCCATTGAGAACTTTAAAATTAATAAGGCTCTTAAGGCTGCTGCTGCGCTGGAGCAAAAGCTTGCCGACACTGCCCGGGAGGATTTGAAAGCTGCCCAATCTGAGATTGCCGTTTTGAAGGCGAAGGTGGCCAGTGTTGAAACCAAATTGAATGCCAATGAAGAACAAACGGCGCGGGCCCGGGGTGATCTTGAGAGAAAAGAGGCCGAGCTTGAGGAGAGAGAGGCCGATCTTGAGGCCGAGAAGGAGGCCATTCGCCTTGAGGGGGTTGGTGACTGCGCCGAACTGATACCGATGGTGCTGCCAAGTCTGAATATGGATCCTATTTATGCGGCCATCAGTTTCTGCAAAGGGGAGATCTCCGAGGAGGAGTTCCAGAAATGGCTCCCTCCCCCTACCGAGGAGGTGATGAATCCCGACCCGATTTCGGTTGTTCCGGGTTCCGGGGTTTCCCGAGAAGAGCGACCTGATATTCCAGCCTCCGGCGAGGACTGCCTTGAGATCCCTCCTCCCGTCCCTGAAGTAGAGGTCTCCCATGCTGCCGAGGATGAAGTAGATGTTCCTCCTCCTGAGATCGAGCCAGTCCTCCCGCCATCTGAGCCAGTTGAGGAAGAAATTCCTGCCCCTGTGCGGGCTGAATGAGAAAGGGTAACCCGACCGGGGCCCTGTGTACACTTTACTTTTTGTAATAACATTAAGCTGTATATGCACATATATATATATATTTTTATGTGTCCTTATCTCTTTCTCCTTTTTCTCTATGCTTCCTGTTTTTTCGAACTCTTTGAGACCCTTCAGGGGTCAATATGAGCCGGAGGGGCATATCTTGACCCCGAGCTGAGTGAGGCATTTGGACCCGGGGAAATGTTACGTCCCCAGTCCAAAGGAACCGACTCGGTGGGACGTAACCCGACCCCGAGCTGAGTGAGATACTTGGCTATGGGGGAATGTTACCTCCCCAGTCTAAAGAAACCGACTCGGTGGGACATAACCCGACCCCGAGCTGAGTGAGATACTTGGCTCTGGGGGAATGTTACCTCCCCAGTCCAAAGAAACCGACTCGGTGGGACGTAACCCGACCCCAAGCTGAATGAGATACTTGGCTCTGGGGGAATGTTACCTCCCCAGTCCAAAGAAACCGACTCGGTGGGACGTAACCCGACCCCGAGCTGAATGAGATACTTGGCTCTGGGGGAATGTTACCTCCCCAGTCCAAAGGAACCGACTCGGTGGGACGTAACCCGACCCCGAGCTGAATAACCAAGTAGTCTCGGCGGAACGAAATCTAGCCCCGAGCCGACCACCCCCTGGGGTTTTATTCAGAAGGGAAGTGAATCAACCTTTTGAAACCCTACCGAATCTGGCATGGGCGTCCCTCTGCCAGATCGGTGAAAAACAAAAACAAGATTCTGGAAGATGAAATTAAAAGGTGGGGGTGACTTAGCACCTATCCCAAAAAAATTTTTTGCAAGCATAAACAGCAACATGGATGCCTCAAAACAGCGTCCCGTCTGAGGTTTCCAAAACATAATTCTGAATCTTTCAATTCAGTGTCCCGGCGAACCAAGATTCGGATCAAAAGAGCGTTTGATTGGTAAGGGCACATCCTCTACACGTCGGTTTACGGGGGAGCATGTGTATTGTATGAGGGCTCCTCCTTACCACGCTGGAGTAGGCACACGCTACAGGGGCACAACGCATCCCC
Source organism: Zanthoxylum bungeanum (assembly GCA_019454045.1). Taxonomy (NCBI): domain Eukaryota; kingdom Viridiplantae; phylum Streptophyta; class Magnoliopsida; order Sapindales; family Rutaceae; genus Zanthoxylum; species Zanthoxylum bungeanum. The sequence goes on from SKCR01039688.1 coordinate 21,992, forward strand.
GTGCTGCGTCTCTCGCGGATCCGGATGATGAATGGATCAAAGAGTGTCCGGGATACTAATGGCACATTCCTCCTTAGGTCCGGCATCACTGGAGCTAGCAATCGTCACGGGGGCATCACTATCCCCCGTGTTATGCTTTCCCACATATCCATTACATCGGGTAAGTGAGGATCAAAGAGTGTTCGACACATTAAGGGCAGATTCCTCCTTATGTTCGGTAACACTGGAGCAAGCAATCGCCACAGGAGTATCATCCATCCCCGTGCTATGCTTCTCACGGACCATATGTATCGAGTATGTCCATGAGGACCTTGAGCCAAGAGAGATACTTGGTTCTGGGGGAATGTCTCGTCCCCAGTCCAATGAGTATGACTCGGTGGGACGTAACCCGACCCCGAGCTGAAAAAGGCACTTGGAACTGGGGGAATGTTACGTCCCCAGTCCGAAGGGCTGACTCGGTGGGATGCACCCGACCCCGAGCTGAAAAAAGGGGCACTTGGGCCTGGGGGAATGTTACGTCCCCAGTCCGAATGGCTGACTTGGTGGGACGTTCCCCGACCCCGAGCCAGACGAGCTCGACGGAATAAGATCCAACCCCGAGCTGTTTGGAACACTAAGGGCATATTTCTCCTTATGTTTTGGATTGCTGCATTGAGTATGTCCCCAGAGTTTTTTGCAAACTTTTATTTTTTAGAAGAGCGGATAAATAAAAGAAAAGTTTTTATTGATACTTGGGGACATACTGCCATTCTTACAACTCTCTGTGGGTCATTTTGAGAGAGGCTCTGTATTTGAATTCCTGTCCCTTATTTGTTTGCCGTAAGCGGATAGGAGGAAGGGAAAGTTTACTGGAAGTATTTTCTCAACATCTCGGCGTTCCATGGCTTTTTTAATCTTGAGCCCTCCAGCCGTTCTAGGATGTACACTCCGGGTTTCACCACTTTTACCACATTGTAGGGCCCCTCCCATTTGGCGCCCAGGGAGCCCTCCTCTGGCTTTCGAGTATTTAGGGTGACCTTTCTTAGCACTAGGTCGCCTGGGATGAAGGTGCGTGTCCGAATTCTTTTATTGTAGAAACGGGCCACCCTTTGTTGGTAAATTGCTGTTTTCATGGCCGACCTCTCTCTCTTTTCTTCGATCAGGTCGAGGTGGTTTCTGATAAGTCCTTCATTCTGCTTACTCTCGTAGTGCTGAACCCTATGGGAGGTTACTCCGATCTCTGCCGGGATGACAGCTTCATACCCGTATGCTAGGGAAAACGAGGTTTCTCCCGTGGAGTCCTTATAGGTGTCCGATGCGCCCATTGTACCTCTGGTAGTTCCTCGACCCATAGGCCTTTGCTGGATCCAAGCCGAGCTTTGAGGTTGGCCTTGATGGTTTTTTTTCGTTGCCTCGACTTGGCCGTTTGATTTGGGATGGGGTGGTGTGGCAAATCTTAGGGCAATTTGGAGGTCCTCGCAGAGTTTTCTGAAACCTTTGCTGTCAAATTGCTTCCCGTTGTCTGTGATGATGGCTCGGGGAATCCCGAACCGGAAGATGATATTTTTCCTCAGGAATTCAATGGCTCTTTTCTCCGTTATGGTGGATAATGGCTCTGCCTCCACCCATTTGGTGAAATAGTCTATGGCCACGATGGCATACTTCGCCTGTCCTTTCCCTTGCGGCATTGGTCCAATGATGTCCAGTCCCCACTGGGCGAACGGCCAAGGACTGAGTAGCGTGGTCAACTGTTCTGCTGGTTGGTGGTGAAGGTTTGCATTTTTCTGACATCCTTCGCACCTGCGGGCCACTTCTATGCCGTCCTGGTGCATGGTCGGCCAGTAAAAACCTTGTCTTAAGGCTTTGAAAGCAATTGACCGACCTTTGGCGTGGCTTCCGCAGATGCCTATATGTATCTCTCTGAGCACATAATTTGCCTCATCTTCTGCAAGACATCTTAAGAGGGGGACTGAGTAACCCTGTCGGTAAAGTACCCCGTCGATTAGGGAGAATTTGGTGCTCTTGTACCTTAATTTTCTGGCCTCCGTTTTGTCCTCTGGTGTTTCTCCTGTTTCCAAGTATTTCCTAATAGGTTGCATCCATGATGCTTGGTTTTCTTTATCTAGAACTTCTACTTTAGATTCTCCCACGCTTCTTTCCCGGATGTAAATCAAGGGGATTATCTTGGGGTGTTCGGCTTTTGTTGAAGAGGCGAGTCGTGCCAGGGAGTCTGCCTAACAATTGTTTTCTCGGGGGATTTGTTCGAAGTTCACATCCCTCATTTTCCCTGTTAGCTTTTGTATTTCGGTGAGGTAGGCCATCATACTAGGCTCTTTCGCTTGAAAGGCTCCCTTCAGTTGCTGAACGGCTAACTGCGAGTCACTCCTTACTACCACATTTTTGATCCCTAGCACCGAGCATAGTCTCAAACCGCCCAGTATTGCTTCATACTCTGCTTCATTGTTGGTTGCTATGAAAGCGAATTTCAGAGCGAGTAGGATTTCTTTTCCTTTGTCGCTTTTTAGGACGATTCCCGCGCCATTGCCTTGTGTGCTGGCCGAACCGTCTACGGACATTTCCCACTTGTCCTCTTCTATAGCCAGGGTCTGGGGGTCGGTACATTCGGCGACAAAATCTGCCAGGGCTTGTCCCTAAACTGCTGCTCTTGGGAGGTAGGCGATGTCATGTTCACTTAGTTCTACCGACCACTTTACTAATCTGCCGGAAACCTCTGGCCGCTGCAGAATTTGTTTTAGGGGGTGGCCGGTGTATACCCGGATAGGATGGGCCTGGAAGTAAGGCCGTAATTTTCGAGCTGCCGTAACTAGGGAAATGGCGACTAGTTCGTGTACTGGATACCGAGTTTCAGCGTCTAAGAGGGCTTTGCTGATATAGTAGACAGGCTTCTGGTTCTTGTTGGTTTCCTGTATCAGTACTGAACTCACTGCTCGGTCCGAAACAGCCAGATATAGGTATAATGTTTCACCTGGGAGTGGTTTAGCCAGGAGTGGTGGCTGCACCAGATACTGTTTCAATTGCTGGAAGGCTTCTTCGCACTCTGTCGTCCAGTCGACATCCTTTTTTACTTTTTGGATTATTTTGAAGAAAGGGTGGCATTTGTCAGTTGCTCGTGATATGAACCGGTTGAGCGCGGCCACTCTACCGGTCAGACTCTGTACTTCTTTTACTGTTTTGGGAGACTTTAGGGCCAGTAATGCCTGGATCTTCTGTGGGTTTGCTTCAATTCCTCGGGCACTTACCATGTAGCCCAAAAACTTCCCTGAAGCTACCCCGAAGGTACATTTTTCCGGATTGAGCTTCAGGTTGTGTTTTCTTAGAAGCTCGAAGGTCCTTTTTAGGTCATCCGTGTGGTTGTTTGGTTCTTTTGACATTGTTATCATGTCATCGACATAAACCAGCATTGTAATGCCGATGAGTGGTTTGAAAACTTTGTTTACCAACCTTTGGAAAGTTGCCCCAGCGTTTTTTTAGCCCGAAGGGCATCACTTTATAGCAGTAAAGCCCCTGATCTGTGATGAATGTTGTCTTCTCTTCGTCTGCCGGGCACATTTTGACCTGGTTGTATCCGGAGAAAGCATCCATGAAGCTCAGTAAGCCTTGACAGGCTGTGGTGTCTACTAGCTGGTTATGTTCGGCAAAGGAAAGCTGTCCTTTGGCATGCCTTGTTTAAGTTGGTGAAATCGACACACATTCGCCACTTGCCATTGTTCTTCCTGACCAATACCACGTTTGATACCCAATCCGGGTACCTTGCTTCCCTGATGAGACCCGCCTTTAGTAGCTTCTCGACCTCGGCTGCTATTACTTTACTCCTCTCTTGATTGAAGTTTCTTCTCTTTTGCCTGACCGGTTTGCGAGATGAGTCTACTGCTAGGCGGTGATTGATGAATTTCGGGTCGATCCCCGGCATGTCATTGTATCCCCAGGCAAAGACATTCGGGTATCCCTTCAGGCATTCTAGAAGATCTTGTTGTATGGACTCGCTCAGGCCTCCCCCTATCTTTATACTTTTTCCTGTCCCGTAAAGTTCTATCTCCTCGGTTTCCTCAGCTGCAGCGAGTCGGGCGGCATTTTTGTTTGGCCAGGCGCCTGGGCTCTGTCTTCTTCTTCTTCTCCCTGGTTCCTTTGTCGTTTTCGATTGTCTTCTGTGATGCAGAGAGTTTCTCGTGAGAGAGTTGCGAAGCAGCTGCGAGCTGTTTTCTGGCTTCCGCACACAATTCCAATCCCCTCCCGAGTGGGAATTTCAGTTTCGGTGGTGGTAGCAGGACATCGCGGCTTTTGTTTTCATCATGAAGGGTCGCCCGACGATGGCCTGGTAACTGCTCATGCAGTCTACTACAGTGAAGTCTGTCATGATCGTCCGGGTCCGAGGATGTGTGTCCCGACAGTTATTGCCAACTGTATTCTTCCTAGTGGGATGACGGCTGATCCTCCGAAACCGTATAAGGGAGTGCTATCGTTGGTCAGGGTTGCATTATTCCCCTAGGTCGTCCAGTGCTTCTCTGGAAATTATGTCAACTGCGCTCCCGGGGTCTACTAGGATTCTGTCTACCTCCGACCCGCTGATGACTGCCTTGATTATCAATGCATCGTCATGAGGGAAACTTACTCCTCGGGTATCCTCATCAGTGAACATTATTGGTACCGACCGGCCTCCCTGTAGCCCTGTGACCTGCTCTGTTTCTAAGACATCTGGTCCTCGGGTTCTGCTGTAATCTTTCCTGACCGGTTAGAGTTTCCGGCCAGTGTTCTTCCTCCTGCGATGATATTGATTTGGCGACCACGTGCTCTTTGTCTGGCTGTCATGACCTCGTGGTCAATGTATTTGTTTAGATACCCGTTTCGTGCTAGATCTTCCATTTGTTCTCGCAGATCTTTACATCCGTCTGTTGCATGTCCTTTGGAGTTGTGGTGTACACAATAAGCCTTTTGGTCCTTTTGTCCGGGGGGGGAATCTCCTTTGGTCGGGTTCCACTAAGAGGCCTTCCCCTGGATCTCCATGACAATTTGTCCCAGTGGTTTCTTTAGGGAATGTATGCATCTTCCCCGACCACATGGTTTACTTGGGTCGGCGCCCTTCTCTCTGATGTGGTCCCGGTGCAGTGGCTTGAATTCTTTGTGCTTCAGGGGTGGTCTTCTGGGTTCTCTTTCTGTTCGACGAGGGGCACCCTCCCTTGCGGTTCTTTCTCTGATGGTGTTCCCTTTTCGGGATAATTTCTCTTCATTCTCTAACAAAACGAATTTTCGGGCCACCTCCAGGGCGGTGGCGTAGTCCGGGGTGTCTTGGATCCTTAGATGGGTCCATAGCCTTCCGACCCTCAAGGCTCCCTTCAAGCTTTCCAGGGCCTCGGGGGATTCATACCCTCCGACTTCGAGCACCATATTATGGTATCTTTCAATAAATATCTTCAGAGGTTCATCGTCTCCTTGTTTCATAAGCCTTAGTTCTCCAATTGTCTTTCTGGGGACACAAGCCCCCTTGAAGTGTCGTATGAATGACTTTTTCAGTTGTGTGAAGCTGCTGATGCTTCTTGGGGCTAGGCTTCTATACCATAGAATGGCCGGTCCGGCTAGAGTTAAGGGGAACACTTTGCAGATGGCGTCCCCTGTTACTCCTTGCACCTCCATTAGTAGGACAAAACCTTCAATGTGAGTTTTGGGATCGGTATGGCCTTGTATGGGTCATGGTCGGCATGCTGAATCTTTTTGGGAATTTCTCTGATTTTATTTCTTCTGTGAGGGGGGACTCATCTTTGCCGTCCTGGACATCCCCTCTGTTTGCATTGGGGTATACTCCCCATTTGACCAGCTCCTCTCGCAGCCAAGATTTCATGCTGCTATCTTTGGTTCCATTCCGCCTCCTGCGGTCTCCTTTCTTTCTGTTATCCCGGGGGTGGTGCTTTCGTGGCCGGTATCTTCTCGTACTTCTTCGTCATATTCTTTCTCCTTTCGCCGGGTGTTGCGAGGCTATCATAGGAGGGGTCTGGTGACGATTTGTCACTCTCTTCCTCCCATGTGTCCTCGGTCTGGGAATCTTCCTGAACCACTACAATCTTACCCTGTAAGGATCCCTCCTCCGGGGTCTGTCGTCCTCACTTATATCGACAATTCTCTTTCCTTCTGCTATGTCGTTCCTTCTTCGGCTAGTCCCGGCCTCGAATTTTCCGTTGTGTGCTCCTTCTATCCTTTCCAACCGGTCTACTATGGTTTTTAGCAGAGTTTGGCTTTCCTCCCTTTCTTTCCTAAGGTTCTCCTCAATCTTCTCCATCCAATCTGCAGCCGAGCTCCCTGATGGTTGGTGGCTTCCGTCTTCCGCCATTGTCTCACTACGAGTTGCTTTTTGTTGAGTCCCCACAGACGGCGCCAACTGTTGACGGCTGATTTTGGTCTCAGGGTAATATTGGAATATCACTCACTCCGAGGAATCCTCCTCAATAGTGAATTTGTTTGGTTATGGGGAACCAAGACAAATTTAGCGAAGACAGATAAACACACACCAATCAACAAGGAGATTTAACGTGGTTCGGTGGATTTGGATCCGACCTACGTCCACGGACACAAAAAGGATGGTACTTTTATTACTTAAACACTCTTCTCTTCTCTCTTCTCGGGTCTCTAAAGTCAGAGCTTGAAGATTCAGATCACTAATTTTTTGTTGATGCCTTTTACACATACTACTCTGTTCTCCTATTTATAATACACAGAAATCAGACTCCTATTTGCATAAGAAATCCTAATTGAACTTAGTCTCTTCTCCTTGCAAGGATTCCTAGCCTGATATTCCCTTCTCTTTTCTTATTCCTTTTCGGATTCTGACTTCATTTCCTTGTGAGAGTAGGATAACTCGTTTTATCTTATCCGCAAGAATAGGGTGTCGTCATCTTGAACGCGTCTCGCCATCTGGTCGGTCTTCATGAGGTCGGTCATGACAGTCTTTTTATGCTGAGAATGTTTCTGCCGACCTTAGAGTGCTCGGTCATCCGAACCAAAGTGGTGTCGGTCTTCACATGTTGTGGTCGGGTCGGCTTTGATGATCTCAACCAGTCAGGGAATTACCCTCTGTCCTCGTCGTGCTGCTTAAAAAACGTTATAGTGCCTGAAAACACCATCAACAACTAGTATTACGACAAACAAGTCAAAAATAAACTACAACCAAACAAACCAAACATATCAGCAATTCATTGAAATTATTAAATTGATACAAGTTTAGATTTATCAACTTTTATTATCACAAAACACAAATCATAGCACGATTTCTCATACACAAGCGTATACTTTACAACTATTTCTTTATGATTCAGAATCGTCATACACATACGTATATATATCAAACATATGAATACATTCATTACTTCGAATTATGATACCATGACATTTACAATCCTCACATTCTTTACTTATCAATCAACATTCACCATTCATATATGTATCCCACCAATCACAAACTTCCATCACTCGGAAAATAATTAACTTATACCAACTCAACCTCTATACCGCTAATCGTGTAAATTAATCAATAACAAATTTATCCCAATTAAGCACATCTACACGTGCTAATAAAAATTCAGAAATCATGAATTATTCTTTTTACCGTTATATACGCGTTTTTGGGAAATCTTCCGAAAAGGTTTCTGCAAAATGCTACGTAAGGGTCATTAACCCTCCGAACCTACTCGGATTTATCTAAACATGTTCATTATATCATAAATAACTATAAATGTTGTTAAAATCAAAACACATAATTTTACATAAAAACCCACTTTTACTGGAAATTTGCATATTATATCGGATCGATCCAACTCGTTTCATTTTTACTCAAATTCTACCAAATGCACATATTCAATATGCTAACACTCAATCAATCTAATTTATATCATTACTCTACTCTACGAAGCTACTGGATACATCTAAATATTTAGCAGAAAACATGAAATTAGCGACTTTTTATCGGGAGGTCTTACCGAGATTTTGGGGGCGTATACAAACTCCAAACGATCCCACGAATATGTTGGAATCAATGAAATTCCGATCAGAGCTACTGTTCACCATGGGTCACTATTCATTCGATTCTTCCTCCCTCGTTTCATGTGCAACCGATCACGGATTGAAAAAACCGTAACTTTAATCTTGTAATACTCTCCGAGAGCTTCGATTTGATGGGTGGCTCAAGCCGTGAAATGAAGCGATGAGTCAGGATCGTGAAACCTATTCACGCGGGCATCTCTCATCTTTTCTGCAATTGTCGGTGTGGTGGGGGCTGCCGCCGACCACCAAAAGGCGGAGGGGTGGCCGAGGCACCCCTCTGGTCAGTCGCACAGGCCAGTGTTGGTCGGCAGGCCGCCGACGCGACCATGGATGGCCAGAACGTGTTTTGGGACGTGGGGGGTCGTGTAGGAGAGTTGTGAAGCTTATTCATTTTTCACAATTATCTGAAACTTAAAGGTATATATAGAAAAGTTTAGGAAAATTACGTTTCCACCCCCCGAAAGTTACAATTAGGCCCATGTCATGGGGTTTTCTTAGAAATTCATATTTTTGAAGCTCTTTTGATCCAAATTTCAAAAGGTATACAACACTGAAGTTGTTTGTCTCAGCAAAAAGAGTCTGATGGTTCAAAAATCAGCTCAATCGAAGTTCATTTGCTATTTTTATAGCCAAGACAAGAAACTCTTATGTGTATAACAATAAAATCAGAAATCACGTAATCGGTTCTCGAAACCACGTATTTACCAACGTAACAAAGCTTCACTTTAAAACGTTCTGATCTATTTTCCAACACATAAACTCTTATTCAGGATATTACATATATTGGGTATATGGCTCTACCAGGATAGAGTTAGGAAGCTTATAGGGTTGTCGTAATCCACGTACATAGATAAAATATTAGAAAGGTACGGTTTTACCAACTACAAGTTAGTAAATGTACATTTCTGATACGACATATATTTTTCGAAGAAATGCCACCCCGGACTAAGGAAGAAAGAGTTAGAATGTCTAACTTGCCATATGCTTCTTGTATTGGAAGTATTATATATGTTGTGCTATGTACGAGACCTGACATCAGTTTCGGCGTCGGTATGACTAGCCTATATCAATCTGATCCAGGTAATGATCACAGAACAGCCGTGAAAACATATCCTAAAATTTCTTAAGTGTACTAAGGATAAGTTTCTCATATATGGAGAAGATGTGCTATAAGTTAAGGGTTATATAGATTCCGAATTCCAAGGAGATCCAGATGATAGAAAGTCTACATCCGGATATATATTTACCTTTAATGGCGGTGCGATTAGTTGATGATGTTCAAAACAAAACTCAACAGCTGATTTCACCACTGAGGCAGATTTTATAGCGACTTCAGAAGCTGCTAAAGAAGTTTTCTGGATTAGAAATTTTATCACAAAACTTGGCATTATCCGTAGTATTTTGGATTCAATCCTATTGTACAATAATGATAGTGGATCCAATGCGCAGGCTAAGGAGTAGATGGTGCATTCCAAGTATAAACACGTGCAAAAAAATATCGTGTGATTAGAGAGATTATTGAACGAAAAGACAAAGTGGTCTTGAAGGTTCAAGGACTAGACAATATAACATACCCGCTTACTAATGCCTTACCTATCAAGTTATTTGATAAACACATGGAGGAGATGGGACTACGGCACCGGCCGGATTGGCACGAAACAAGTGGGAGTTTGTTGGATTTGGTGCTTGGAGCGCCAATATGAATAATGTATTGTATATTATCTTTGATTATTTATAAATAAAATAACTACATTTTCAATTCAAACCTTATTAATGAAAATGTCATTATGCATATTACATTAATATATAAATATTCTGAGAATGACATCGTCCTTAGAACAGTCATGCAGTAATACTGGACACTAGGTGGTCCGACATTGGGATAGTATTACTATTATAAACTATTCTTAAAGTAAGTATTCCTAGTCATTTGTTTTAGAATACGGTCGAATTCTTATTTTTTAGAACACTAGCACATGTCGTATATTGGAATTGGAGTTCCTATTTTTTAACTCGATGTACCATGAGCTTTGGAAGCTTGTATAGACATGTGGGTATTCGTTGGAGCGAATGGCTCAAAGGTGATTCCAAATAGTTGGAGGTACACACCACCGTCAATAGGAATTTGCTCGAGTCTAGTAGCATATGTGATCCTTTGACTATAGGATAACATTGATTTTGTGTGAGATCGTTCATACTTAAATGCCATGTATGTCTGAGACCTTTCATGGTCTGGCCTCTAGATGTTCGTTTGGTGTGGACCGATGTACTCGTTAATCAAGTACGTATCAAGATAGGATCCTTCGACCCGTATGTGTACTATAAGGGGTTTAGGTATCCATGTGAGTGAGTCACGATTCCTAAGACTTTGGCCAAAGTCGATCACCTAGGGTGGATCGCCTATATCAGAAATGGTATTCTGATTAGTTGTAAAGAATCGTGGACATGTCAACATGAGATGTGTGCCTCGGAAAATTGACCGTGTCATATATGTTTCCTAAGCACAACTCGTGGACATGTCGACAGAGGGATTATAAAACATATGTGTTGACCTCGACTTGTATAATTCAAAAAGGTCATTCGTGTTCTTTGCGAATTCGAAGGTGGCCGAATTACGTACATATAAGCTAGACTTATATTGCGAACAATTCTGGACTTAGAGAGTCCCACAATATGAAGTATACTCGTTGAGCAATTGGTAGCCGATAATTTTTTATAATAAATAATATTGATATTATAATTATCAACTAAAATAATTAAGTGTTATTGGATAACATTAATTATTTACTTTGACCTAATTGGATTAATCCAAAATCACACAAGGGATTTATTGTAATTTCAAAAATATATTTACCATTGGAGGATATTTTGGTAATTACAAATATGTAATAATTGATGTTTTTTTTATTGATTTAATTGGATTAAATCAAAGTGGTAGATATTTAAATAATCCATCAATTAAACTTTGTCTTGATTTAATTGGATTAAATCAAAGTAGTAGACAAAGGTGATTAGTCAAACCTAATTATACATATTTGGACAAATTGAATTAGAACTTTTATTAATTAAAAATTACATAAGTTTTGTTATAAAAGGCAAGCTTTAGCAAGTTTTTAATTAAGCTTGAGCTTAAGAAATTTAAGCTTGTGAAAGCTAAAACAAGCAAGATTTAGAAATATTAGCCTAAGTAAAAAAAGTGTTTGTAGAAGCTTTGGATGTTCTCTACAATATTTCAACAATGAGAAATTAAGATTGGATCTCGGAATCAAGCTTGCTAGCATTGGAATCAAGATTGGATCTTGGAGTTAAGCTTGTTAACTTTGGAAGTTCTCTACAATAGTTCAACAAGAAAAAGAAGATTGGATCTTGAAATCAAGCTTACTAGGTGAGTTTGATCTTCTCTAAAGCTATGTTTTCATTAGTGCTTTGTTTTCATTAATGAAGCATATAGCGATGTATTATGTATTATTTATTGGATACATAATAACGTCGCTTGATGTTGAAATTAGACAAATGATTTGTGTATGGATGCTTTGGAAGCATAAACACAATATGCTTGTGAATGGGTCAAAATATTTATATTAGACATGAAACATTAAATTAGAGTTTGGGACTCCAGATGATAGTTTGGACTATGGCTACCATTCTAGAATCATTTGATCACCTTGGAGTGACCTAAAATTATTCATTAGTCACTTTATTGTGAGATTCTAATTTGGTTTCTGTATTGAATTCAAAATTTACATATGTACGTAATTAGAATAAATTTATGTTTTTGTAAAAATATTTGATATTTTGAAAAATATGATTTTGTTCTATAACATGTGTTGATGTTGTTTTTGAGGTTAAGAAATTAATTTTGGATGTTTGGAAATATTTAGGGAATGTTGGAAATATTTTGGGTTAAAAAACCAATTTCATCAGCTCTTTGTTTCCAGAGATATGATGAATGAAAGAATCATAAAATGAAATAAAAAAAATGAACAAGACGCTACAGTGCGTGCGTGTACGTGCGCCGAAACTTGTTTATGTGTGTTTTTGAGTTTCCGGACTCCAATTTAGCCCCGATTTTTTCCTATACACTCGTAATGAAAAATAGTATTTCATTAAAATATTTAAAAATACACCCATGCTTGAAATATATGGGCCAGACCCAGTTCCGCTGCGTGGGGTACTGATCTGACCTTAGGGGTCATACATCCGTCCCAACACATATAACATTAAATAAATTTTGCATTGACCTGATTCTTATTTTTCATATACTAATCTAATTAGTACAAAAATTTCAATGCATCCTTTGGTCTTTTGCTCTTGACTCCGTGGATTATCCTGCGAAAATTATGCTTGACCGGCGTAATCCCAGGCGTATAACGCAAGCGCACGTATCGTTCAAGTAGTATAAAAATATCGATCCCACAAGGACTTAATTTCTACTATTGTTATTAATTGTTGATACTATTTATTTACAAGTATCTGATTATAGGGAGAAGAGAATAATTGCTTGATTGGTTGGTTGAATGTGGATTTTACTGAACGAATAAATAAAAATACAAAAGAAATACTAAGGAAAATAAATAAAAGACTCAAATATCTAGGGTTGTGACTCCACACGATATTATTATAAAGATAAATTGATTCTCTTATATATGTGTAATAAAAATAATTTGCTAACCTTGAACACAAAGTTATGCAAAAGCCTTTGTCGATGGTCAGATGCAAACACCCAATGTAACTCAATTAATCATATTCATATGTTAACCTAGTTATCTGAATTCATTAAGTTCAAGTTCCAATTATGGCTACCCACGCCCGACCGATATATGTCTATCATGTAAGGAAATCTATTAAAGGGTTATTTATCCTCAAGGAAGATCGTGAGCTATTGAATCTAAGGCTAAAACCTAAAATCCCTTTTCCAAGTTCATTTTAAGTTTACCACATCAATCTTATTGGTGATCAGGCAACAAGAAGCATTAAGCTCAAGATTCAATAAACAAATTAAAGAATTACCTATAACATAATTAAATCAATTATTAAGCTTGTTAATATTGTGTTTCATTACTTCCCTATAAATAAAATAAAATGTTGGGGGTTAGGGGATCCACCTTTTAGAAATCTCAAATTATTATAATATGGAAATTGCCAGTATTACCCAATTAAGTTGAACCAGCTATAAAGGCGGTGTTATTATTTATCCATAAACCAGCCATATAGGCGGTAATCATCTGTCACTTAAAGACCGTCCTATAAACGGTGTCACATTATGTTACATAATTAAAACCTGCCATTAAGGCGGTATCAACTTTTAATCCATATTAAATTACAATTTCCATATTATAAATTAGGTGAGATTAATCTACCTTTACTATTTCTAATTTAGAAATCTCCCTTATTATAATATATAAATTTTACGTGATAATTACCAACCGACCAATATGGCGATATCCATGCTTAGTCAGGTTAAAACCAATTTAAATAATTACCAACCAACCAATATGGTGATATCCTCATTAAGTCAGGTTTTAACTACTTTATATATTATAATTAAGGGAGATTAATCTAAATTATAAAAGTAAAAAGCTTCACCATTTCCCAGCAGTAAATTAACTTCAGAACATAAAAGAAAATAAAATAAAATAAAATTTATTACAGAAAGTAAAAGTGCATAATTAAAAGTACTAAAAGTAAAAATGCTTAATTTAAATTACAAAAACTTAAAAAACAAGATGCAATCCTTAATGTCCTTACAAAACCTAAGGAATGTATGATTTGAATTCTGAAATCGAGCTGAATTTATAGCGGTCACTAGGCTCCACGCGTCGTGACTCGCGTAGATCATCGACATGTGGCGGATTGGCTTCACGAGATCGTGACATGTGTCACGCTTTCATCGGCGGCTGAATTATTAGTCCTGGCGCACATTAGCGTGATTCGCTGAGATGTTGACACATAGCAGGCGTATTTTAGCATCGATGATGATTGTCGGCAGTATGTGATGGTGACACGTGTCCGGCGCATGTTAGCATAGCACATTTTAGCAAATGGCGCATGTTAGCACGGCGTATTTTAGCAAACCTCTCAGAATGTGACACGTGTCCCAGTGTATTTTAGCATGTCTCGGTGCACGTTAACAGTCGCGACTCAGAAGGCTTGCGCGTCACGACGTTAAAAATTATAATTTTGCCCTTTTGTCCGTTTTTCACTGTTTTTGCCTCAAATTGCTTTCAGAGAGTCCTGAAACATTATTTATCTACAAAATAACACAAAACACATCAAAATATTCACAAAACCCAAGAAACTATACAAAATATTAGGTCAAATGAGTGAGAAATAATGATACATTTACCCCTCATCACACCCTCAAACTTAACATTTGCTAGTCCTCGAGCAAAACAACAAAATAAAATAACATAAACATTTTTAAAATAAATTTAAACTAAGCCACTTTTGTAGGGATCACGGTTGCATTTAGCGTATGCAACAAGCCTTTAAACCCCTAGGTATCCCTAGTGGACGAGTTGTAGTCTCGTGAGGGCTTACAGCAACGATACCCACAAACATTTTACAAAAGTAAAAAGATATTAAAACTAATGCACACAAAAGCAAAAAGACAAGAGAAAAGAGAATAAAGAAGTTAGTGACTAAACAAGTGAAACATCTTATTTAAGTTAATAGTTGTTGTCTTTCTTTCTAAATTATCGAATAAGTGAACTCTCCGATTATTTTTACCATTCTTCATATACACAACCAACAAAATATTAATCAACTCATTTTTTCCCACAATAGTCACAAGTGTAGTTGAAAAAAATGTAATGTTTTTGTCCTAAATTTATATCAGAATTCAAACCTTATTTAAGCAATGGAATATTTTTCTGATTTTTTTTATTTATATACAATATCTTCCATCCATGTAGCGAGCTTTAGGCCATTGACTCTCAAACCAGTTGGCTTTAGGGCACCATGTGTTAAGACACCCCTACGGACTTAATAACTCGGATCTCAGATATATATTTTTTTTCTAACATCTTCGATACATGTAGCAAGCTTTGGGCTAGTGACTCCCAAATCAGTTGGTTTTAGGGCACTAGGTGTTAAAACACCCCTACGGACTTAACAACTCGGATCTCAGATGTTTTTTTTTAATTTTAATCTCATCGCTTTTTTTAGATGTTTCCTCCAATTAAACTAGAGCACTGAATATTACAAGTTTTTCAATTACAACTCATGTCCGTATGTTACCATGTATGCAGATAATACCTATCAATTGAGCATATGAAGATCCATTTTAGTCAGTATTATAGAGAATTCACAAATTAAATAATTCAAAAGGAAATAAACAACAATTAACCTGTTCCGAAATAGGTTGAGATACGTCTCAGGAATGAAAATTCCTTACACATCTATCTTACACCAATTTCACCCGATTAATCAATTTAAAAACACAAAAAAAAAAATTATATATTTTTTTATTTTTGTAAAAAATTTTAATTTTTTTGAATTTTTTCAAAAATTTTGGACTAAAAATAAAATCAACAAAATACTACAACTATTCCCCACCCCCAAACCTAAATGAGACATTGTCCCCAATGTCTTAAAAAGTAAAAGATGAGTTTAGAAGATAATACCTGGTTAGCTGAAATTCTACTTCTAAAATGAAAATTAAAGGTTAAGATCCAGATTTATTCGACGTTTTTTACCACGATCATTATCGGACCAATTTATCTTGGAAAGGATAAGGTCAAATTGTGGTTCAAAGGCTAAGATTTGGTCAATTAAACTTGGGGCAGTTCTGGCAGTGAAAATGAATTCTTTTAAAGGTTTTGACACGAACCCATTTCTACGGGCATCATCAAGAAATACACAATGAAAATCATAGATTCCATCAGCGTTAAACAATCCAATCAGTTTCTGGTGTATGTTCAAGTTCGCCCAAGATAGCACTGTAAAAATCTCCTTCAACGTGCCCAACCCTCCTGGCAAAGCAATAAAAGCATCAGCACGATTAATCATTTCTACCAGTCGTTCAGACATACCTGGTACAATTAGTTCATCTCCGTTTGATGGTCCAATAAGATTTGCCTCTACCAAAGATTTTGGGATGATTCCCAAAACTTGACTGCCTCCCTAATGTACGGCCTTTGAAATGATCCCCATAAGTCCAAGATTGCCACCGCCATATACTAGGTGCATATTCCTCTCAGCTATGACTCGACCCAATTCATGTGTTGCTGCTACGTATTCTGGCTTACAACCAGCACTAGTACCGCATATATTTACAACTTTTCTTCTAGAAGTGGCTTCCATTTTTATGTATTTCTTTTTCAGCTCTGGATGCCTTCAAGAGTGCAATGATGAGTTGAATTTATAACACCTGAAAAGAGTTAGTAATAATAGCACTAGTATCTTCCAAAGAACGATTATTAGCAAAATAATAAAAGAAATCGTGAAAGGTCAAAAAGTATGGATCCTGTCGGTGAAAATAAAGATAATTACAAAAGAAAAGCAAATCAAAGCAATTATTAAGGTAACGGAGTTGTGTACGCAATACGCCACTCGCTTGGTATAAATTCATTACGATGCGTCTCAAGAATTCATTCCTTACTCAGCCATCACTAATGAATTAACTCTCATCTTTGTGATTGCCAAACACCATTCCTCTTATCTTGCTTTTGCCTTAAATGCTCTGTTTGTGCTTTTCCCTGAAAATATCACACAAAATTAAAAATTCCACAACATGTATACACAAAATATGAAAACAGAAATTACAACAAATTGCATGGGTTGCCTCCCTGCTAGTGCTAAATTTTTCGTCTTCAGCCACATGTGACTGAAATCCATCTGTCAATGAGGTTTCAGTGTGGTTTTGGACGTCTCATTAAAAAAAATCCCGTGAACATTGCTTTTGAAGGGTCTCTTCCAACGATGAGGTGGCAAAAATAATTTTGTCTCATTTAGTGCTTGTGCCACCTTTTTAATATTTGTTGCTCCAGTGGTTCCTGAAAAGAAAGAAAGAAAATCAGGAGGTCTTGTATGGTGCTTGACTTTGAATGGAGGTTCCATTCTGTCAAGCTTCTGGGCGATATCTTTGAATTGTACTCCCCAAAACAGTGATGTTTCTCCTGAATGCCTGAGATCTTCAATATGGTCTGTCATTTGCTCCTCCATTTGCTCTTCTTCTTGCTAAATCTTTTCTTCACAAATGTATTTTAAAATTTCCTCATTCAGCTCTTCATCTGTCATCTGTGAAATGCATGCTCAATAAGTGTCAACTTGATGATGTAAAGATATGTCTGATTTTAGGTCTTCGTCATCTGTGGTTGATATGAATGGTTCAGGTAGCTCTTCTTCAAACATCAGTGCAAAGCAAGCTCCAAGATCTTCATTTTGATGATGGAAAGTCCCATCCTCTCTTGTTGGTACAGTTGGTACAAATAGCTCTGCTTCTTGATCTTCTTCAGAGTCAGAAGAATAATAAAAATCAAATTGAGACTTTGTTGGTTCGGGCTCCTGAACTGATACCTCTGATTCTTGATACTGCTCAGCCTCGTCATCTGTTATGATGTCATGATGAATCTCAGGATATTCGAAGGCTTCTTCAGTATTATTTGAATTTACTCCGTGAGATATGTGATTCAGGTTATCTGTTAATTGTCTAACTTGATCTGTCATCCTCTGAATAGACGACGTTTGACTCTGAATTTGTGCATCAAATTGAGCTTCCCGTTCCTCGAGCCAACTTTGAGCATGTGAATCAACTTATCTTCCTCTGATGGTTCTTGTTCTTGATGAAGATCGTAGATGGTTGGTGGATAAGATGGAAAATATGATGGTTCTTCGTGCCTTGAATGATTCCGATAATTCTGCCACTCTGAAAGGTATATACATTGATCGCTCGGGTGGTGGTTACCATCGCATATCTTACATCTACTCATTGCGTTCTATTGAGAAAATATAGTATTGTTTAGTTCTGACATCCAGTGATAATTAGGCTGGACCACAGGCCTCAGAAAACCATATTGTTGCTCTCTGATTTGGGGTGCATCTTCTTCTAGTAAAGCTCGTACTCTTGCAATCTCCCAATAAAGATCTATGTCAAACACTTAAAAAATAAAAGAAGGAAATAAAAATTAAAGATAAAAATAAAGAAAATTAGATACAAGTAAATTAGATAGCTTCAAAATTAATAACTCAAGAAAAATAAGTCCCCGGCAACGGTGCCAAAAACTTGACCGGCGTAATCACATACGTATAACGCAAGCGCATGTATCGTTCAAGTAGTATAAAAATATCGATCCCACGAGGACTTAATTTCTACTATTGTTATTAATTGTTTATACTATTTATTTACAGGTATCTAATTATAGGGAGAAGAGAATGATTGGTTGGTTGAATGTGGATTTTACTGAGCGAATAAATAAAATTCAAAAGAAAATACTAAGGAAAATAAACAAAAGACTCAAATATCTAGGGTTGTGACTCCACACAATATTATTCTAAAGTTAAATTGATTCTCTTATATATGTGTAATAAATTAATTTGCTAACCTGGAACACGAAGTTATGCAAAAGCCTCTGTCGATGGTCAGATGCAAATACCCAGTGTAACTCAATTAATCATATTCTTATGTTAACCAAGTTATCTGAATTCAATAAGTTGAAGTTCCAATTATGGCTACCCACACCCGACAGGCATATGTATATCCTGTAAGGAAAACTATTAAAGGGTTATCTATCCTCAAGGAAGATCGTGAGTTATTGAATCTAAGGCTAAAACCTAAAATCCCTTTTCCAAGTTCATTTTAAGTTTACCACATCAATCTTATTGGTGATCAGGCAACAAGAAACATTAAGCTTAAGATTCAATAAACAAATTAAAGAATTATCTATAATATAATTAAATCAATTATTAAGCTTGTTAATATTGTGTTTCATCACTTCCCTAGAAATAAAATAAAATGCTGGGGATTAGGGGATCCACCTTTTAGAAATCTCAAATTATTATAATATGGAAATTGCCAGTATTACCCAATTAAGTTGAACCAGCCATAAAGACGGTGTTATTATTTATCCGTAAACCAGCCATATAGGTGGTAATCATCTGTCACTTAAAGACCGTCCTATAAGCGGTGTCACATTATGTTACATAATTAAAACCAGCCATTAAGGCGGTATCAACTTTTAATCCATATTAAATTACAATTTCCATATTATAAATTAGGTGAGATTAATCTACCTTTACTATTTCTAATTTAGAAATCTCCCTTATTATAATATATAAATTTTGTGTGATAATTACCAACCGACCAATATGGCGATATACTGATTAAGTCAAATTTATAATTAATTACCAACCGACCAATATGGCGGTATCCATGCTTAGTCAGGTTTAAACCAATTTAAATAATTACCAACCAACCAATATGGTGGTATCCTCATTAAGTCAGGTTTTAACTATTTTATATATTATAATTAAGGGAGATTAATCTAAATTATAAAAGTAAAAAGCTTCACCATTCCCCAGCAGTAAATTAACTACTGAACATAAAAGAAAATAAAATAAAATAAAATTTATTACAGAGAAAGTAAAAGTGCATAATTTAAAGTACTAAAAGTAAAAATGCTTAATTTAAATTACAAAAACTTAAACAAACAAGATGCAATCCTTAAAGTCCTTACAAAACCTAAGGAAGGCATGATTTGAATTCTGAAATTGAGCTGAATTTATAGGGGTCACTAGGCTCCACGCGTCGGGACGCGCGTAGATCATCGACATATGGCGGATTGGCTTCGCGAGATCATGACACGTGTCACGCTTTCGTCGGAAACTGAATTATTATTGTTGGAAGCATGTAATGATGACACATGTCCCGGCGCACATTAGCGTGATTCGCTGAGATGTTGACACGTGGCAGGCATATTTTAGCATCGATGATGATTGTCCACAGCATGTAATGGTGACACATGTCTGGAGCACGTTAGCAAACCTCTCAGAATGTGACACTTGTCCCAGCGCATTTTAGCATGTCTCACCGCACGTTAGCGGTCGCGACGCAGAAGGCTTGCGCTTCGCGTTGCTAAAAATTACAATTTTGCCCTTTTGTCATTTTTTCACCGTTTTGGCCTCAAATTGCTTCCAGAGAGTCCTGAAACTTTATTTATCTATAAAATAACACAAAACACATCAAAATATTCACAAAACTCAAGAAACTATACAAAATATTAGGTCAAATGAGTGGAAAATAGTGATATATTTACCACCCATCAATGCTCATCGAGTAGTAAAATTCGCAATATATGGATATAATGTTTCAAGTAGTCGTGTGCTTGCTACAAACAATATTAGCACTTTGGCTTGTAAGACATGTTTTTGTGTGGTAATCACCTTCACATGTTACCATTGAACTCACCATGCCTATGCTTACTGTAGCCTCCCACAACCACAATCCATATTTACCAAACATTGCTCAATTACTACCTAAGTGTCCTCTTTGGCAATGTGCTCCAAATTACAAAGAATGAATTTTTGCATAGGAAAATAAAATATAGAACACTTGTAAAATTGAACTTATAACCTTACATTCTCAAAACTAAAAACAACATAAAATAAGAGCCATAAAAATTTACGATCAATGCAAAAACCATTCATCACATGAATCAACAATAAACATTCATCTCATGAACATTAATATGTGTCTAATCATCTAAACATACATATAATAATATATATCTCATATAAATAAATAAAAAAATTAAATTTAAATGAAAATGAGAAGGTTTAAGAATACTTTTCAACCTTGCTCTTGATGCCAATTGTGGGAACATTTTCCTAGCATAACAGAAATAACTTAGGCACCAGGGATCGGCCTTGAAATTTTTTTTGCCCTTCCCTTTGCTTGGCCGAATGTGACCATCTACTTCACTGAAATTTTTCTTCTGTTTTTAGTAAGATTTCAGCCATGGAACTGTACCTGAATAACCCCTGAACATCGGCTTAAATCTGAACTATTTTGGACCCGAATATGCGCCCAGCATACCCCTAAAATAGCCCATGATTTGCATTTATTCCAACAATGTTTCAGGTCAGATCAATTCATATATGACCATCTAGTAGATTGAAATGAATTTCTTTATTTAACAGATATTATAAGAAACTCATTTCTATCAAGGTCCAGTCCTATATGATAACATCATATAAGGTATCCTTTAAGCTATTGGAATGCATTCTTGCACTCGCTCATTCATTCAACTTCCTTCTTTTCTTTTTTGATCAGTTGGAAGAAGTTTTCACTGGCCTTGAAAATAAATCAGTTGAGTGCTGCGACTCGACTGGTCAAGCTCTGGACCTCTCTCACTGTCATTGGTGACTGATCGGTGAAATCACACACGTAACGCAAGCGCAAGTATCGCTCAAGTAGTATAAAATATCGATCCCACGAGGACTTAATTTCTATTGTTGTTATTAATTATTGATTCTATTTATTTACAGGTATCTAATTAAAGAAAGAAGGGAATGATTGCTGATTGGTTGGTTGAATGTGAATTTGCTAAATAAATAAAAATATAAAATAAAACAAATGAAATTAACAAAAAAGAAAATAAACATTTAGGGTTGTGATTCCACACAATATTATTCTAATGATGAATTGATTATCTTATATATGTGTAATAAATCATTTTACTAACCTGGAACACGAAGATATGCAAATACCTCTGTCGATGGTCAGATGCAAACACCAAAATAACTCAATTAATCATATGTATATGCTAACCAAGTTACTTGAATTCATTAAGGTATATGTCAATCATGTAAGGAAATCTACCTAAGGGACATCTACGCTAAGGTGAGATCATGTGCTATTGAATCTAAGGTTGAAACCTAAAATCCCTTTGTCAAGTTCAATTTAAGTTTACTATATCAATCTTATTAGTGGCCAATTAATAAGAAACATTAAGCTTAAGATTCAATATACAAGCCTAAAGTATTGCCCATAATATAATGAAAATCAATTATTAAACTCATGAATATTATGTTTCATCACTTCCCTAGATTAAAAATAAAATGATGGGGTTATGGGATCCACCTTTAATATTTCTAATTTAGAAATCTCTCTTATTATAATATATAAATTTACATGATATTACCAACCGACCATATAGGCGGTATCCTGATTTAGTCATAATATAATTAATTCCAACCGACCATAAAGGCGGTATCAAATTTAGTCAGGTTAAAATCAATTTAATTAAGTCCAACCGACCGTAAGTCAGGTTTTAAGATAATTTATATATGATAATTTAAGGGAGATTAATCTAAATTATAATAATAAAAGCTTCACCTTTCCCCCAGCGGAAAAATAACTACAAAACATAAAAGAAATATAAAGTAAATAAACTACTATTATTAAAAATAAGAATACATAATTAAAATACTAAATAAAACTAAACAAACAAGATACAGTCCTTAATCCCCTATTAGGAACCTCAAGAAAGTATTATTACTACTACTAAAAATAAAAATAAAAATATAAATATATACAAATAAGATACAATCCTTAGTTCCTTATTAGAAACCTTAAGGAAAGTATGAAATTTTCAAATGAATTCGGCCTCAATTTATAGGTAAATTTTGGTCTGCGCGTCACGATGCATGAAGCTTTGCGTATCGCGACGCGCCGTTGATCCTTGGCACGTGTACACGGCTTTGACGAGATGATGACACATGGCTGTCGGTAGAATTATTGGCTCGGTGTCGCGACACGTGAAGGCTTGCGCGTCGCGACGTTGATGTCATGCTGACGCAAGGAATGATGCGTGTCGGTAGAGTGAATTATTGTGCTGACATAAGTGATGACATGTCATCAGGCTGAATCATTAGATGACGTCATGATGACGCACGTGCTGATGAGGCGCGTCGCGACGTAGAAGGTTTGCGCATCTCGACGTGAATTTCTAATTTTGCCTTTTTTGTCTGTTTTTCACCGTTTTAGCCCTAATTTGATTCCAATGAGTCCAGAAATCTTATTTATCTACAAAATACACAAAACATATCAAAATATTAGGTTAAAGGGGTGGTAAATAGTGATATATTTTCCACTCATCCCACCCCAAAACCTAACATTTTGCTAGTCCTCGAGCAAACAACAAAATAAAATAAAATAAACAAATGAAACTAAATTAAACTAAGCCACTTTCGTAGGGATCACGGTTGAATT
Source organism: Zanthoxylum bungeanum (assembly GCA_019454045.1). Lineage (NCBI taxonomy): Eukaryota > Viridiplantae > Streptophyta > Magnoliopsida > Sapindales > Rutaceae > Zanthoxylum > Zanthoxylum bungeanum. The sequence continues at coordinate 45,228 of SKCR01039688.1, forward strand.
TAGCGTATGCAACAAGCCTTTAAACCCCTAGGTGTCCCTAGTGGATGAGTTGTAGTCTCGTGAGGGCTTACAGCAATGATACCCACAAACGTCAATCAAATATAAAATCAAACACACAAAACAAGTCAGTGACTAAATAAGTGAAATTCTTATCCAAGTTAATATTTGTTTTCTTTCTTTCTAAATTACCAAATAAGTAAATTATCTGATTATTTTTACCATTCTCCATATACACAGCCAACAAAGTATTAATTAAATCATTGTGCCCACAATATTCATAAGTGTAGTTGAAAATAGTGTAATATTTTTGTCCTAAAGTTATATGAGAATTCACACATTTTGGCAATGGAAATTTTTCTGAATTTTTTTTTTTTATATAACATCTTCAATCCATGTAGCGAGTTTTGGGCCAGTGACTCCCAAGCCAGTTGGCTTTAAGGCACTAGGTGTTCAGACACCCCTATGGACTTAATTACTCGGATCTCAGATATTTAAAGGTTCTACCGTTTGACGCGAACAATCTCTGCTTACTGAGGCAAGATATTATGTTACTATGCAGAAACTTTATTATTATTAACTCAAGCTTTTCCGTTTGACGCGAACAATCACTACTTACTGAGGCAAGATGTCTGGTTACTAAGTAAAAGCATGGTTAATTATTTATATACACATTTTTTTTTATTTCTTTTTTTTTATTTCTTTTTTTTTTTCATTCCATTGTTTTCAGATGTTTCCTCCAATAAACTAGGGCACTGAATATTACAAACTTTTCACTTACGACTCATGTCCGTATGTTACCATGCATGTTGATAATACCTGTCAACTGAGCATATAAAGATCTAATTTAATCAATATTATGGAGAATTCACGAAATTTAAATAATTCAAAAAGAAATAAACAAAAATTAACTTGTTACGAAATAGGTTGAGATATGTCTCAGTAGTGGAAATTCCTTACACAGCTATCTCAAAACCCAATTTCCAGCTAGTTAGTCAAGTTAAAAACACAAAAAGCAAATTATTATTATTTTTTATTATTTTTTAAAAAAATTTTGACTAAAAACCAAGCAACAACAACACAACGAAAATAAAAATAAGATACTAGTCAACTATTCCCCTCCCCCAAACTTAATTGAGACATTGTCCTCAATGTCTAAAAAAGAAGAAGAAAAGTTTATAAAACAGAGTCTGGTTAGCAAGAATTCTACTTCTAAAAAGAAAATTAAAGGTTAAGATCTATATTTATCCGACACTTCTTACCACAATCATTATCAGACCAGTTTATCTTAGAAAAGATAGGGTCAACTTATGGTTCAAAGGCTAAATATTTGTCAATTAAATAATGGGTTTTAACAGTGAAAAAAATATCTTTTACATGTTTTGAAAGGAACCCATTTCTCCGGGCATCATCAGGAAACACACAAAGAAAGTCATAAAATCCATCAACGTTGAACAGTCCAATTGATTTCTGGTGTATGTTCAAGTTCGCCCAAGATAACACTGTAAAAATTTCCTCAATCGTTCCCAAGCCATCTGGCAAAGTAATAAAAGCATCAGCATAATTAATTATTTCAACAAGTCATTCGGACATACCTGACATGATGCATTCATCTCCGTTTGATGGTCATATAAGATTCGCCTCTGCCAAAGGTTTTGGGATGATTCCCAAAACTTGACTACCTTCTTCCTGTACAGCCCTAAAAACGTACCTCATTAGTCCAAGATTGCCACCGCCATATACTAAGTGCATAATCCTCCCAGCTATGACTCTACCCAATTCCTGTGCTGCTTCAGCGAATTTTGGGTTAGAACCAACACTAGTACCGTAAAATACACAGATGTTTACAACTCGTCTTCTTGAAGTTTCTATATATATATATATATATATATATTTCTTTCTCAAATCTGGATATCTACAATAGTACAATGACGAGCTGAATTTATAGATCCTGAAAAAGGGTGAGCAATAATAGCACTAGTACCTGCCAAATGATAATTATTAGCTAAACAGTAAAATAAATCGTGAAAGTCAAAAAGTACGGATCATGTCGGTGAAAATAAAGGAAATCAGAACAGAAAAGCAAATCAAAGTAATTATTTAAGGCAACGGAATTGTCTACGTAATACACGACTCGCTTGGTATATAAATCCATTAGGATGCATCTCAAGAATTCATTCCTTACTCAGCCATCACTAATGAATTAAATTTCATCTTTGTGATTACTAAACACCATTCCTCATGTCTTGCTCTACCATAAATGCTTCGTTTATGCTTTTCCCTACAGAAATAACACATAAAATTAAAAACTCTACAACATGTATACACAAAATACAAAATAAAATTTTTGCATAGGTTGCCTCCCTGCTTGCGCTAAATTTTTCGTCTTCAGCCAGACGTGTCTGAAGACCATTTATCAAGGAGGTTTCAGCGTGATTTTGGACGTCCAATTGAAGACAATCCCATGTGCGTTGCTTTTGAAGGGTCTCTTCCAACAATGAAGTGGTAAAAAGAATTTTGTCTCATTCAATATTTGTGCCACCTTCTTAAACTTTTTCGCTCCAGTGGTTTCCTGAAAAGAAAGAAAGAAAATCAGAAGGTCTCGTATGGTGCTTGACTTTGAATGGAGTTTCATTCTGTCAAGCTTCTGGGCGGTGTCTTTGATTTGTTCTCCCCAATACAGTGATGTATCTCCTGAAGTCATGAAATCTTCAATATGGTCAGACATTTGCCCTTCCATTTGCTATGCATCTTGCTCGACTTTTTCGTCACAGATGTATTTTAGAATTTCATTGTTCAGCTCTTCATCTGTCATCTGTGAAATGCATGCTCCATAAGTGTCAACCTGAGGATGTAAAGATATGTCTGATTGTAGATCTTTATCCTCTATAGTTGGTATGAATGGCTCGGGTAGCTCTTCTTCAAACATTTATGCAATGCATTCTCCAAGATCTTCATTTATTGGTGTGGATGGTACAGACAGCTCTGCTACTTGTTCCTCCTTAGAGATGAAATCAGAGACCAAAGAATTATCCAAATCAAATTGAAACTCTGCTTGTTCAGGTTCATAAACTGATACATCAGATTCTTGATACTGCTCAGCATCTTCCTCCGTTAAGGTGTCATAGTGAAATGTTTGGTACTCGAAGGCTTCGTTAGTGTCATCTGAAAATACTTCGTGAGGTATGTTGTTCTGATTTTCTATTAATTGTCTCATTTGATCTGTCATTCTTTGTATGGATGTCGCTTGATTCTGAAAAGTTTCAATCATTACATCCCACTTTTCGTCTTGTTTCTTGATCCAATCTTTGAGCATGTCAATCACCCGATTTTCCTCTGATGGTTCTGGTTCTTGATGAAGATCATAGGTTGATGGTGGATAAGATGGACAATGTGGTTTACTGAAATATGATGGTTCATCATACCATGAAGGATTCTGATAGTTCTGCCATACCATGAAGGATTCTGATAGTTCTACCACCCTGAATTGTAGTTGTACTCGCAATGATCGCTAGGGTGGTTACCATAACATATTTCACATCTCTGAAATCGTTGAGCAAATGTTGTGTTATTTCTCTCTGAGATCCATGGATAGTTGTTGGGCTGGACAACATGCCTCAGAAAATCGGACTGCTGCTCCCTGATTTGGGGTTTATCTTCTCCTCTTAACATTTGTAATGCTTTCATCGCCCTATAATGTTCCATTTCAACCACCTGAAAAATAAAAGAAAGAAATAAAAAATTACAGATAAAAATAAAGAAAATTAGATACAAGTAAAATAGATAACTTCAAAATTAATAACACAAGAAAAATAAGACCCCGGCAACGGCGCCAAAAACTTGATCAATGAAATCACACACGTAACGCAAGCGCACATATCGCTCAAGTAATATAAAAATATCAATCACACGATGACTTAATTTATCTTGTTGTTATTAATTATTGATTCTATTTATTTACAGGTATCTAATTAAAGGGAGAAGGGAATGATTGCTGATTGGTTGTTTGAATGTGGATTTGCTAAATAAATAAAAATATAAAATAAAACAAAGGAAATTAATAATAAAGAAAATAAACATCTAGGGTTGTGATTCCACACAATATTATTCTAATGATGAATTGATTCACTTATAAATGTGTAATAAATCAGTTTGCTAACTTGGAACACGAAGATATGCAAAAACCTCTATTGATAGTCAGATGCAAACACCCAAAATAACCCAATTAATCATATGTCTATATTAATTAAGTTACCTGAATTCATTAAGATTAAGTTCCAATTGTGGCTACCTCTGCCCGACAAGTATATATTCATCCTGTAAGGAAATCTACCTAAGGGATATCTACCCTAAGGTGAGATCGTGAGCTATTGATTCTAAGGCTGAAACCTAAAATCCATTCGTCAAGTTCAATTTAAGTTTACCATATCAATCTTATTAGTGGCCAATTAATAAGAAGTATTAAGCTTAAGATTCAATAAACAAGCCTAAAATATTGCTCATAATATAATGAAAATCAATTATTTAACTCGTGAATATTGTGCTTCATCACTTCCATAGATTAAAAAAAAAATGTTGGGTTAGGGGATCCACCTTTACTATTTCTAATTTAGAAATCTCTTTTATTATAATATATAAATTTACATGATATTACCAACCGATCATATGGGCGGTATCCTTATTTAGTCATATTATAATTAATTCCAACCGACCATAAAGACGGTATCCAATTTAGTCAGGTTAAAATCAATTTAATTAAGTCCAACCGACCATAAGTAGACTACCAATTATGCCTCTCCTCAGCATTTGAATCTTTCTTACCGTAAAAAACTATCATCAACAACACCACTTTTATTATATTTATTATTTGGTTTATGAATTTTAATTATCTTTAACATATCCCTTATTTATTATTCCTATTTTAAATAATTTTAGTTTTATTTATCAATTTATTAGTTTTATTTTATCATCTTTATAGTGCCATATAAAATAAATATTTAACAAAATTAAAATAAAAGAAATAATAAAAACAGATCAACTATTCAAAGGTAAAATTATATTTACGAGAACGTAAGTGGTAGTTATTAAATTCAGTAAAGGTATAACTGACAATCTTCACTAAAATATTAATAATTTAATGAGTTGGCTTATGGTGAATGATTCTGTCAAAAAATTCTATATTCATGTGTTATCTAGATTCACTTTACAAGAAACGTGATAGACTAAACAAAATATATTATAAGCTAAACTCCACAACTAAACGTGGAATTTATTCATAGTAGCGGTAGGGCGGCATTGAAACATGTTTAGAAAATTTTGTGACTGTGACACCCTTTTGCATATTTCAATAAGCAATAGGTGTTGTATACTCTTTGAGAACTCCCTATCACTGAAAGGTCATTTAGCGCTATTAGCTGGTAGAGGTGGAATTAGTTGGGATTCTAAATTTTTTTAATTTCCTTATTATTATTTTTTAATTTTACAAAAAAATTCTTGTAATTTAAAATAAATGGATTTTGGCTTCCCATAACTTTAAAAGCTTTAAATGACCCTCTTCAATATTAAATCGTGGGTCCACCCTTGTTAGCCAGTGATTTCATTTGTTTCCTTGCATACGATGAATTATACATAAGTTTATTTCGAATCGGTTTTGTCATTATTATTTTGAGATCATATCTATTATTTTAATTTTCCACGATTTGTTTTTGCTCTCGTGGCTTACAGTGAAACAGTATTTTACTCCTAAATATCCAATCAACTGTTGTACGTCATTGCATTTCGCTCTGTATCGAAATTTGCCTTGTTTTCCATGCTGTTATTGTTTGTTAAACAAAAACGATAGACATACTTACACTTTTATATAAAATAATTACACCCATCTCGTTGTAGCTACAGTGATCATTGTAGTTACAATGAAAGATGTGTAGTTATTTTATGTAAAAGTATAATTATATTTATCACTTCTCTTTGTTAAATTCATAAATCCATAGGAAAAGCTCAACAAAAATAAGGGAAAATAAATAAAACAGATTAGAGAATCTATTAAAATGACATAGTACAAAGCATGATTGGGGTACGATTTACACAAAAAAAAAAAATAATAATAAAAATTACCGATGGATTTTTTTTATTGATAAATACCCAAATTCTGTCATTAATAACCATTTCTGACGGAAAGTTTTCTATTAGTAAAAGTCCTGTCACTAAATTTTTATCGACGAAATTTTTATCCGTCGATAATTAACAGACAATATTCCGACGGATTACTCATAAAATATGGAAAAAATTAAAAAATATTTGTCATTATTTTTTCGGAAAAAGGGATATTATCAACAAAACACCTCTAGTTAGGTAGAAATTTAAATCATTTAAAGGATTTACGACAATACTACTATAATACCTTGAGTTTATGTTTAATATCACAAAACTAATTTTCCATTAAAGGTAAGGGAACTATTTTAAATTAATAAATATATTTTTAATTTTAAATACGTATATTTATAACTAAAATTTTAAGGCCGGACTCAAAATTCCTTTAAATTTAAATTTTATATTTAATTTTGAAGTATTAAATTATATTAAAAATTAGTTTGTTTTCAAAATCATACCTGAGTTTTTATCATTCATAGTCCCTGGCCGACTCAAGCATGTTGAAAATAATAATGCACATGTGTAGGCACTGCATTTTTGCATGTAAGTCCCTATGATGAGTCTCATTTAGATGCACTATCTCTTAAGTCGCGGAAAACGGACGTCGGAAGGGAAAAGTCAGGAATTGACATTTTTAATTCGCTCGTTTCACTTCGGGTTCGCTTATTGGACCTTTGTTTTAAAATTCACCTAGCCCAAAACCAAAAACCCCCGCACTCATCCAAAGCCCATCTCACACAAGCTCAATCCAAGAAATAATTAAAACATGTCACAAATTAAATTAAATTAAAACTAATTAAATTGAAATTAAATCCAATTAAAATCTAATTAAATTAAATCTCATAATTTAAGCAAATCTCTTCCTAATTTAAATAATTCACTCACCAAATTAAAAAAATTCCCACCTAAAATACAAATATCTTTCCTTTAATAAATTAATTAATACACACATATTTAATTGATCTGTTTCCAAACATAAAGATTCCATGCACAATAGGAACCCTAATTGACAACTATAAAAATAACACAAAACCCTAAACTCCGAGGGCTAGCTCATTCACCGCACAAGCACAAGAAACAAACACCTTGAGCGACAAAACACTCGGCAGTAACCAAAAAACCATAAACAGAATGAAACCCTAATCTCCACGGTTTCAAACAACTCTCTCTCTCCCTCTCTGAAAACCAAACAAACAATAGAACCCTAGATCACTCACTCGGCAGACCCTTGCCTCTCTCCTACACGGCAGTCACAATAATAAACCCTAAGCTTACATTCTCTTCACGCAAAACACCAATATAATAAACACAAACCAGCCACCCTTCTCGGCCCATGACATAAACAGTCAATAAAAATAACCCTTCATGCCGTGAGAACATGAACTAATCTGCTCGGCACTCAAACACATTCAGACCAGAACACGCACACACAAGGCCATCACTCAAAGCCACTCACGACCCACTGCACTCACACCTCTCAAAAAGCCACACATACCCTTGTCTCTCACAGACTCACGTCACCCACACACGCACTAGCCAGCCCTCCACGTGAACAAAACAACTGCCCCTCACCAGGCCTTCAACACACTCTAATTAGCAGCCCATTCTCTCTCGCCTAACTCACCAACGTGAATCATAAACCAAGTCTTTCACCACGAAACCCTCAAACAACAACTCAGCCCCTCATCAAACAAACAACGACTTATTCCTCTCTCAAACGAGCCATCACACTCATGCACAAGCCAACAAACACACACCTTGAGCGACAAAGCAACAAAGCCGAATAAGAAATAACCTCTAACTGCCCCTTTACCATGTCCAAAATAGTGAGTAATAACCCCTGAAAACAGTGAGTAAAACCACTGAAAACAGTCCCAAAATACAACCAAAACAGTGAACAAAAATAGAGAAAACAGTGAGTGGAAATAACAGCGAAACGAAGTGAAAACAGTAGCCCGAGCGGTGAAACAGCAAGAAAAGACGTGAACCAATGAACCGGAGGAGTTGCGGAGCATCAACCCTTCCGAAGACCGTGTACCGTACTTCCGAGAGACGATTTAAAAGGAGACCAGAGGGCACTTTTCGTATTTATTTTCATTCATCTTTTAATTGTTTTATTATTTTTTTTCTGCATGAGAGTCGTTTGTGGATGCATGTTGTGGCTTTGAATGGATGGGAAAATGTGTCGTCTCTTGTGGTATATAGGATGGAAACCCAGACGTAAATTCTGTAGCCGAATCCGAATGGACGGTAGTGCGGTCTGTACTTGGGAGACAACTCCACGTATCACTTGAGTAAACGGCACATATTTTGCTTTATTTTATCTTGTGTATTTATTATCCGCATTTTATATTCCGCCATTTAATTTCCGTATGTTATTTGCTTGTGTAATGATGATATAGTGCGCATGGGCTTAGTATGTTGGTCTAAAAGTCCTCTATTTGAGAGAAGAAAAGTCCAAAAGACTACCTTTACGACAGTACTTTGCCGCGCCGGATGAAGTATGTTCGATTGAATGCGAGATACGTTTAATCGGCATGCGAAGTCCCATATCTTTGTCTTATTTATTTTATATGCATTGTGATGTGATGCGCATGGGCTTAGTATGTTGGTCTAAAGGTCCTCTATTTTAGAGAAGAAAAGTCTAAAAGACTACCTTTACGACAATACTTTGTCGCACCTTTTAATATTCCGCTATTTATTTTCTGCAAGTTATTTGTTTATGTGTTGATGATATAGTGCGCATGGGCTTAGTATGTTGGTCTAAAGGTCCTCTATTTGAGAGAAGAAAAGTCAAAAAGACTACCTTTACGACAGTACTTTGCCGCGCCGGATGAAGTATGTTCGATTGAATGCGAGATACGTTTAATCGGGCATGCGAAGTCCCATATATTTGTCTTATTTATTTTATATGCATTGTAATGTAACGCGCATGGGCTTATCAAGTTGGATTAAAGGTCCTCCATTTCGAGGGATCAAAAGCCTAAGGGCTACCTTTGCCACGACGTTTTACCGCGCCTTTTATTATTCCGTTATTTGCTTACTGTATGCAATCTCCTTGTTTAATCATGCATCATAATGTAATGCGCATGGGCTTATCACGTTGGTCTAAAGGTTCTCTATTTGAGGGAAGAAAAGTCCAAAAGGCTACTTTTATGACAGTACTTCGGCGCGCCTTTTATTATTCCGTTGTTTGCTTTCTATATGTCATCTCATTGCATAATCATGCATCATATTGCAATGTGCATGGGCAAATCAAGTTGGATGAAAGGTCCTCCATTTTGAGGGATATAGAAAGCCGAAGGGCTACCTTTGCCACGACGTTTTACCGCGCTGGATAAAGTATGTTTGATTGAATGTGGAATACGTTTAATCAGACACTCGAAGTCCTATATATATGTGGGCATATGTCGCATCTCTTTTCTTTCACTTTCATTGTCTATCTTTTGCATCGCATCATTGCACGTTTATTTTAATGTACAACTGCCTCATTAGTTTCTTTGCATTATGTACCTAATTACTTCTCTTTATTATGCATGATTGTGCAATTGCCATTTATTTGTGTTCCCCATGTATAAGTACAATGTCCTTTTGAAATTGTATGTTTGCCATTATTCTGATTCACTTTTATGCGTGTTTGTACAATTACCATTTCCTTGCGTTTCCGTATCCATGAATATAATGTGCTTATGAAGTTGTATGTTTGCCATCATTCTGTTTTACTGTTATGCATGCAAAATTAGATATGAGCTTTATTTTTATGCATGTGAACTTAGGAATATAACACTTTTGAACATATATGTTGTGTAGATTCGGTTAAAATATTGCACAAATCATATCATTACAAGTGGCATAAGTAATGGATCATTCCGAACCCAACGGTTTGAGGTCTTCCCTTGCGAGGGGTGAGTGCGGCCTTAAATCATTTTCCCGGTTCACACCGGGTGGCGACTCCATGTTATTTCTCCGGTTTAGCTCCTCTGTGGGCTACTCCGTACTCCCAACTAGGCCGCGAGCCTAGAACAGCGTCGTCCAACATATGTGTCTTACAACATGAATGACAAAAATTCCCTCGGGATGGGCCCACAGGGGTCCGATATGTTAAAACCAAGTATGACTCAATTTTCTATGTCCACTGGTTGGACGAGCCATGTGAATGGTTTTTTAACGAGAGTCCGATATAATTTTTTATTTTTTTATGATAGTAGTTACATGTATTAAAATTAATTTTTTCAAAAACCTTACCCGAATTATTTCCATCCCTATTGCTAGGCTGACTTAAGCATATAGAGGATAGTAATGCATAGAGATAGCAAAAATCCCCTTGGGGATAAAGCCACGAGCCTTGGTACATTATATTCAAGTATGGATTGATTTTCTATATCCGATGGATTGGACAGGCCATTGAATGATTATTGAATGGGGCCCAATATATTTTTTTTGTGTTTTTTTTATTATGGTGATTACATGTATTAAAATTAATTTTTTAAAAAATTTCACCTAAATTTTAACCATCCCTAGTAATAGGCTGACTCAAGCATATTGAGGATAGTAATGCATAGAGATGGTAAAAATTCCATTGTGGATGGGCCCATCGGGGCATGATACGTGAGGATCGAGTATAAGTATAATTTTTTATATCTATTAGTTGGACATGATTTGTGAATGGGTATTAAACGGTGGATCGATCCAATTTTTACTGAGGGTAATGTGTAAATAAGTAGCTAAACTGAAGGTATATATATAATTTGTTAAATTTGATGTGGTGTAGAGATAATTTTCGTTCACAATATAAATTAAATAAGGCAGTTTGACATAAATACTCTTATGGCATCATCATCCTTTTAACACTGTCAACGACAAAGTGATTATCTGATAATAAATACAAAATTGAGGTGTTGCAATACCATTGTCCGTAATTCTTGGAAGTGATATGTATTATCACTTAACTGGAGGTGGTTCATTGATAATTTCCCTTAAAAAATTTGGGTGCCATGGTCCCACAACTGGCCATGGTGGGCGCGCTACCACCTAAGCCTAATCTAACATGGCAATTAAATTGAAATTTTAAGGGTAGTAAAAAAGCCCGGGCCGGGCTTAACCAAAAAAGTCCGGGCCCGTCCCGGCCCAGGCTTAAAATAAATATTTTTATATTTATATTTATATAATATTTATTTATATAAAAAAAATTATATTAATAAATTTGTTTATTTAAAAAATCGGGCCCATGATAAGTCCGGCCACCCTTTCCCATGTATACCCTGGTTGCCTCTAAGTCAAATGTTAGGGGTGGGCTAATTTCCTATACCCGAATGGAAATTTCCATGGCGGGTGGGTACAAAAACGCTGTTCACGATTGATTGGGTACAAAATGTATGGATCAGATCGGTTATTGTAAATCTTGTACTCTCTCTCACTTTTTTTTTTAAAAAAAAAAATAATAATAATAATAAGTGGTTATAATCAGTAATCATCATTAATCTAAAAGCTAATTTTTTTTTCTCCTTTTAGCCCCCAGCTTAGATTACTAAGAGGGTGTTTTGTTATTGATATTCGACTGTAAAAAGAAGCCCAGCAGATGCAGCAGTACTGATGACTTGGCTGTTATTAAAGCAGCTGTATGGGCATAGTGCCAACGTGGTTCTGGCTTTCAAGGCAAACCTATAGGTGAATTTGATGCTGCAAGAATACAAAGAGTTGTTTATAAGCTGTCGCATTATAAGCTAGAAGCCATGAAAATATCTGAAAAAGAAGAAAAAGCTGGTAATAATATTAATAATAATAATTGTTGATGGTATTTTCAGGCCCTATGATATTTAAGCAGTACGGCAGGGGTAAAAAGGTAATTCCCTTTTTGGTCAAGATCATTAATGCCGACCCGACCACTAAAAGCCAACAGTAAGGGGCCGAGCACTTTATGATCGGTAACCGACCACTCCAGATCGGATGGTCGGGCATTATCAGATCGATAGCAGCATTCTCAGTTCAAAAGACCATTGTGACCGACCTCATGAAAACCGAGGATATGACGAGATATGTTCCATATTCTTACGGATAAGAAGATAAATTATCATACTTTCATGGGGAAATGATGATAAGTCAGTGTCCTAATAGGATATGGGAAGCGAATGTAGTTTCGACTAGGAATTCTTATGGGAAAAGGAAAACTGTTTCTTTGCTATTATAAATAGGAGGGGAAAGCGTGCTTGTAGGTAGATTATTGAGAACATTGTAGAATTGAGAGTTGAGGGCATTGGGAGTTGAGAAGAGAACAATGGAGAATTAGACTTGTAAACACAAAACAGATCAGAGAAACATATTTCGGTAGTAAAACATCGTCCGTTCTGTGCCCGTGAATGTAGGTTGGACCAGATCCGCCGAACCACTTTAAATCTCTTTGTTGATTGGTGTATTTATCTATCTTTTGCCAAATTTGCTTTTGGTTTCCCATAAATAAAACAAATTCACAGTTGGAGGAGGATTGTCTCGGGAGTCAAAAACCCTTATTGCCCCTGAGACCGAAATCCGCCGTCAACAGTTGGCGCCGTCTGTGGGGACTCAATGAAAAGCAGCTCGCGTGGTAAAACGATGGCAGAAGATGGAAATCACCGGTCGTCAGGGAGTTCAACAGCAGATTGGATGGAGAAGATGGAGGAAAATATAAGGAAAGATAGGGAGGAAAATCAAATCCTTCTAAAATCCATGATGGACAAACTGGAGACGATGGAATAAACGAATAATGAGAGACTTGAAGCCGGAACCAGTCGGAGGAGAGGCAAAATAGCGGAAGGAAAAAGGGTTGCTGATGTGAGTGATGACGATGAACCTAGGAGGAAGGGTCCATACGGGATGAGGTCCGTAGTGGTAGAAAATGATTTACAAACGGAGGATACGTGGGAAGAAGAAGAAGGGAGACAGTCGCCAGATTCTTCCTATGATGGCCCCCGCAACACCAGAAGGGGAGACAGGAAGTATGGTGAAACTGGACGGGAAATCTCAAGTCATGAGGAACGCCGCACCCGGGGTGACAGACGTGAAAAAGGCCGCGGGAGGCGGCATGGTAACACAGTTGGCAACATAAAATCTTGGTTAAGAAAAGAAATGGCCAAGTGGGGAGTGAACCTCAAAACTGACACGCGAGATGCTCGGGACGGCGAGGTTGAATCTCCATTCACATAAGAAATAAGGTCGGTAAATTTCCCAAGATGGTTCAACATGCCGTCCATGACGCCCTACAAAGGACATACTGATCCAAAATCCCATATCGAGGGTTTTTTCCTATTGATGGAGGTCCAAGGGGTGGTAGGGGATGCCGTTTGCAAAGTATTCCCCCTAACCTTAGGTGGGTCTGCCATTCTGTGGTTCAGAAGTCTAGCTCCAGGGAGCATCGGTAGCTTCGCACAACTTAGGAAGTCATTTGTTCGACATTTCAAAGGGGCCTGCGTCCCAAAGAAGACAACTGGGGAATTGAGGCTCATGAAAAAGGGGGACGATGAACCCCTGAAGGCTTTCATTGAGCGGTACCATAACATGGTGCTCGAGGTCGGAGGATATGAGTCGCTCGAGGCCTTGGAGAGTTTGAAGGGAGCCTTAATGATCGGAAAGCTGTGGACTCACCTGAGGATCCAGGGTACACCAGATTATTCCACCGCTCTGGAAATAGACCGGAAGTTTGTTTTGTTGGAATATGAGGAGAGAATTACCCGGAGGGGGACAGCTATCAGAGAGAGGACGATGAGGACAGAAGCTCCTCGCAGGCCAGACAATGAGTTCAAAAAATCTCCCCCGAGGCGAAGGGAATTCAAGCCGGTACCTCGGGATGACCAGGAAAAGAGAATCTCGACCCATGTGAACCATGTGGCCGGGAAAGAGGCATTCATTCCTCTGAATAAACCACTGGGGCAAATCTTCATGGAAATCCAGGGAAAATGTCTCTTGGTAGAACCTGACCTCAGGAGATTCCCGCCAGACAGGAGGAATAATAAATCCTATTACATGCATCATAATTTGAAGGGACATATGACGGATGGATGCAAAGACTTGCGGGAGCAAATGGAAGACCTGGCGCGGAATGGGTACTTGAATAAATATATCGACCATGAAGTTATGACGGCCAGACAGAGAGCACATTGCCGACAGGTGAACACCATGCAGGGGGAAAGACACTGTCTGGGGACTCTAACCGATCAAGAAAAAATTATAGTCGAACTCAGGAGTTGGAAGTGTTAGAAACATAACGGGCCTCAGAAATACAAGGTGGTCCGTCAGTGCCAATAATATTCACGGATGAGGATGCTCGAGGGGTGAGTTCCCCCATGATGATGCATTAATAATCAAGGCGACAATCGGCGGTTCTGAGGTAGACAGAATCCTAGTGGACCCCGGGAGTGCAGTAGATATAATCTCCAAGGAGGCTTTGGACAGCCTTGGTGTGGAATATGCGACTCTAACCGACGATGGGACTCCCCTATACGGCTTCGGGGGCTCAACGGTCGTCCCATTAGGAAGGATACAATTGGCAATGATGATCGGAACCTGTCCCCGGACTCGGACGATTATGATAAATTTCACGGTGGTGGATTGCATGAGCAGTTACCAAGTCATTGTTGGTCGGCCTCTCATGATGAAGACAAAGGCTGCAATGTCTTGCTATTACTTAAAGTTGAAGTTCCCCACCCGGGAAGGGATTGGAATCGTGCGCGGGAGTCAGAAGGTGGCTCGGAGCTGTTTTGCCACCCTCTCACGGGAAACCCTCTGCATTAAAGCGGGTACCCGGAAAAGGCAAGGGAATGAAGATGGGGAAGAAGCAAGTAAGGATCACGGTCCTCGGCCAAATAAAGTTGCCCGGCTAGGGGCAGTCGAAGAATTAGAAGTGATAGAACTCTTCGGACCTGGGAAGAGTGTAAAAATAAGGGGAGACTGAGACGAGATCCTGAAACAGGACCTGCTGAAGTGTCTAAAGGAGTACCCGAACATCTTTGCATGGGGGCACGACAATATGCCCGGGATTGATCCGAAGTTCATCAATCATTGTTTGGCAGTAAGCCCATCACACAAACCGGTCAATCAAAAAAGAAGAACCTTTAACCAGGAACGGTGCAGGGCAATGGCTACCGAGGTAGAAAAACTGTTGAAAGCTGGTTTCATCAGAGAAGTGAAATACCCGGAGTAGGTATCAAATGTGGTATTAGTAAAGAAATCCAATGGAAAGTGGAGGATGTGTGTGGATTTCACCGACTTCAACAAAGCGTGCCCGAAAGACAACTTCCAACTACCAAACGTAGATCAGTTGGTGGATTCAACGGCCTGCCAGAGACTGCTAAACTCATGGATGCCTTCTCGGGATATAACCAGGTCAAGATGCATCATGAGGACGAGGAGAAGACGACATTTGTTTCCGATCAGGGGCTTTACTATTATAAAGTAATGCCATTCGGATTGAAAAATACGGGGGCAACCTTTCAGAGGCTGATGAACAAGATTTTCAAGCCACTCATCGGCGCATCGATGCTGGTATATGTTGATGATATGATAACAATGTCTAAGGAGCCAAGGTGTCACGTGGCCGATCTGAAGAAAACCTTTGAATTGCTGAGGAAGCATAATTTAAAGCTCAACCCGGAGAAGTGTGCTTTCGGAGTGGCCTCTGGAAAGTTTTTGGGCTATATGATAAGCTCCCGAGGCATAGAAGCAAACCCGCAGAAAATCCAAGCTGTTCTGGACTTAAAATACCCCAAGACGATAAAAGAAGTGCAAAGCCTGACCGGTAGGGTGGCCGCGCTCAATCGATTTATTTCCCGAGCAATCGACAAGTGCCACCCCTTCTTCAAAGTCATCAAGAAGGCAAAAAAGGAAGTCAACTGGACGCCAGAATGCGGGGAGGCCTTCCTATAGTTGAAACAATACCTAACGCAGCCCCCACTTCTAGCAAAGTCGTCCCCAGGTGAGACCTTATACTTATATTTAGCCGTTTCGGAGCATGCAGTGAGTTCAGTATTGGTGCAAGAGGCCGATAAAGTCCAAAGGCCAGTATATTATGATAGTAAGACTTTATTAGATGCTGAGACCAGATATCCAGCACACGAGCTGGTCGCCTTGTCATTAATCACTGCGGCTCGGAAGTTACGACCTTACTTCCAGGCCCATCCTATTGGGGTTTATACCGATTATCCTTTGAGGTAGATTTTGTAAAAACCAGAGGTCTCGGACAGGTTAATGAAGTGGTCGGTAGAGTTGAGTGATCATGACATTTCTTACCTCCCGAGGGCAGCGGTAAAAAGGAAGGCTCTAGCGGACTTTGTTACTGAATTCACAGAGCCTCAAATTCTGACCGTGAGGGAAGACAAATGGGAGATGTCAGTAGACGGATCTGCCAGCTCACAAGGTAATGGGGCCGGAATCGTATTGAAAAACAGTAAAGGTGAAGAAGTGATGTTCGCCTTGAGATTCACCTTCGAGGCCACAAATAATGAGGCAGAGTATGAGTCAATTTTAGCCGGTTTAAGGTTATGCACGGTGATGGGCGTCCACGACGTAGTTGTAAGAAGCGACTCCCAGCTGGCTGTTCAGCAGCTGAAGGGAGAATTCCAAGCCAGAGAGCCTAGTATGATAGCCTATTTAGCTGAGGTAAAAAGGTTGGTGGGGAAAATGGGGAATGTGCACTTTGAGAAAATCGGCCGGGAAAACAACTGTGAGGCAGACTCTTTAGCACGGCTCGCATCTTCAATCAGGTCGGAAAATCATAGAATAGTCCCTCTAATCTGCCTCCGAGAAAACATCGTAGAAGAGCTCGAGGTAGAAGTATTGGATATGGAAAGCAAATCTTCATGGATGAAACCAATCAGGAGATTTCTAGAGACCGGGGAGACACCTGAAGATAAAAAGGAAGCCAGAAAACTGAAATTTAAAAGCACCAAGTTCTCCCTAATCGAAGGGGTGTTATACCGAAGGGGCTATACGGTACCCCTTCTGAGATGTTTAGCAGAAGAGGAGGCTGACAATGTGCTCAGGGAAATTCATGCGGGAACACGCCGGAGGACAATAAATTGCCTTTAAAGCTTTAATGCAAGGGTTTTAGTGGCCGACCATGCATCAGGACGGTGTGAGGGTAGCCCGGAAATGTGAGGGATGCCAGAAGAATGCCAATATTCACCACCAGCACGCAGAACAGTTGACCACCATGTCCATCCCTTGGCCGTTCGCCCAGTGGGGGCTGGATATCATCGGACTGATGCCGAAGGGGCGAGGGCAAGCGAAGTACGCCATTGTTGCCATAGATTATTTCACCAAATGGGTGGAAGCCGAACCCCTATCCACAATAACAGAGAATAAAGCTACGAGTTCTTAAGAAAGAATATTATCTACAGGTTCGGAATTCCTCGGGATTTCATCACCAATAACGGAAAACAGTTCAATAGCAAAGGTTTTAGGAAGCTCTGTGAAGACCTCCAGATCGCCTTAAGATTCGCCTCACCTGCCCATCCCAAGTCTAACGGGCAGGTAGAGGCGACAAACAAAACCATCAAATCCAGTCTTAAAGCTTGGCTCGGAGCCTGCAAGAGCTTATTGGTCGAGGAGTTACCGGAGGTGTTATGGGCACACCGGACGACCTGTAAGGATTCCACAAGGGAAACTCCATTTTCATTATCATACGGATGCGAAGCGGTTATTCCAACAGAGATCGGAATGACTACCTGTAGGAACACAGAACCTGGGCGATGCCGTTCTTAGGCTCGCGACCTAGTTGGGAAGTACTAAATAACATGGAGTCGCCACCCGGTGTGAACCGGGACAAAGATTTAAGGCCGCACTCACCCCTTGCAAGGGAAGACCTCAAACCGTTGGGTTCGGAATGGTCTCTTACTTATGTCACTTGTAATGAAAGGATTTATGTAATAATTTAATCAAGCTTAAGTAACACTTATTTCCAAGAGTATCATGCTTCTAAATTCTCATATGCAAAATAAAACTTATGTACACATTTCACATATATCTCACATTTAAAATTGCATGCTTAACATATATCAAAATAGCAACGAACATATAACTTCATTTGCATATCACATTCAGGAAAACACAAGCACACATATTAACCATGCAAGCACACATATGGGCACTTTTCCAAGCGGTACGTGGAATTGTATCCCAAGTACAGACCGCACTACCGTCCATTCGGAATCGGCTACGGAATTTACGTCTGGGTTTCCATCCGATATACCGCAAGAAATAATACTCAAATGTTATCATGACATAAGCATATGAATTGTAATACATTAACATATTTGTATTTATACATGTGGAGATAGCTACTAGGAAAACTATGCATGAAATCTAATGAAGAGGACTCAGTTCAGTGGGTGCGCGTTCGTGTAGCGTTCATAAACGCGTTCGAACGGTAAACAGAAGGTTCGCGTTCGTATGGCGTTTGATAACGCGTTCGAACAGAAATGAAACAGAATGCTCTCGTTTGTATGGCGTTTGTTAACGCGTTCGAACGGAAATGAAACAGAATGCTCACGTTCGTGTGGCGTTTGTTAACGCGTTCGAACGGAAATGGGACCTGATGCATGATAAGGCAAAAATACATGCGCGTTCGAGTTACGTTCGTAAACGCGTTCGAACGGGAATAGACCTGATGCATGAAATGGGACTCAATACATAAACAATAAAATAAAGGGCGCGGTGAAGTACTGCCGTAAAGGTGGCCTTTTGGGGCTCTTGATATCTCAAAGAGAGGACCTTTAGACCAACATACTAAGCCCATGCGCATCACATCACAACACATGAAATAAATAATATCAAACATAGTGTGCCCGATTGAACGTATCTCGTATCCAACCGAACACACATCAACCGGCGCGGCAAAGCATCGTGGTAAATGGGCTTTTAGCCCCTCCCCATAGGGGATCTCACATCACACTTAGTAAGCCCATGCGCTCGATTGAATTATGCATACGAAAATAAAGACAATCATATCAAACTAAGTATGCTCGATTGAACGTATCTTGCATTCAACCGAACACACATCAATCGGTGCGGCAAATCATCGTGGTGAAGGATTTTAACCCCTCCAATTAGGGGGCCTTTCATCGCACTTACTAAGCCCATGCACTCGATCGTATCATACGGGGATAAGCAACATACAGAATTTAAATAACGAAAAATAAATAAACCAAAGCAACACAAAACAAGAGAAGGTGCCGTTTACTCAAGTGGTACGTGGAGTTGTGTCCCAAGTTTAGACCGCACTACCGTCCATTCGGATTCAGCTACGGAATTTACGTCTGGGTTTCCATCCTATATACCACAAGAGACGACACTCTTCCATTCATCCAATACCCACAACATACATCATACACACAACGAATGCCACAAATACAGAAAATATAATCAAAATAAATCACCAGAAAATAAAATGAGAATAAGTGTGAAAGATACCCTCAGGTCCAACCTTTTAAGCTGTCTCTCGGACTCGCGTTCCACGAAGATCGAAAGGGGGTAAAGCTCCGCAACTTTACTGGTTCACCGGTTTGCCTCTTCCTTCGCTGTTCGGCCGCTCAAGCTACTGTTCCGCCTCTGTTTTGCTGCTGCTTCCTTGTGGTTTTGCTGCCGTTTCCTCTATGTCCTCTGCTTACTGTTTGTGGACTGTTTTGATGTTCTTGATGGACTGTTCTGTGTGTTCTTTTTGGTGTGGTTTGTGTGATTATCAAGGATTGTAAGTGTCTTTTATGTTACTGTTTTAATGGATTTTAGGGACTGTTTTGGGAGTGATTTAGGCTGCTGTTTTGTGTGATTATTTCAAGGATTGTAAGTGTCTTTTATGTTACTGTTTTAAGGGATTTTAGGGACTGTTTTGGGAGTGATTTAGGCTGCTGTTTTGTGTGATTTTCGGTGATGTGTGGAGGTTGAAAGGGGCTGATTTTCGGTGGTGATTAGGGGTTGTTTTGGTGCTTGTAGTTTCGGTGATGTGTGGAGGTTGAAAGGGGCTGATTTTCAGTGGTGATTAGGGGTTGTTTTGGTGCTTGTAGTTTCGGTGATGTGAGAGTAAGGATGAAGTGAGTGATTTTTGCGATGTCTAATATTTCTTGTGTGAATTGTGTGTCTGAGCTAGAGAGATTCGAGAGGGGTGGCTAGGTTTGGTGTTGTTTATATAGAGAGGGGCTAGGGCTTCACCTTGTCTCACAAGGAAAGATTTTGGTATTCAATTAGGATTTCCATGAAAGGCATACACAAGATTGAGGGGGGACAAAATATTTTAAATTAGGAAGTTGTAATATTTAATTTGTGTTGGTTTAGGAATACAAATATTTTAGATTGGTAATTATCTTATTAGATTAGGAAGTCAAATATATGATTGGCTTTAATTGGTTAGGATTGATTTTAATTAGGCATATCTTCTTTTTAGTTTTAGTATATAATATATTCAAATTATTTAAATTAGGCATGATTTTAGTTTAAGTTAGGTAAATATTTTATTTAATTGGTAAATGGTTTAAATATTTTATTTAATGTTTAATGTTTAAATTATTATTTATTTATTTAATTTGGGATGTGTTTTATTGGCTTTGGGGAGCTAAATGGGCTGGGTGTGAGGCTAGCAGCAAAACCAGAATTACCGACACCGTTCGAACGCTTCCTCGAACGTGACACGAACACCTGCAATCTGTTTTCCGTTCGAACGAAGTAGCGAACGCAGCACTAACGAAGACAGTGAGCTTGTTTATTCTCAATTTCCCCTTCCGATATCTGTTTCCCGCGGCTTTCGTGACTCAAAAGGTAGTGCCTCCAAATGAGACTAATCATCGGGTTTCACATGCGAAAATGCAATGCCTACAGTCGCCCCGACTTTGATGGGACTTGTGCAGTGTGTGACTTTGAACAATCCTATCAAAGTTATGCAATGCATTTTACTTACCTGGCTCGGCTGCCGCCTCGAGTTGAGTTGGTACTGCAGCGGACCTCGATCCTGGGACGCGTCCCAATAATTGCAACCGACAACGGGGGCACCTCGACCCTGGGCACCTCGACCCAACACCGCTGACTATAGGGACCTCGCCCTCGAACTGATGATGTAGTGGGCACCTCAACCCTGGGCACCTCGACCCGGAACTACAACTGACAACGGGGGCACCTCGACCCTGGGCACCTCGACCCAACACCGCTGACTATAGGGACCTCGCCCTCGAACTGATGATGTAGTGGGCACCTCGACCCTGGGCACCTCGACCCGGAACTACAACTGACAACGGGGGCACCTCGACCCTGGGCACCTCGACCCAACACCGCTGACTATAGGGACCTCGCCCTCGAATTGATGATGTAGTGGGCACCTCGACCCTGGGCACCTCGACCCGGAACTACAACTGACAACGGGGGCACCTCGACCCAACACCGCTGACTATAGGGACCTCGCCCTCGAACCGATGATGTGTCTCTATACCTGGAGATGACATGATATGAGCCTCGCCCCCAAGCTGATGTGGGCCTCGCCCCTTGGGACTCACCCCAAAAACTGAAATTGCGTTGACGTTGCTTGGCTCATTCCTGCCGCTTTATTCTTTCTTTGAACCTGCGAACACAAAACAAAAATGAACACAAAGAGAATGCAACGTTACGTGTATGCATGAATGATTTCCCTATTCCGTTGGGTTAGATCTTCTGTCGATCCTTGTGGTAACTGCTCAGTCTTCTCTCCATCAGGCAAAGTACTGCTTTAATCTGTCTACGTTGATCGGCTCGGTGAACTCGTTTCCTTCCAAGTCTGATAGCTTCACTGCTCCATTTCCCACTGTATGACCAAGCAATTTCCCTGATGTCACCCCAAACACACATTTCTTGGGGTTAAGCCGCAGGTTATATCTGTCAACTCTCTGAAGGAACCTTTCCAATGCCTACATATGCCCAACTCTTATTTCTGATTTCACCATCATGTCATCCACATACACCTCAATCTCTTTGTGCATCAAGTCATGGAAGAGTGTAGTGGCCATCCGCTGATAAGTAGCTCCTGCATTCTTAAGCCCAAACGGCATTACCTTGTAACAATAGGTACCCCACTCGGTAACAAATGCAGTCTTGTGTTTATCTTCCTCAGCCATGAGAACCTGATTGTACCCTGAAAATCCATCTGCAAATGAATACATAGCAGACAAAGCCGCACTATCAACCAGAACATCTATATGCGGCAAAGGGAAATCATCTTTCGGACAAGCTTTATTGAGATCTCTGTAGTCTACACACATTCTGACCTTCCCATCTTTCTTCGGTACCGGTACTATGTTAGCCAACCATTCAGGATATTTTACCACTTCCAGGAACCCCACATCTATCTGTTTCTTAACTTCCTCTCTGATTTTCTCAACCCATTTTGGTCTCATCCGTCGAAGTTTCTGCTTTACTGGCCTCATATTCGGATAAGTTGGTATTGTGTGCTGGGCAATGTTTCTGTCTACCCCGGGCATGTCCTCATAAGACCAAGCAAATACTTTGGCATATCTGACCAACACTTCTTCTAGTTTCTCCCTCTCTTCGGAGGTTACTTCACTTGCAATAAAATTTCTTTGGGGTTCTCAAGTGTACCCAAGTTAAATGCAATAGTTCTGGCTGAACTGATGTCAAATATGCTTGATTCATGCAGAGTAAACGGAAATGACTCAGGCAAGTAAGCAAAAGAAATGTCTTTATTATTGGATAATGCGGAAGTACATTCAAACAAATCAGGAAGGTAAATGTCTTCATCATCTAGAGACACTTCTTCCTCTGCAATCAGGTCTTCCTCAGGCTTCTCATCCTCTTCCAGAGTCAGGCTTTCTAACTTCATTAATTCTTCTTCCCAAATCTCTGTTTCCGCAGCTTCTCCAGTAAGTGGTTTCTCACCCAACAAATCCTGGAAGATCTCAAACCCAGGTACCACAATCCCATTGACTTCCACAGGTTCAGGCTCTCCTTCATACCCTGAAGCTTTCACAAAGCACTCCATCAGTCTCAGGCCCTTTTTCTTGACCTTTGGCTTTTCTTCGTCAGATTTGTACCCCAAACCCTTCCGAGTAGTCTGTCCTCTGAAATCCGGCAATTTTGAACCTTTACCCGGCTCAAACTTCATTTTCTCCATAATCCTAGCTACCCTAGGATCCACCCACTCCTCAAAAGTGGCTGATACCTGGAACCTCGTGAAAGGTGGTATCTCCAAAGCAGCCACGACATTATCTAACTCAGCCCGGATGGTAACAATTTCTCCCTCATACGGGAATTTGATCATCTGATGCAAAGTGGAAGGCACGCCTCCAAGTTTGTGAAACCAAGGCCTTCCCAACAATAAGGCAAAAGTGGCTGGGATGTCCAGCACTGTGAACTCAACCTCATCTTCAATCGGCCCTACCTTGACCATAGCCACAAAGGTACCCTCAACTCCCCGCTTACTGTCATCATAAGCTTTAATAGTCATACTGGAGGGGTCCAAGTCTGTTGCTTTCATACCCAATCTTGCCAGAATTTTCAACGGGCATACATTGATGGACGAACCGTCATCCACCATCACACATGAAGTTTTCTTGCCCCTCACCTCGGCCCTGATAAATAGAGGCCTGTTATGATTTCTCCCCTCCGCCGGGAGTTCATCCTCAGAAAAGGATATCTGCAAAGCTTCTTTCTGAACCGACCCAACAAACATTGCGGGGTTGGCATCCTCCGGTACCACAATCTTGCTCAAGGCCTCAACCATAGCCTGTCTATGCTCCCGAGATGCACATAATAGTTCCCAGATACTCACTTGTGCTCTAGTCTTCCTCAATTGCCTCAGCACTACATCCCCTTCAGTACTTTCTGCAGTCTAAACCACTTCTCTACCATCTGTCAAAGCTTCATTACCCTTTCCGCCATATCATTGTAAAAACGACCGCTACGTGTCATTCCCCTTACTTCCTCCTCATCACTGCTAGAGAAAACCAAGCCAAAAGTTTTTCTTCTGCTCAAACTCATCCTCACTAGTACTATCCCAGATTCCCAGGCAAAAGGCTTGAGGGTGAAAGGATTTTAGGACAAGGTCTTCTGGGAGGCCAAATTGATCATGTAGGCTGGTGGTGGTACGGCACGGTAGTTGGGTAAGGGGTTTCTGTGTGTGTCGGGCTGTTCTGTTTCTGGGTTGGGTATTTTCTTGGAGTCTATTAGGTCTTGGATTTCATGGCGGAGTCGGGCGCAGTTATCGGTGTCATGGCCTTTTTGTTGGTGGAAGTGGCAATAAAGGCTTAGGTTATAATGTGATGGTAGAGGATTGGGTAATGGTTTGGTATCCAAGGGTTTTAAAAGCCCTTGCCTTTTCAACTTCTCTAGCACCTTAGACAGGGGCCTTCCCAAGTTGGAAAACTGCCTGTTCCGGATAGCAGCAATTTCAGCAGAAACAGGCTTTGTTCCCGATGTTCCCCCAATGGGCCTCCTGTTTAGACCATAGAATTTTCTATTCTCGGCCTCTTCTTCCTCAATATCCATGACAGTTTCCCTCAACTGCCGAAAGTCTGCAATCATGGAGGTCATCCTTCTCAACTTGCCGTAAATGGAGGGCTTGGTGCCCTTGATAATCATCTTGATCTGATCCTTCTCCGAAGGCCTAGTCTGCATTTTCAATAATTGACCCCTCCATCGGTCCACGTACTCCTTAAAATTCTCCTCCGCTTTCTGCTTAACATTCTCCAGATCACGGAGTGACAAATCGATCTCCAAGTCAGTGACATATTGCTTCAGGAAAGCATCGGCCAACTCCCTCCAATCTTCCTTTACTTTCTTCTCCAAACTGTGGTACCATACCACGGGAGCTCCTTCAAGCGACATTCCAAACATTTTCTGTACCTGGCGCTGAGATAAGCCAACTGAACTCATGACTGATACAAACTGTCGGAGATGCACCCTCGGATCCCCATTCCCGTTGAACTTAGCCATATCCGGCATCTTGAACTGTGCAGGCAACTGTTCCTCAAAAGTCAATGTGTCATAATCCAGCAAATCCTCATTCTTACCCCTCATCTGGGGGTAACCGACTCAACCTGATCCCGAAGTTTCTGTAACTCTGTCTGAGACCCAGATACTCTGCCTGCTGCATACTCTGCCATATCATCATCAAAAGCGGGGATATCATCCCCCAATCTGTTCGGAGATTCCTCTTGCCTCACATCCCCAGAATGAACCCCGGCACGAGACCCAGCTATACCAGCCATAGCAGTAGTCAAAGCCTGCAACTGTTCAGTTATCTTGGCGAGACCATTCTCTAACTGATCCATACGGGACACCTCATTATCGAATTCACTCATACTTGTTCTTTTAGTGAGCCTTGTCCCTTCTCTAACCCAAACGGTATCTATGTTGTCTTTTTGAGACATAGACGGTGTTAACATGATATATGTATGCATGAGATGCATGAATATATAATATATACTAATTAAATAAAATTCTCAAACAAATCGGCCTATTATCATTTTAGAAGCTTTTGGGACAACTGTCATAAGGGTGAACCCGTCCCGGTTTAAATGGCCAACGAGTTCATGTCTTATGGCAAAGAGCCCAACTAAATCTAAATGATAATATTCCGAAAACAAGCACAAGGTGGCCCACCAACACTTAGACGCCTTTGGCCCAATAGTCATGGAATACATCCTTGTCCCAGTTTAAATGGCCCAACAAGCCCATATCCCATGACAAATAGTCCAAATGGATCCAAACGATGATGTTCCCAAACATAAGCATAGAAGGGAGATAATGCAAACATAACATAATAATTTTTACATAATGGCCCATCAACATTTCAGAAGCCTTGGGCCTAATAGTCATACAGTACGAACTTGCCCCAGTTTAAATGGCCCAGCAAGCCCGCATTTCTGACAATAGTCCAACTGCATCCAAATGAGGATGGTCCATAAGCACATTCTCAAGGGAATAATTGTTACTTTAACCATACAAACCAGTCTATGGGTGGATTTGCAAGAGTATGGACAAAGGCTCTCACTGGCGAAGGATAGCCCACAACTAGGTCTCCCCACTCAAGGGTTCAAGCGACCAAGTGAGCGTATCCCTTTTTATACACTAAGGTACGTGCCAATGAGCAATGGTGTGTGACGGACTGTCAAATGGATTTCCCGTTGTAGATTCCCCAGAGGGAAGGTGGAGCGAGGCTCACTTAAATACCCAAAGCCTATTAGGCTCTTATCGCTGGTGTCAGGAATAAACAACGAGTCCTCCAAAATAGTCCATCACAAAGGCTACGAGTAGATGGCCATATAGGTGTCCTCACAGTTTTCCCTTCTAGAAAGGTAGTGAGTGAAGGAAGACACCAAACCATTACCTAGCCTCAAAGTGCCCTTGATTAAACCCCCACTTTATCCACTATAGACATGGTCAATTAAAACATAAATCCAAACATTACAAGACAATATTTCGGGGCCAACTTTCTATCCCCAATGGAGTCGCCAGACTGTAGGAACACAGAACCTGGGCGACGCCGTTCTTAGGCTCGCGACCTAGTTGGGAAGTACTAAATAACATGTAGTCGCCACCCGGTGTGAACCGGGACAAAGATTTAAGGCCGCACTCACCCCTCGCAAGGGAAGACCTCAAACCGTTGGGTTCGGAATGGTCCCTTACTTATGTCACTTGTAATGAAAGGATTTATGTAATAATTTAATCAAGCTTAAGTAACACTTATTTCCAAGACTATCATGCTTCTAAATTCTCATATGCAAAATAAAACTTATGTACACATTTCACATATATCTCATATTTAAAATTGCATGCTTTACATATATCAAAATAGCAACGAACATACAACTTCATTTGCATATCACATTCAGGAAAACACAAGCACACATATTAACCATGCAAGCACACATATGGGCACTTTTCCAAGCGGTACGTGGAATTGTATCCCAAGTACTGACCGCACTACCGTCCATTCGGAATCGGCTACGGGATTTACGTCTGGGTTTCCATCCGATATACCGCAAGAAAATAATACTCAAATGTTATCATGACATAAGCATATGAATTGTAATACATTAACATATTTGTATTTATACATGTGGAGATAGCTACTAGGAAAACTATGCATGAAATCTAATGAAGAGGACTCAGTTCAGTGGGTGCGCGTTCGTGTAGCGTTCGTAAACGCGTTCGAACGGTAAACAGAAGGTTCGCGTTCGTATGGCGTTTGATAACGCGTTCGAACAGAAATGAAATAGAATGCTCTCGTTCGTATGACGTTTGTTAACGCGTTCGAACGGAAATGAAACAAAATGCTCACGTTCGTGTGGCGTTTGTTAATGCATTCGAATGGAAATGAAACAGAATGCTCACGTTCGTGTGGCGTTTGTTAACGCGTTCGAACGGAAATGGGACCTGATGCATGATAAGGCAAAAATGCATGCGCGTTCGAGTTGCGTTCGTAAACGCATTCGAACGGGAATAGACCTGATGCATGAAATGGGACTCAATACATAAACAACAAAATAAAGGGCGCAGCGAAGTACTGCCGTAAATGTGGCCTTTTAGGGCTCTTGATCTCTCAAAGAGAGGACCTTTAGACCAACATACTAAGCCCATGCGCATCACATCACAACACATGAAATAAATAATATCAAACATAGTGTGCCCGATTGAACGTATCTCGTATCCAACCGAACACACATCAACCGGCGCGGCAAAGCATCGTGGTAAGGGGCTTTTAGCCCCTCCCCATAGGGGATCTCACATCACGATTACTAAGCCCATGCGCTCGATTGAATTATGTATACGAAAATAAAGACAATCATATCAAACTAAGTATGCTCGATTGAACGTATCTTGCATTCAACCGAACACACATCAATCGGTGCGGCAAAGCATCCTGGTGAAGGATTTTAACCCCTCCAATTAGGGGGCCTTTCATCGCACTTACTAAGCCCATGCACTCGATCGTATCATACGGGATAAGCAACATACAGAATTTAAATAACGAAAAATAAATAAACCAAGCAACACAAAACAAGAGAAGGTGCCGTTTACTCAAGTGGTACGTGGAGTTGTCCCAAGTACAGACCGCACTACCGTCCATTCGGATTCAGCTACCGAATTTATGTCTGGGTTTCCATCCTATATACCACAAGAGACGACACTCTTCCATTCATCCAATACCCACAACATACATCATACACACAACGAATGCCACAAATACAGAAAATATAATCAAAATAAATCACCAGAAAATAAAATGAGAATAAGTGTGAAAGATACCCTCAGGTCCAACCTTTTAAGCTGTCTCTCGGACTCGCGTTCCACGAAGATCGAAAGGGGGTAAAGCTCCGCAACTTTTCTGGTTCACGGTTTGCCTCTTCCTTCGCTGTTCGGCGCTCAAGCTACTGTTCCACCTCCGTTTTGCTGCTGCTTCCTTTGGTTTTGCTGCCGTTTCCTCTATGTCCTCTGCTTACTGTTTGTGGACTGTTTTGATGTTCTTGATGGACTGTTCTGTGTGTTCTTTTTGGTGTGGTTTGTGTGATTATCAAGGATTGTAAGTGTCTTTTATGTTACTGTTTTAAGGGATTTTAGGGACTGTTTTGGGAGTGATTTAGGCTGCTGTTTTGTGTGATTATTTCAAGGATTGTAAGTGTCTTTTATGTTACTGTTTTAAGGGATTTTAGGGACTGTTTTGGGAGTGATTTAGGCTGCTGTTTTGTGTGATTTTCGGTGATGTGTGGAGGTTGAAAGGGGCTAATTTTCGGTGGTGATTAGGGGTTGTTTTGGTGCTTGTAGTTTCGGTGATGTGAGAGTAAGGATGAAGGGAGTGATTTTTGTGATGTCTAATATTTCTTGTGTGAATTGTGTGTCTGAGCTAGAGAGATTCGAGAGGGGTGGCTAGGTTTGGTGTTGTTTATATAGAGAGGGGCTAGGGCTTCACCTTGTCTCACAAGGAAAGGATTTTGGTATTCAATTAGGATTTCCAAGAAAGGCATACACAAGATTGAGGGGGGACAAAATATTTTAAATTAGGAAGTTGTAATATTTAATTTGTGTTGGTTTAGGAATACAAATATTTTAGATTGGTAATTATCTTATTAGATTAGGAAGTCAAATATATGATTGGCTTTAATTGGTTAGGATTGATTTTAATTAGGCATATCTTCTTTTTAGTTTTAGTATATAATATATTCAAATTATTTAAATTAGGCATGATTTTAGTTTAAGTTAGGTAAATATTTTATTTAATTGGTAAATGGTTTAAATATTTTATTTAATGTTTAATGTTTAAATTATTATTTATTTATTTAATTTGGGATGTGTTTTATGGGCTTTGGGGAGCTAAATGGGCTGGGTGTGAGGCTAGTAGCAAAACTAGAATTACCGACACCGTTCGAACGCTTCCTCGAACGCGACACGAACACCCGCAATCTGTTTTCCGTTCGAACGAAGTAGCGAACGCAGCACTAACGAAGACAGTGAGCTTGTTTATTCTGAATTTCCCCTTCCGATATCCGTTTCCCGCGGCTTTCGTGACTCAAAAGGTAGTGCCTCCAAATGAGACTCATCATCGGGTTTTCACATGCGAAAATGCAATGCCTACACTACCCCTTCGGGTTCGACATTATAAGGACGGACAGAATGAAGAACTCATCAAAAGTCATCTCGACCTGATTGAAAAAAAGAGGGAGAAGTCGGCTATGAAGACAGCAATCTATCAACAAAGAATGTCCCGTTTCTACAACAAAAAAGTTTGGACCCGTGTTTCTTCCAGGTGACTTGGTATTGCGAAGGGTCACCTTGAACACTCGAAGGCCGGAGGAAGGTTCGTTAGGTGCCAAGTGGGAAGGACCTTATAGAATTATGGAAGTGGTAAGGCCGTGTGCCTATACTTTGGAACATCTGGACGACACACGACTAAAAAACCCTTGGAAAGCCGAGATGTTGATGAAGTACTTCCAATAGGTTTTTTCTTTATTTCTTTTTTAAACAACCCGACAGGGTTAGGAGATCAAATAAACCCTCTCCCAAAATGTCCCGCGGAGAGTTGTAGGAAGGGTAGTAGGTCCCCGAATATGAATAAAATTTTCTTTTTTCAGTTAAGAAAATCTTCACTCGCTTTTTCAAATTAAACTTGAAAGTCGTATTCAGTATTTCGGGGACATACTCGACACGAATGGATGATCTGGGATCAGGAAAGGCACCAAACCCGTAAATACCAATCATAAGTGCTACCATAAAAACCCCGGGCAGAAGTACTCCGACCTAATTTATTTCATTTTTAAGGATCAGGACTACATCAAGGGATGAAGAGCATAAGGGAGCACGCGAAGCCTTTCGTAGCAGAGTCAAACCCCCAAAGCTGGAGCAGAACTACCCTATGAGTTGCATTCATAAGGGACATTTCTAGATGATAATCGCGGGGAGGGAGTGCCCCCGTAAGATGGCCGGTCTGGCCAGCTGGGGAAATACGGCTGTAGGGAGTGTGTCAACACACGTTTTATCTGACCAACGGATCTGTGAGAAGCATAGCATGAGGAGAGACTATGCCATTGTGGCGTTTGCTTGCTCTAGTGTTACCGAACATAAGGAGGAGCATGCCCTTAATGTTTTGGACACTCTTCGATCCCTACCTATTCGGTCATTTGGATCCGTGAGAAGCATAGTACGAGGAGGGATTATGCCCTCGTGGCGTTTGCTTGCTCCAGTGTTACCGAACATAAGGAGGACCATACCCTTAATGTTTCGGACACTCTTCGATCCATACCTATTCGGTCATTCGGATCCGTGAGAAGCATAACACGATGAGGGATTATGCCCTCGTGGCGTTTGCTTGCTCTAGTGTTACCGAACATAAGGAGGAGCATGTCCTTAATGTTTCGGACACTCTTCGATCCCTACCTATTCGGTCATTCGGATCCATGAGAAGCATAACACGAGGAGGGATTATGCCCTCGTGGCGTTTGCTTGCTCCAGTGTTACCGAACATAAGGAGGAGCATGCCTTTAATGTTTCGGACACTCTTTGATCCCTACCCATTCGGCCATGTGGATTCGTGAGAAGCATAGCACGAGGAGGGATTATGCCCTCTTGGTGTTAGCTTGCTCCAGTGTTACCGAACATAAAGAGGAGCATACCCTTAATGTTTCGGACACTCTTCGATCCCTACCTATTCGGTCATTCGGATCCGTGAGAAGCATAACATGAGGAGGGATTACACCTCGTGGTGTATACTTGCTCCAGCGTTGTAATGAGGAGCCCTCGAACAAAACGCAGGCTCCATAGCGACCTGACGTATAGAGGAATGTGCCCTTACCATCCTAAACGCTCTTTGATCCGAATCCTGGTTCGCCGGGTCGCTGAATTGAAAGATTCACAATTGTGTTTTGGAGACCTCAGACAAAACGCTGTTTTGAGGAGTCTGTACTGTTGTTTACACTTACAAAATGTTCCACTTCGAGTCACTCCCATTTTTTGATTTTATTTTCCAAATTTTTGTTTTGTCTTTCGCGGGTCTGGCAAGGGGACGCCCGTGCCAAATTCGGTAGGGCTTCAAAGGTTGATTCATTTCCCTTCCGAATAAGTCCCAAGGATTAATCGGCTCGGGGCTGGATTCGTTCTGCCGAGGCCAATACTTGTGTAGTCAGCTCGGGGCTGGATTCCTTCCGCCGAGGCCACTTAGTTATTCAGCTCGGGGCTGGATTCATTCCGCCGAGGCCACAAGGTTAATCGGCTCGGGGATGGATTCATTCCGCCGAGGCCACTTTTGTTTCTCTCAGCACGGGGTCGGGTTACGTCCCACCGATTTTGTCTTTTAGACTGGGGACGTAACATTCCCCCCAGTGCCAAGTGTTTCCCTTAGCTCGGGGTCGTGTTACGTCCCACTGAGTCTGTCTTTTGGACTGGGGACATAACATTTCCCCATGTACCAAGTGTTTCCCTCAGCTCGGGGTCGGGTTACGTCTCATTGAGTCTGTCTTTTAAACTGGGGACGTAACATTCCCCCCAGTGCCAAGTGTTTCCCTCAGCTCGGGGTCGGGTTACGTCCCACTGAGTCTGTCTATTGGACTGGGGACGTAACATTTCCCCCAGTACCAAAGTGTTTCCCACAGCTCGGGGTCGGGTTACGTCCCACTTAGTCTGTCTTTTGGACTGGGGACGTAACATTTCCCCCAGTACCAAGTGTTTCCCTCAGCTCGGGGTCGGGTTACGTCCCACTGAGTCTGTCTTTTGGACTGGGGACGTAACATTCCCCCCAGTGCCAAGTGTTTCCCTCAGCCTGGAAGCGGGTTTCGTCTCACCATAAGATCATATTCTAGGCTCGGGTCGGCCGGGCCGCGAGTGATTGTTTGCAGGGAAGCATTCGGAGCAAGTATGAAATACAAGAAATGGAATAAAAACATATACAAATATACTTGTGAAAAGTTATTACAGAGAGAAAAAAAATTTATTCAGAATTACACAAGGCTCCGTTCGGGTTACCCCTTACAGATTGGCCCGCGCAGGAGCAATTGGCTCTTCCTCAGAAGGCTTGGACGGCGGGTGGATTGGCTCGACCTCGGGAGGAGTGACGGTGGCTTCCACGTTGACAGCCTGAGAGGTCCCGACAATTATAGCTGCAAGACCCGGAGCAGGAGCCTCAGGTCGGTTCTCTTCAGGAACAGGAGCCTCAGGTCGGTCCTCATCAGGAGCTGGGGCAATTGAAATGGGGTCAGGATCCATCACCTCTTCGGGAGAAAGGGGCAGCCATCTTTGAAACTCCTCCTGTGAAATTTCCCATTTGCAGAAGCGGATGGCCGCGTGGATAGGCCCAATATCCAGGTTGGCAATATCATCGGGATGATCTCGACACAGTCCCCGACCCCCTTGAGTCTTATTGCATCCCTCTCAACCTCCAACTCATCTTCCTTACTCATAAGCTCGTCCCAGGCCCGTTCCAGCTCTTCATCTTTGGCCCTCAGTTTGGACTCAACACTGCGCACTTCCACCTGTAGGATCCTGTTGTCAGCCTGGGCAGCCTCCAAGTCCTTCTTGGCAGCATCAGCATTTTTCCTCTCTAGAGAGGCGGCGGCCCTGAGAGCTTTATTTGTGGTATAGGCCTCAACGGCAGCCAGCTTCAGATTTTTTATGTTTTCTTCTTTACAGGCCAGCTCGGCCTCCATTTTAGTAAGTTGGTTCTGGAGAATCTGGGCTTGGCCAGCCTCAGATAAAAGACTCAGGAGGAGATCCTTGTTCTTGGCCGCCAGATAGGTCACCTGTCGAGAAGAAACAGAAAATCAGAAATCAAACTAAGTCATGAACTCACAGCGGGAATAAAGGAAGTGTGGCTACCTTGACCATATGGGTGCACAACAATGTAACTACATCCTCGGGAGAGAGATCTTCGTACCTCAGGATCTTTGCCAGAAGGGGCCGCTTCAGCCAGTTCATTGATTGCCGGCACCAGGTGAGAAGTGGCCTCCCTGATGTCTTGGCCAAGGTCTTATACGCCAAGAATCACGGCGCCTTTCTGTTTTTTGGAGGAACCCTCCGGTACTTTCTTCTCCTTCCGAACGGGCTGCCTCTTGCTCAGGACCCGTTCCTCCTCCACCTCCCGAGTCAGCTCGGCTTCCTCCGCCCCGAACGGACGCCTATTTTTACTGGTAGGTTTTGATGGGCTGGCGGGTCAGGTGGAGACTATTGGCGATGCCTTGGAAGGGGGAGATAAGCTTTGGGTAGCTGACGGGGCTGCCTATTCAGTCACTTTTCTGGCCTCGGCAGTCGCTGGCCGTTTCCGACAGGGCCCGGTTCCAACCTGGCCGGTTTTCTTTGTTGCGCCAACCAGCTGGTCAAGGTATTTCGGCCTCTTCGACATTCCTGCAAAAGGAAAAGGGCAGAGAAGTGGTCAGTCCAGAAACTGAATAATTTCAAATCATTATCATGCTAAGCAAAAAAAGAGATTGGTCAGAAGGTTAGTAAGAATCTACCTAACCGCCCCGGGACCTTCGGAGGAGCAGTCCGAATCAGGCCCGACTCGACAAAGGCTGCATCATTAACCAATTGCTTCCAATGGTCGGCATATCACCGAGCCCAGTGCACCCATGCCCGGACCTGATGGGAGACCTTGGGAGCGTCCCTCCAACAAGCTGGGAAGAGTCAAAGAAGTTAAAATCCTATCATAAAATCAAGAGCAGGAACACTAAGGGTTAGATTCCTAACCTCCCGCTCTAAAGATATCCGAGACGGAAACCTCCTCTTCGTATGATCTCAGGACCCGTCCCCAATCTCTTGTGGCCCATAACCATAAATCTTTGAAGTTTTTTTGGAGTCGGGGAGTTTGCCGACGATGTTTGACGAATCGGCGTAAGCAGAAAGGTAGTACCAACCATGGTGTGTTCTTGGGTTGGCCTTCAACCGATACAACCTCTTCGCTTCTTCAAGAGAGGGTTCGCTGAGTCCCGCTCGACTCCAAATCACATGTTGCCCGGCCAAATGATGAGTGGTAAACACACACGTATTTCCCACTTATTTAACCTAATATTTTGTATAGTTTCTTGAGTATTATGAATATTTTGATGTGTTTTGTGTTATTTTGTAGATAAATAAAGTTTCAGGACACTCTAGACGAGATTTAGGCCAAAACAATGAAAATTGGACGAAAAGGGCATTTTGGTAATTTCCCGCGTCGCGACTCCAAGACCTTCAGCGTCGCGACGCCGAACAGTGCTAACGTGCACCGGGTCCACAAATCAGGTGCTAAGTTTGACTTTGCTAACGTGCGCCGTGCCCCGTGTCACCATCACAGCCGATCTGCTAAAATGCGCCGTGCCACGTGTCAGCATCCTACGGTGCCGACAGTCATCATCGCCACGTGTGCCACGTGTCACTCCACGTCATCAGCCACATCACCAGGTTGACCAAGTCAAACTGCCACCTCACGCCACGTCATTATCAGCCAATCAGGAAGTGCCACGTGTCGCAATCCTACGGTGCCGACAGTCTCTTTCCCACGTCACCGCCACGTCAGCATCAATCATTGAGTATCTAATCCTTATCTGACACGTGGCGGATAAGAATCTCATCGACCAATCAGAAGCCGCCACGTGTCACAATAATTGAAGCCCAACCACCTAGACCCGGCCAAGGTTCCGGTTCAGAACCGGAACCGAACCGGAACCGAACCGGTTGGAACCGGACGGTTTCGGTTCCAACCGGTTGGAACCGGACGGTTCCGGTTCCAACCGGTTCCGGTTCCGGTTCCAACCGGTTCCGGTTCCGGTTCCAACCGGTTCCGGTTCCGGTTCCAACCGGTTCCGATTCCGGTTCCGGAACCGAACCGGAACCTGACCGGTTCGGTTAGGGTTCTTACCCTGACCGAACCGGTTGGAATCGTACGGTTCCGGTTGGAACCGGAAGTAAAAAAAAAAATATATATTTATTTTCTTGGAACCGTAAGGTTCCTCAAGTAAATCTCAATTTTTTTTATTAATAATTATGACTTAATGAGGTTTAAAATTGCAATACTAAAACATGAATGTCCATATCCTTTTTATAACCAACTCTTGGTTATTGACTTCTTTATATAAGCAATGTGGGACACAATAGCCAAGTAACAAATATCCCACATCGCTTATATAAAGAAAACACTAGCCAAGAGTTGGCTATAAAAAAGATTATATGTTAAAAGAATTTTATAAAAAAAAGATTCTATAAAAATGATGTGATAGTATGAAAAAATATTACGATTATAGAATTTTTTCTATTTTTAAAAATTTATTATTAAAAAAAAAAAAAAAAAAACCGGAAGGGGAACCGTAAACCGAACCGGAACCGACCGGTTCGGTTCCGGTTCGGTTTACGGTTCCGGTTCCACACTTGTGGAACCGGGAACCGGCCGGTTCGGTTCGGTTCCGAACCGGTGGCCAGGTCTACAACCACCTCGCCACGTGTCACCTTATCAGCTTATCCAGAATCTGCAAACCGACGAACCAGAGCGTGCCACGTCGACAGAAGCTGGCGTAGCGACGCCAAAGGCCTTGGCGTCGCGACGCTGGAAGCCCACCAGGGCCTATAATAGAGCTTCAAATTTCAGTTTTAAATGTACCACTCTCTCTCTTCTATTCTATATAAAGATAGAGTTTCTCTCTCTAGTTTCTTTTAGTTTTTAGTTTTTTTTAGTTCTTAGTTTTGTAAATAATTTTAATTACGTTTTGTTAATATTGTAATTTACTTTTTTACTTTTTACAGTTTTTACTATTCACTATGAGGAAGTAACTTCCCCAATTAGGGTGAAGGTAATTCTTCTACTGTTACTATTTATATTAATCTCCCTTAAAAATAATATATTCACAATTTAAAATATTGACTTAAAAAGGATACCGCCAGATTGGTCGGTTGGTAATTCATTTTAATCTGGGTTAAACCTGACTAATAAAGGATACCGCCAGATTGGTCGGTTGATAATATTATCACAAGTTTATATATTATTTTATGGGAGATATCTAAAATAGTAAATAGTAAAAGTAATTCCTTTTACCTTAGCATTTTATTTTATTTTACTTTTCAGCTTTTACTTTATATCTTTTACTTTTCAGCATTTTTACTTTATGTCTTTTACTTTTAAGTTTTTATTAGCCCTAGTTATGTGTTAGTTATCTGGGGTTGTGATGAATTCTAATATCACCGGTTTATAAGGGTTTATTTTATAGTTTGGGTAATTTAAAGGTTTACTTATTAAGTCTTAAGCTTAATGCTTCTTGTTTTCTGATCACCAATAAGATTGATGTGGTAAATCTAAAATGAACTAGACATAGGGATTTTAGGTTTCAGCATTAGACTTAATAGCCCACGATCTTCCTTGAGGATAAATAACCCTTTAATAGATTTCCTTACAGGATAGACATATACCTGTCGGGCGGGGGTAGCCATAATTGGAACTTAAACTTAATGAATCCAGATAATTTGGTTGACATAGACATATGGTTCAATTGGGTTAAACTGGGTATTTGCGTCAGACAATCGACATAGCTTTTGCATAATTTAGTGTTCCAGGTTAGTAAACTGATTTATTACACAAACATAAAATAATCACTTCATCTTTTAAAAGATATTAGAATGATTTACAACCCTAGATCTTTGTGTCTTTTGTTATTTTCCTTAGTATTTTCTTTTGTCTTTTTATTTATTTATTTATTTATTATTTTGCAAAACTACAATCAACCAATCAATCAAGCAATCATTCTTTTCACCCTCAATTAGATATTTATAAATAAATAGATTCAATAATTAATAACAACAGTAGGAATTAAGTCCTCGTGGGATCAATATTTTTATACTACTTGAACGATACGTGCGCTTGCGTTATACGTGTGTGTTTACGCCGGTCAAGTTTTTGGCGCCGTTGCGGGGACTTATTTTTCTTGAGTATCAATTTTGAAACTAATAATTACTTATATCTAATTTTCTTTATTTTTATCTGTAATTTTTATCCTTTATTTTGTTTTCAGGTGATTGAAAAAATGGAACATTACTGGGAGATTGAAAGATCACGAGCTTTACTAGAAGATACACCCCAAATCTGGGAGCAACAGTCCGGTTTTTTGAGGCCTGTTGTCCAGCCCAACAATTATCAATGGATGCCAGAACCAAGTAATACTACATTTGCTCAACAGAACGCAATTGGGAGATGTGACTTATGTAATGGTAACCACCCTAGAGATTATTGCAAATACAACTACCATCCAGGGTGGCAAAGCTATCAAGATCCTTCATGGTATGACGAGCCATCACATTTCACAGAACCATATTTTCCATCTTATCCACCATCTACCTATGATCTTCATCAACAACAAGAACCATCAGAGGAAGATCAGTTGACAAACATGCTCAAAGATATGTTCAAGAAACGAAAAGAAAAGTTGGATACAATGCTTGAAACAAGCCAGAATCAATTTGAAAGTATTCAGAGACAATCAGAATTCATTCAGAGGATAACAGATCAAATAAGACAATTCACAGAAAACCAGAACTACATACCTCAAGAACCAGTTTCAGATGACACTGATGAAGCATTCGAGTACCAATATTTCACAATGACACCTTAACAGAGGAGGAGGCTGAGCAGTAGTATCAACAACCAGAGGTATCAGTTCAGGAGCCCGAACCGACAAAGTCTCAATTTGACTTTTATTATTCATATTCTGACGAGGATGAAGCTGATCTATTTGTACCAACTGCACCAACAATGGAGGATCAAACTTTCAATCCTCATAATGAAGATCTTGGAGCATGCTTTACCTTGATGTTTGAAGAAGATCTATCTGAACCATCCATTCCAGTCGTATCAGAGGATGAAAACCTAATGTCAGAAACATCTTTGCATCCTCGGGTTGACAATTTTGAAGCATGTATTTCATAGATGACAGATGAAGAGCTGAATACAAAAATTTTACAATACATCTGTGAAGAAAAGGTGGAACAATAAGCAGAGCAAATGGAGGAGCAAATGTCTTACCTTAATAAAGATCCAGAACATTCAGGAGAAAAATCGCTGTTTTGGGGAGTACAAATCAAAGATATCGCCCAGAAGCTTGATAGAATGGAACTCCCATTCCAAGTCAAGCACCATATGAGACCTCCTGATTTTCTTTCTTTCTTTGCAGGAATCACAGGAACAACAAGGAGCAAAAAGGTGGCACGAGCACTGAATGAAACAAAACACTTTTTGCCACTTTACCGTTGGAAGAGACCATTCAAAAGCAACGCTCACGGGATTGTCTTTAATCGGACATCCAAAACGACATTGAAACCTCATTGACATATGAATTTCAGTCACTTCTGGCTGAAGACGAAAAATTTAGCGCTAGCAGGGAGGCAACCCATGCAATTTGTTGTAATTTATGTTTTATATTTTATGTATACATGTTGTAGAATTTTTTAATTTTGTGTGTTATTTTTGTAGGGAAAAACACAACCAGAGCATTTTAAGACAGAAGGAATGGTGTTTAGCAAAGATGAAAGCTAATTCATTAGCGATGGCTGAGTAAGGAATGGATTCTTGAGACGCATCCTAATGAATTTATACTAAACGAGTGGCGTATTGCGTACACAATTCTGTTGCCTTAATTATTTCTTTGATTTGCTTTTCTGTTGTAATTATCTTTATTTTCGTAGACAGGATCAAGACTTTTTGACCTTTCACGATTTCTTTTGTTGTTTAACTAATAAGCTTCCTCTGGAAGATACTAGTGCTATTATTACTCACCCGTTTCAGGTACTATAAATTCAGCTCGTCATTGCACTTTGGAAAGCATCCTGATTTGAGAAAGAAATACATACAAAAAAAATGGAAGCCACTTCAAGAAGACGAGTTGAAAACATTTGTGTATTTTGCGGTAGTAGTGTTAGTATTAAGCCACAATACGTAGAAGCAGCACATGAATTGGGTCGAGTCTTACCTGCAAGGAATATGCACTTAATATATGGCGGAGGCAATCTCGGACTTATGGGGATCGTTTCAAAGGCTGTACAGGAAGGAGGCAGTCATGTTTTGGGAATCATCCCAAAACCCTTGGCAGATGAAAATCTTATTGGATCATCAAATGGAGAGGAACTGATCGTGCCAGGTATGTCTGAACGACTGGTAGAAATGATTAACTGTACTGATGCTTTTATTGCTTTGCCAGGTGGCTTGGGTACATTGGAGGAAATATTTATAGTATTATCTTGGGCGAACGTGAACATACACCAGAAACCAATTGGACTGC
Source organism: Zanthoxylum bungeanum (assembly GCA_019454045.1). Classification (NCBI taxonomy): domain Eukaryota; kingdom Viridiplantae; phylum Streptophyta; class Magnoliopsida; order Sapindales; family Rutaceae; genus Zanthoxylum; species Zanthoxylum bungeanum. The sequence continues at coordinate 85,088 of SKCR01039688.1, forward strand.
TCAACGTTGATGGATTTTATGATTTTCTTTGTGTGTTTCTTGATGATGCCCGGAGAAATGGGATTGTGTGAAAACCTTTAAAAGAACTCCTCTTTATTAGCCAGAACTGCTCCGGATCTAATAGACCAACTCATAGCCTATGAACCTCCAATTGACCCTATCCTTTCAAAGATAAATTGGTCTGAGCACGATCATGGTAAGAGGCGTCGGATTAATCTGGATCTTAACCTTTAATTTCATGTAGATTTTCAGCTAACCAGGTACGACCTTCTTAACTCTCCTTTTACTGTTTAAGACATTGGGGACAATGTCTCATTTAGGTTTGGGGGAGGGAATTAGTTGATCAGTACTTTGTTTTTAGTTTGTGTGTTGTTTTAATTTTAGGCCAAAATTTTTCGAAAAATACAAAAAAAAAAAAAATTTTGAAATTTTTTTCAAAAATTACAAAAACATTTTGCGTTTTTGTGTTTTTATTTTGACTAAAAGGGTGATGAAATTGGTAAGAGATAACTGAGTAAGGAGTTTCCACTCCTGAGACGTATCTCAAGCCTATTATCGAAATAAGTTAATTTTTGTTTATTTCATTTTGAATTATTTAATTTGTGAATTCTCCATAAAACGGACTAAAATGGATCTTCATATGCTCAGTTGACAGGTATTATCAACATATCTAGTAACATACGGACATGAGTTTAAATTGAAAAGTTTGTAATATTCAGTGCTCTAGTTTAATTGGAGGAAGCATCTCAAAAGCAGTGGAGTAAAAAAAAAAATCTGAGATCCGAGTTATTAAGTCTGTAAGGGTGTTTTAACACCTAGTGCCCTAAAACCAACTGGTTTGGGAGTCACTGGCCCAAAGCTCGCTACATGGATCAAAGATGCTGCAAAAATATATATTTGAAATCTGATTAATTGAGTCTGTAGGGGTGTCTTAACACCTGGTGCCATAAAGCCAACTGGTTTGGGAGCCACCGACCCAACACTCGTTACATATATGGAAGATATTGTATATAAATAAAAAATAAAATAAAAATCAAGAAAAAATCAGAAAAAAATTATTCCATTGCTACCAAAAGGTGTGAAATCTGATAGAACTTTAGGAAAAAAAATATTACTCTCTTATCAACTGAACTTATGACTGTTGTGGGCAAAAATGAGTTGATTAATATCTTGTTGGATGTGTATATGAAGAATGGTAAAAATAATCGGAGAATTTACTTATTCTGTAATTTAGAAAGAAACAAAACAACTAGTAACTTGGAGTAGAAGTTTCACCTGATTAGTCACTAACTTCTTTATTCTCTTTTCGCTTGTCTTTTTGCTTTTGTGTGCATTAGTTTTACTACCTTTTTTACTTTTGTAAAATTTTTGTGGGTATCATTGCTGTAAACCCTCACGAGACTACAACTCGTCCAGTAGGGACACCTAGGGGTTTAAAGGCTTGTTGCATACGCTAAATGCAACCGTGGTCCCTACGAAAGTGGCTTAGTTAATTTATTTATGTTATTTTATGTTTTGCTCGAGGACTAGCAAAATGTTAGGTTTGGGGGTGTGATGAGTGGTAAACACACACGTTTTTCCCACTCATTTAACCTAATATTTTGTATAGTTTCTTGAGTATTATGAATATTTTGATGTGTTTTGTGTTATTTTGTAGATAAATAAAGTTTCAGGACACTCTGGAGGTGATTTAGGCCAAAACAGTGAAAATTGGACGAAAATGGCATTTTGGTATTTTCCCACGTAGCGACTCCAAGACCTTCAGCGTCGCGACGCCTAACGTGCGCCGAACAGTGCTAACGTGCGCCGGGTCCACAAATCAGAATCTGAGAAAAGTTTGACTTTGCTAACGTGCGCCGTGCCACGTGTCACCATCACAGCCGATCTGCTAAAATGCGCCGTGCCACGTGTCAGCATCCTACGGTGCCGACAGTCATCATCACCACGTGTGCCACGTGTGACTCCACGTCATCAGCCACATCACCAGGTTGACCAAGGTAAAACTGCCACCTCATCGCCACGTCATTATCAGCCAATCAGGAAGTGCCACGTGTCGCAATCCTACGGTGCCGACAGTCTCTTTCCCACGTCAGCATCAATCATTGAGTATCTAATCCTTATCTGACACGTGGCGGATAAGAATCTCATGACCAATCAGAAGCCGCCACGTGTCACAATAATTGAAGCCCACCACTGACCGGCGTAAACACACACGTATAACGCAAGCGCACGTATCGTTCAAGTAGTATAAAAATATCAATCCCACGAGGACTTAATATCTAAACTATTAATTTTATGAGGTCAAATGATTACTAATATCTACAAGTTGATTGATTGATTTGAAATGGTGACGATTCTAAATTTAAAAAAACAAGTAAATTAAAATTGTCGAAAATAGGTTTTAAGAAAATTCAATATTAAAAACTATCTAGGGTTGTGATTTCTTCCAATATCATTTTAAAGATGAAGTGGTTATCTTAAAGTTGGGTAACATATTGATTTATTAACCTGGAACCCTAATTATGTGTAAGCCTCTGTCGATGGTCAGACACAAATACCCAGTTTAACCCAATTGAACCATATGTCTATGTCAACCAAATTATCTGGATTCATTAAGTTTAAGTTCCAATTATGGCTACCCCCGCCCGACAGGTATATTCCTATCCTGTAAGGAAATCTATTAAAGGGTTATCTATCCTCAAGGAAGATCGTGGGCTATGAGTCTAAGGCTGAAACCTAAAATCCCTATGTCTAGTTCATTTTAGATTTACCAGATCAATTTTATTAATGGCCAGTTAATGAAAAAGCATTAAGATTAAGACTCAATAAATAAATCTTTATATTACCCAAGCTATAATTTAACCCCTTATAAAACGGTGATATTAAAAGTCATCACAACCCCAGATATAATTTAGTTACAACACATAACTAGGGCTAGTAAAAACTTGAAAATAAAGACATAAAAAATACGGTAAAGTAAATACTGAAAAGTAATTACAATAAAATAGAATGCTAAGGTAAAAGGAATTACTTTTACTACTACTAATTTAGATATCTCCCATAAAATAATATATATAAACTTGTGATTCTTTTTCCAACCAGCCATATAGGCGTAACTGATGATTAAGTCAAATTAAGTCCAACCAGCCATAAAGGCGGAACCAAAATTAAATTACCAACCGACCAATCTGGCGGTATCCTTTATTAGTCAGGTTTAAATCCGATTAAAATGAATTACCAACCGACCAATCTGGCGGTATCCTTTTTAAGTCAATATTTTAAATAGTGAATATATTATTTTTAAGGGAGATTAATCTAAATAGTAACAGTAAAAGAATTACCTTTCACCCTAGCTGGGGGAGTTACCTCTTCATGGTAAATAATAAAAACTGTAAAAAGTAAAAAGTAAAAATTAAATTACTATATTAACAAAACGTAATTAAAATTAATTACAAAACTAAAAACTAAAAAACTAAAAATTAAAAGAAAGTAGAGAGAGAAACTCTCTCTTTAGAAAGATTATAAGAGAGAGAGTGGTGCACTGAATTCTGAAATCTCGAGCTCAATTTATAGGCCTCGGTAGGATCCAGCGTCGCGACGCCAGGTCCTCAGCATCGCTACGCCAGATTTGTCGACGTGGCACGCTCTGGTTCTCCGGTTTGAAGATTCTGGATAAGCTGATAAGGTGACACGTGGCAGAGTGGTTGGGCTTCAATTATTGTGACACGTGGCGGCTTCTGATTGGTCGCTGAGATTCTTATCCGCCATGTGTCAGATAAGGATTAGATACTCAATTATTGATGCTGACGTGGCGATGACGTGGCGGTGACGTGGCGACGACGTGGCGACACGTGGGAAAGAGACTGTCAGCACCATAGAATTGCGACACGTGTCACTTCCTGATTGGCTGATGATGATGTGGCACGACACGTGGCAATTTGACTTGTTGACTTGCTGACGTGGCTGATGACATGGAGACACGTAGGCTGACACATGGCACACGTGGCGATGATGACTGTCGGCACCGTAGGATGCTGACACGTGGCACGGCGTATGTTAGCAGATCGGCTGTGATGGTGACACGTGGCACGTCGCATTTTAGCAAAGTCAAACTTTTCTCAGATTCTGATTTGTGGACCTGGCGCATGTTAGCACAGTTCGGCGTATTTTAGACGTTGCGACGCGGAAGTCTTGGCGTCGCGACGCGCTTAAGACCAAAATATCCCTGTTGACGCATTTTTGTCCGTTTTTGCCCCAAATTGCCTCCAATGCTTTCCAAACTTTATTTATCTGCAAAATGACACAAAATACATCAAAACGTTCACAAAACTCAAGAAACTATACAAAATATTAGGTCAAATGAGTGTGAATAAGTGATATAAATACCACTCATCAACCACCTCGCCACGTGTCACCTTATCAGCTTATCCAGAATCTGCAAACCGACGAAACAGAGCATGCCACGTCGACAGAAGCTGGCGTAGCGAATCCAAAGGCCTTGCGTCGCGACGCTGGAAGCCCACCAGGGCCTATAAATAGAGCTCAAATTTCAGTTTTAAATGTTCCACTCTCTCTCTTCTATTCTATATAAAGAGAGAGTTTCTCTCTCTAGTTTCTTTTAGTTTTTAGTTTTTTTTTAGTTTTTAGTTTTTTTAGTTTTTAGTTTTGTAAATAATTTTAATTACGTTTTGTTAATATATATTAATTTACTTTTTTACTTTTTACAGTTTTTACTATTCACTATGAGGAAGTAACTTCCCCAACTAGGGTGAAAGGTAATTCTTTTACTGTTACTATTAGATTAATCTCCCTTAAAAATAATATATTCACTATTTAAAATATTGACTTAAAAAGGATACCGCCAGATTGGTCGGTTGGTAATTCATTTTAATCTGGGTTAAACCTGACTAATAAAGGATACCGCCAGATTGGTCGGTTGGTATTTATCACAAGTTTATATATTATTTTATGGGAGATATCTAAAATAGTAAATAGTAAAAGTAATTCCTTTACCTTAGCATTTTATTTTATTTTACTTTTCAGCTTTTACTTTATGTCTTTTACTTTTCAGCATTTTTACTTTATGTCTTTTACTTTTAAGTTCTTACTAGCCCTAGTTATGTGTTAGTTATCTGGGGTTGTGATGAATTCTAATATCACCGGTTTATAAGGGGTTATTTTATAGTTTGGGTAATTTAAAGGTTTACTTATTAAGTCTTAAGCTTAATGCTTCTTGTTTTCTGATCACCAATAAGATTGATGTGGTAAATCTAAAATGAACTAGACATAGGGATTTTCGGTTTCAGCCTTAGACTTAATAGCCCACGATCTTCCTTGAGGATAGATAACCTTAATAGATTTCCTTACAGGATAGACATATACCTGTCGGGCGGGGGTAGCCATAATTGGAACTTAAACTAATGAATCCAGATAATTTGGTTGACATAGACATATGGTTCAATTGGGTTAAACTGGGTATTTGCGTCAGACCATCGACAGAGGCTTTTGCATAATTTAGTGTTCCAGGTTAGTAAACTGATTTATTACACAAACATAAAATAATCACTTCATCTTTTAAAAGATATTAGAATGATTTCCAACCCTAGATCTTTGTGTCTTTGTTATTTTCCTTAGTATTTTCTTTTGTCTTTTATTATTTATTAATTTATTTGCAAAACTACAATCAACCAAATCAATCAAGCAATCATTCTTTTCACCCTCAATTAGATATTTATATATAAATAGATTCAATAATTAATAACAACAGTAGGAATTAAGTCCTCGTGGGATCGATATTTTTATACTACTTGAACGATACGTGCGCTTGCGTTATACGTGTGGTTTACGCCGGTCAAGTTTTTGGCGCCGTTGCCGGGGACTATTTTTCTTGAATTATTAATTTTGAAGCTATTTAATTTACTTATCTAATTTTCTTATTTTATCTGTAATTTTTATCCCTTTATTTTGTTTTCAAGTGATTGAAAAAATGGAACATTACTGGGAGATTGAAAGATCACGAGCTTTACTAGAAGATACACCCCAAATCTGGGAGCAACAGTCCGGTTTTCTGAGGCCTGTTGTCCAGCCCAACAATTATCAATGGATGCCAGAACCAAGTAATACTACATTTGCTCAACAGAACGCAATGGGGAGATCTGACTTATGTAATGGTAACCACCCTAGAGATTATGGGAAATAAAACTACCATCCAGGGTGGCAAAGCTATCAAGATCCTTCATGGTATGACGAGCCATCACATTTCACAGAACCATATTTTCCATCTTATCCACCATTTACCTATGATCTTCATCAACAACAAAAACCATCAGAGGAAGATCAGTTGCCAAACATGCTCAAAGATATGTTCAAGAAACGAAAAGAAAAGTTGGATACAATGCTTGAAACAAGCCAGAATCAATTTGAAAGTATTCAGAGACAATCAGAATTCATTCAGAGGATAACAGATCAAATGAGACAATTCACAGAAAACCAGAACTACATACCTCAAGAACCAGTTTCAGATGACACTGATGAAGCCTTCTAGTACCAATCATTTCACAATGACACCTTAACAGAGGAGGAGGCTGAGCAGTATCAACAACCAGAGGTATCAGTTCAGGAGCCCGAACCGACAAAGTCTCAATTTGACTTTTATTATTCATATTCTGACGAGGATGAAGCTGATCTATTTGTACCAACTGCACTAACAATGGAGGATCAAACTTTCAATCCTCATAATGAAGATCTTGGAGCATGCTTTACCTTGATGTTTGAAGAAGATCTATCTGAACCATCCATTCCAGTCGTATCAGAGGATGAAAACCTAATCTCAGAAACATCTTTGCATCCTCAGGTTGACAATTTTGAAGCATGTATTTCACAGATGACAGATGAAGAGCTGAATACAAAAATTTTACAATACATCTGTGAAGAAAAGGTGGAACAATAAGCAGAGCAAATGGAGGAGCAAATGTCTGACCTTAATAAAGATCCAGAACATTCAGGAGAAACATCGCTGTTTTGGGGAGTACAAATCAAAGATATCGCCCAGAAGCTTGATAGAATGGAACTCCCATTCCAAGTCAAGCACCATATGAGACCTCCTGATTTTCTTTCTTTCTTTGCAGGAATCACAGGAACAACAAGGAGCAAAAAGGTGGCACGAGCACTGAATGAGGCAAAACTCTTTTTGCCACTTTACAGTTGGAAGAGACCATTCAAAAGCAACGCTCACGGGATTGTCTTTAATCGGACATCCAAAACGACATTGAAACCTCATTGACATATGAATTTCAGTCATGTCTGGCTGAAGACGAAAAATTTAGCGCTAGCAGGGAGGCAACCCATGCAATTTGTTGTAATTTATGTTTTATATTTTGTGTATACATGTTGTAGAATTTTTTAATTTTGTGTGTGTTATTTTTGTAGGGAAAACACAACCAGAGCATTTTAAGACAGAAGGAATGGTGTTTAGCGAAGATGAAGCTAATTCATTAGCGATGGGGCTAAGGAAGATGGATTCTTGAGACGCATCCTAATGAATTTATACTAACGAGTGGCGTATTGCGTACACAATTCTGTTGCCTTAATTATTGCTTTGATTTGCTTTTCTGTTGTAATTATCTTTATTTTCGTAGGCAGGATCCAGACTTTTTGACCTTTCACGATTTCATTGTTGTTTAGCTAATAAGCTTCCTCTAGAAGATACTAGTGCTATTATACTCACCACCGTTTCAGGTACTATAAATTCAGCTCGTCATTGCACTTTGAAGGCATCCTGTTTGAGAAAGAAATACATACAAAAAAATGGAAGCCACTTCAAGAAGACGAGTTGAAAACATCTGTGTGTTTTGCGGTAGTAGTGTTGGTATTAAGCCACAATACGTAGAAGCAGCACGTGAATTGGGTCGAGTCTTAGCTGCAGGAAATATGCACTTAATATATGGCGGAGGAATCTTCGGACTTATGGGGATCGGTATCAAAGCTGTACAGGAAGGAGGCAGTCATGTTTTGGAATCATCCCAAAACCCTTGGCAGAGGCAAATCTTATTGGATCATCAAACGGAGAGGAACTGATCGTGCCAGGTATGTCTGAACGACTGGTAGAAATGATTAACCGTGCTGATGCTTTTATTGCTTTGCCAGGTGGCTTGGGTACATTGGAGGAAATTTTTATAGTACTATCTTGGGCGAACCTGAACATACACCAGAAACCAATTGGACTGCTCAACGTTGATGGATTTTATGATTTTCTTTGTGTGTTTCTTGATGATGCCCGGAGAATGGGATCGTGTCAAAACCTTAAAGAACTCCTCTTTACTGCCAGAACTGCTCCGGATCTAATAAACCAACTCATAGCCTATGAACCACAATTGACCCTATCCTTCAAAGATAAATTGGTCCGAGGACGATCGTGGTAAGAGGCGTCGGATTAATCTGGATCTTAACCTTTAATTTCCTGTAGATTTCAGCTAACCAGGTACGACCTTCTTAACTCTCCTTTACTGTTTAAGACATTGGGGACAATGTCTCATTTAGGTTTGGGGGAGGGAATTAGTTGATCAGTACTTTGTTTTTAGTTTGTGTGTTGTTTTAATTTTAGGCCAAAATTTTTCGAAAAATACAAAAAAAAAAATTGAAATTTTTTTCAAAAATTACAAAAATATTTTGCGTTTTTGTGTTTTTATTTTGACTAAGGTGAAATTGGTAAGAGATAGCTGAGTAAGGAGTTTCCACTCCTGAGACGTATCTCAACCTATTTTCGAAAAAGTTAATTTTTGTTATTTCATTTTGAATTATTTATTTGTGAATTCTCCATAAAACGGACTAAAATGGATCTTCATATGCTCAGTTGACAGGTATTATCAACATATATAGTAACATACGGACATGAGTTAAAATTGAAAAGTTTAATATTCAGTGCTCTAGTTTAATTGGAGGAAGCATCTCAAAAGCAGTGGAGTAAAAAAAAAATCTGAGATCCGAGTTATTAAGTCTGTAAGGGGTTTTAACACCTAGTGCCCTAAAACCAACTGGTTTGGGAGTCACTGGCCCAAAGCTCGCTACATGGATCAAAGATGCTGCAAAAATATATATATCTGAAATCTGAGTAATTAAGTCCGTAGGGGTGTCTTAACACCGGTGCCCTAAAGCCAACTGGTTTGGGAGCCACCGACCCAACACTCGTTACATAGATGGAAGATATTGTATATAAATAAAAAATAGAAAAAAAAATCAAGAAAAAATCAGAAAATCAAAAAATTATTCCATTGCTACCAAAAGGTGTGAAATCTGATAGAACTTTAGGACAAAAATATTACTCTCTTATCAACTGCACTTATGACTGTTGTGGGCAAAAATGAGTTGATTAATATCTTGTTGGATGTGTATATGAAGAATGGTAAAAATAATCGGAGAATTTACTTATTCTGTAATTTAGAAAGAAACAAAACAACTAGTAACTTGGAGTAGAAGTTTCACCTGATTAGTCACTAACTTCTTTATTCTTTTTCGCTTGTCTTTTTGCTTTTGGTGCATTATTTTACTACCTTTTTTACTTTTGTAAAATGTTTGTGGGTATCATTGCTATAAACCCTCACGAGACTACAACTCGTCCACTAGGGACACCTAGGGGTTAAAGGCTTGTTGCATACGCTAAATGCAACCGTGATCCCTACGAAAGTGGCTTAGTTAATTTATTTATGTTAAACAACACAAACGTTTTTCCACTCATTTAACCTAATATTTTGTATAGTTTCTTGATTTTGTGAATATTTTGATGTGTTTTGTGTTATTTTGTAGATAAATAAAGTTTCAGGACATTCTGGAGGTGATTTGGCCAAAACAGTGAAAATTGGACGAAAATGGCATTTTGGTAATTTCCCGCGTCGCGACGCCAAGACCTTCAGCGTCGCGACGCCTAAATGCGCCGAACAGTGCTAACGTGCGCCGGGTCCACAAATCAGAATCTGAGAAAAGTTTGACTTTGCTAACGTGCGCCGTGCCACGTGTCACCATCACAGCCGATCTGCTAAAATGCGCCGTGCCACGTGTGAGCATCCTACGGTGCCGACAGTCATCATCGCCACGTGTGCCACGTGTCACTCCACGTCATCAGCCATATCATCACTCACCATCACCAGGTTGACCAAGTCAACTGCCACCTCACCGCCACGTCATCATCAGCCAATCAGGAAGTGCCACGTGTCGCACATCCTACGGTGCCGACAGTCTCTTTCCCACGTCCCACACGTCACCGCCACGTCAGCATCAATCATTGAGTATCTAATCCTTATCTGACACGTGGCGGATAAGAATCTCATCGACCAATCAGAAGCCGCCACGTGTCACAATAATTGAAGCCCACCACCTCGCCACGTGTCACCTTATCAGCTTATCCAGAATCTGCAAACCGACGAACCAGAGCGTGCCACGTCGACAGAAGCTGGCGTAGCGACGCCAAAGGCTGGCGTCGCGACGCTGGAAGCCTACCAGGGCCTATAAATAGAGCTTCAAATTTCAGTTTAAATGTACCACTCTCTCTCATCTCTTTCTATTCATATAAAGAGAGAGTTTCTCTCTCTAGTTTCTTTTAGTTTTTAGTTTTTTTTTAGTTTTTAGTTTTGTAAATAATTTTAATTACGTTTTGTTAATATAGTAATTTACTTTTTTACTTTTTACAGTTTTTACTATTCACCATGAGGAGTAACTTCCCCAGCTAGGGTGAAAGGTAATTCTTTTACTGTTACTATTTAGATTAATCTCCCTTAAAAATAATATATTCACTATTTAAAATATTGACTTAAAAAGGATACCGCCAGATTGGTCGGTTGGTAATTCATTTTAATCTGGTTTAAACCTGACTAATAAAGGATACCGCCAGATTGGTCGGTTGGTAATATTATCACAAGTTTATATATTATTTTATGGGAGATATCTAAAATAGTAAATAGTAAAAGTAATTCCTTTTACCTTAGCATTTTAATTTATTTTACTTTTCAGCTTTTACTTTATGTCTTTTACTTTTCAGCATTTTTACTTTATGTCTTTTACTTTTAAGTTTTTACTAGCCCTAGTTATGTGTTAGTTATCTGGGGTTGTGATGAATTCTAATATCACCGGTTTATAAGGGGTTATTTTATAGTTTGGGTAATTTAAAGGTTTACTTATTAAGTCTTAAGCTTAATGCTTCTTGTTGTCTGATCACCAATAAGATTGATGTGGTAAATCTAAAATGAACTAGACATAGGGATTTTAGGTTTCAGCCTTAGACTTAATAGCCCACGATCTTCCTTGAGGATAGATAACCCTTTAATAGATTTCCTTACAGGATAGACATATACCTGTCGGGCGGGGGTAGCCATAATTGGAACTTAAACTTAATGAATCCAGATAATTTGGTTGACATAGACATATGGTTCAATTGGGTTAAACTGGGTATTTGCGTCTGACCATCGACAGAGGCTTTTGCATAATTTAGTGTTCCAGGTTAGTAAACTGATTTATTACACAAACATAAAATAATCACTTCATCTTTTAAAAGATATTAGAATGATTCACAACCCTAGATCTTTGTGTCTTTTGTTATTTTCTTAGTATTTTCTTTTGTCTTTTTATTTATTTTATTTATTTTGCAAAACTACAATCAACCAAATCAATCAAGCACATTCTTTCACCCTCAATTAGATATTTGTAAATAAATAGATTCAATAATTAATAACAACAGTAGGAATTAAGTCCTCGTGGGATCGATATTTTTATACTACTTGAACGATACGTGCGCTTGCGTTATACGTGTGTGTTTACGCCGGTCAAGTTTTTTGCGCCGTTGCCGGGGACTTATTTTTCTTGAGTTATTAATTTTGAAGCTATCTAATTTACTTATATCTAATTTTCTTTATTTTTATCTGTAATTTTTATCCTTTTATTTTGTTTTCAGGTAATTGAAAAAATGGAACATTACTGGGAGATTGAAGATCACGAGCTTTACTAGAAGATACACCCCAAATCTGGGAGCAACAGTCCGGTTTTCTGAGGCCTGTTGTCCAGCCCAACAATTATCACTGGATGCCAGAACCAAGCAATACCACATTTGCTCAACAGAACGCAATGGGGAGATGTGACATATGTAATGGTAACCACCCTAGAGATTATTGCAATACAACTACCATCCAGGGTGGCAGAGCTATCAAGATCCTTCATGGTATGACGAGCCATCACATTTCACAGAACCACATTTTCCATCTTATCCACCATCTACCTATGATCTTCATCAACAACCAGAACCATCAGAGGAAGATCAGTTTCCAAACATGCTCAAGATATGTTCAAGAACGAAAAGAAAAGTTGGATACAATGCTTGAAACAAGCCAGAATCAATTTGAAAGTATTCAGAGACAATCAGAATTCATTCAGAGGATGACAGATCAAATGAGACAATTCACAGAAAACCAGAACTACATACCTCAAGAACCAGTTTCAGATGACACTGATGAAGCCTTCGAGTACCAATCATTTCACAATGACACTTCAACAGAGGAGGAGGCTGAGCAGTATCAACAACCAGAGGTATCAGTTCAGGAGCCCGAACCGGCAAAGTCTCAATTTGACTTTTATTATTCAGATTCTGACGAGGATGAAGCTGATCTATTTGTACCAACTGCACCAACAATGGAGGATCAAACTTTCAATCCTCATAATGAAGATCTTGGAGCATGCTTTACCTTGATGTTTGAAGAAGATCTATCTGAACCATCCATTCCAGTCGTATCAGAGGATGAAAACCTAATGTCAGAAACATCTTTGCATCCTCAGGTTGACAATTTTGAAGCATGTATTTCACAGATGACAGATGAAGAGCTGAATACAAAAATTTTACAATACATCTGTGAAGAAAAGGTGAACAAGAAGCAAGCAAATGGAGGAGCAAATGTCTGACCTTAATAAGATCCAGAGCATTCAGGAGAAACATCGTTGTTTTGGGGAGTACAAATCAAAGATATCGCCCAGAAGCTTGACAGAATGGAACTCCCATTCCAAGTCAAGCACCATATGAGACCTCCTGATTTTCTTTCTTTCTTTGCAGGCAAGGAACAACAAGGAACAACAAGGTGCAAAAGGAGGCAAATGACACAATGACATAAAACAAATCTTTTTGCCACTTTACGTTGTGGAAAAGACCATTCAAAAGCAACGCTCACGGGATTGTCTTTAATCGACATCCAAAACGACATGAAACACCAATGACAGAATTCATTTTCGTCACGTCTGGCTGAAGACGAAAAATTTAGCGCTAGCAGGGAGGCAACCCATGCAATTTGTTGTAATTTATGTTTTATATTTATGTATACATGTGTAGAATTTTTTAATTTTGTGTGTTATTTTTGTAGGAAAAACACAACCAGAGCATTTTAAGACAGAAGGAATGGTGTTTAGCGAAGATGAAAGCTAATTCATTAGCGATGGCTGAGTAAGGAATGGATTCTTGAGACGCATCCTAATGAATTTATACTAAACGAGTGGCGTGTTTTGCGTACACAATTCTGTTGCCTTAATTATTGCTTTGATTTGCTTTTCTGTTGTAATTATCTTTATTTTCGTAGCAGGATCCAGACTTTTTGACCTTTCACGATTTCTTTTGTTGTTTAGCTAATAAGCTTCCTCTGGAAGATACTAGTGTTATTATTACTCACCCGTTTCAGGTACTATAAATTTAGCTCGTCATTGCACTTTGGAAGGCATCCTGATTTGAGAAAGAAATACATACAAAAAAATAGAAGCCACTTCAAGAAGACGAGTTGAAAACATCTGTGTATTTTGCGGTAGTAGTGTTGGTATTAAGCCACAATACCTAGAAGCAGCACATGAATTGGATCGAGTCTTAGCTGCAAGGAATATGCACTTAATATATGGCGGAGGCAATCTCGGACTTATGGGAATCGTTTCAAAGGCTGTACAGGAAGGAGGCAGTCATGTTTTGGGAATCATCCCAAAACCCTTGGCAGATGCAAATCTTATTGGATCATCAAATGGAGAGGAACTGATCGTGCCAGGTATGTCTGAACGACTGGTAGAAATGATTAATTGTGCTGATGCTTTTATTGCTTTGCCAGGTGGCTTGGGTACATTGGAGGAAATATTTATAGTATTATCTTGGGCGAACCTGAACATACACCAGAAACCAATTGGACTGCTCAACGTTGATGGATTTTATGATTTTCTTTGTGTGTTTCTTGATGATGCCCGGAGAAATGGGATTGTGTCAAAACCTTTAAAAGAACTCCTCTTTATTAGCCAGAACTGCTCCGGATCTAATAGACCAACTCATAGCCTATGAACCTCCAATTGACCCTATCCTTTCAAAGATAAATTGGTCCGAGACGATCATGGTAAGAGGCGTCGGATTAATCTGGATCTTAACCTTTAATTTCCTGTAGATTTCAGCTAACCAGGTACGACCTTCTTAACTCTCCTTTACTGTTTAAGACATTGGGGACAATGTCTCATTTAGGTTTGGGGGAGGGAATTAGTTGATCAGTACTTTGTTTTTAGTTTGTGTGTTGTTTTAATTTTAGGCCAAAATTTTTCGAAAAATACAAAAAAAAAAAAAAAATTGAATTTTTTTTCAAAAATTACAAAAATATTTTGCGTTTTGTGTTTTTATTTGGACTAAAAGGGTAAAATTGGTAAGAGATAGCTGAGTAAGGAGTTTCCACTCCTGAGACGTATCTCAAGCCTATTTTCGAAATAAGTTAATTTTTGTTTATTTCATTTTGAATTATTTAATTTGTGAATTCTCCATAAAACAGACTAAAATGGATCTTCATATGCTCAGTTGACAGATATTATCAACATATATAGTAACATATGGACATGAGTTAAAATTGAAAAGTTTGTAATATTCAGTGCTATAGTTTAATTGGAGGAAGAATCTCAAAAGCAGTGGAGTAAAAAAAAAATCTGAGATCCGAGTTATTAAGTCTGTAAGGGTGTTTTAACACCTAGTGCCCTAAAACCAACTGGTTTGGGAGTCACTGGCCCAAAGCTCGCTACATGGATCAAAGATGCTGCAAAAATATATATATCTGAAATCTGAGTAATTGAGTCCGTAGGGGTGTCTTAACACCTGGTGCCCTAAAGCCATCTGGTTTGGGAGCCACCGACCCAACACTCGTTACATATATGGAAGATATTGTATATAAATAAAAAATAGAAAAAAAAAATCAAAGAAAAAATCAGAAAAATCAGAAAAATTATTCCATTGCTACCAAAAGGTGTGAAATCTGATAGAACTTTAGGACAAAAATATTACTCTCTTATCAACTGCACTTATGACTGTTGTGGGCAAAAATGAGTTGATTAATATCTTGTTGGATGTGTATATGAAGAATGGTAAAAATAATCGGAGAATTACTATTCTGTAATTTAGAAAGAAACAAAACAACTAGTAACTTGGAGTAGAAGTTTCACCTGATTAGTCACTAACTCTTTATTCTCTTTTCGCTTGTCTTTTTGCTTTTGTGTGCATTAGTTTTACTACCTTTTTACTTTTGTAAAATTTTTGTGGGTATCATTGCTGTAAACCCTCACGAGACTACAACTCGTTCACTAGGGACACCTATGGGTTTAAAGGCTTGTTGCATACGCTAAATGCAACCGTGATCCCTACGAAAGTGGCTTAGTTAATTTATTTATGTTAAACACACACGTTTTTCCCACTCATTTAACCTAATATTTTGTATAGTTTCTTGAGTATTATGAATATTTTGATGTGTTTTGTGTTATTTTGTAGATAAATAAAGTTTCAGGACACTCTGGAGGTGATTTAGGCCAAAACAGTGAAAATTGGACGAAAATGGCATTTTGGTAATTTCCCGCGTAGCGACTCTAAGACCTTCAGCGTCGCGACGCCTAACGTGCGCCGAACAGTGCTAATGTGCGCCGGGTCCACAAATCAGAATCTGAGAAAAGTTTGACTTTGCTAACGTGCGACGTGCCACGTGTCACCGTCACAGCCGATCTGCTAAAATGCGACGTGCCACGTGTCAGCATCCTACGGTGCCGACAGTCATCATCACCACGTGTGCCACGTGTCACTCCACGTCATCAGCCACATCACCAGATTGACCAAGTGAAACTGCCACCTCACCGCCACATCATCATCAGCCAATCAGGAAGTGCCACGTGTCACAATCCTACGGTGCCGACAGTCTCTTTCCCACGTCACCGTCACGTCAGCATCAATCATTGAGTATCTAATCCTTATCTGACATGTGGCGGATAAGAATCTCATCGACCAATCAGAAGCCGCCAAGTGTCACAATAATTGAAGCCCAACCACCTCGCCACGTGTCACCTTATCAGCTTATCCAGAATCTACAAACCGACGAACCAGAGCGTGCCACGTAGGAATTAGATCAACCAAATCAATCAAGCAATCATTCTTTTCACCCTCAATTAGATATTTGTAAATAAATAGATTCAATAATTAATAACAACAGTAGGAATTAAGTCCTCGTGGGATCGATATTTTTATACTACTTGAACGATACGTGCGCTTGCGTTATACGTGTGTGTTTACGCCGGTCACCAAAATCCTCCAACTATTCAGGCTCAGTTGATAAGGGGCAATCTCTATCTCGGCCAGCATCCAGGCGAAATAACGTTGAATTGGCAGCTGGAGTCCACACTCAAAGAAAGCCGGGAGAAGAGCCACCGAACCCTCATCGGGTTAACTAGCATGATCCATTGGACCAGGGACTTCAAGAGCGATATCTATCGGAATGTCATATCGCTGCCGGAGCAGTGCTAGATCGTCTTCAGTTATTTTGGATGGTCGATCCATGTCCAAAGCTGAGCAGTCAAAATCATCGGGCTCTGGGTCCTTCTGAGGTATTCTCTGATGGTAAGTATCTTGTTCAGTTTCAGAAGGGGTGGGGGTAGTGTCGAGGTCCTCTATGCTTGGTACCCCTGAGCTCGAGGAGAGCTCTTCAATAGGGGGGTCGGAGGTCTAGCAAAGTTTGCAGAGGAAGACCTGTTGTCAAAAATCCCTGACATCCAAGAAGTAAAAAAGGGGGGGAGGTCAGTCTATAGCTAATTTCTAAAAAGGGCCAGGGATTTCACAGTTACCCTGGGATTCCGGGAAAACTAAACCTGTGGGTTCTAAATGCCCTAACAACATCAATCAAGCCATAAATCTCTCCCTAGCAACATAAAGCCAAACACAGAATCCAGTACGAACCTAAGTGTCCCTAATCTCAAAAGTCCGCACATGCTCCACAAACACACAAGAAAATAGCAGGATTCGCAACTCATGAAAATCAAAGTAGGGAGGTCATTCAGAAGACTTACTTGGTTCTTTTAGAAGGGTTGCAGATTGCTCAGGATAGGTAGACCTCAGCCTTTGAACCTTCCTTTGTGAAAATATATCTCATTTACTGGCTGACAGTGGACGCGATGTCATTGAATTGTACTGCCGTTCATGTAAATGAAGAACATATATCACACATATATTTAACCTAACACATCTGAGTTCTCATTGTTATGTTCATTTTGGCCATGAACATTAACCTGGTTCTGCAAGAGTTTCTAAGAATTGTGCCCCGTACAATTCCCTTTGAAACGGCCCCACTTCTCTCTCATATAGGTGATATCTTATTTAAGAGTATCTCGTAATACTCTGCTCGGATTCCCGACGAATAAGAATCATTAAAAACTTTTGCTTAACCTTCATCCATACGAGCATCACTGTTTCATCTCACCATAGGAATGGACTAGAGGGTAACCCCCCACAGTGAACCAATTATATCCTTTACGAGTAGGTTGTCCCATTGAACCTAGATCTTGGGATCTCCAGTCAACAAGGTTGGGTTTTCCTTTGTAATAAACATTTATCTAATAGGCTTTAGTCCCATTCCCCTCGATGATTTCACAACCAACTTTCTATTTAACCCTTTGGTTAGCGGATCCGCAATGTTATCCTTTGACTTTACATAGTCAATCGAAATAACTCCAGTAGAGAGTAATTGTCTAACAGTATTGTGTCTACGACGAATATGTCTAGACTTACCATTATACATATTGTTATGTGCCCTTCCAATTGCAGATTGACTATCGCAATGAATACAAATTGCTGGCACTAGCTTAGGCCAACTTGGAATATCCTCTACAAAATTTCGAAGCCATTCTGCTTCTTCAGCACATTTGTCTAATGCAATGAATTCTGATTCCATTATAGTTCTGGCTATCACAATCTATTTGGAGGATTTCCATGATATAGCTGCACCTGCTAGTGTAAACACATAGCCACTGGTAGACTTTGAGTCTTTCATGTCAGATATCCAATTAGCATCACTGTATCCTTCGACTACAGCTGGATATCTATGATAGTGCAACCTATAATTACGAGTAAAACGTAAGTACCTAAGTACTCTCACTATTTCTTTCCAGTGATCAACCCATGGATTACTCGTATATATGTTGAGCTTGTTTACTGTACAGGCTATATCTGGCCTTGTACAACTCGATAGATACATCAAACTCCCGATCACTCTAGAGTATTCTATTTGAGATATACCCTCTCCCCTATTCTTTGATAGGTGTAGACTCACATCTAAAGGAGTTCTTGCCACAGCAGAATCATCATTGTTGAATTTACGAAGAATCTTGTCCACATAGTGCGACTGATCAAGAATAAGTCCCTCTGGACTTCTCGAGATCTTTATTCCCATAATGACATCTGCTAGACCCATGTCTTTCATGTCAAACTTAGATTTCAGCATATTCTTGGTAGATTTCACCATTTTAACATTACTCCCGACAATCAGTATGTCATCAACTTAGAGACATAAAATGACATAGCCAACTTCTGTCTCTCTGACATAAATACACTTATCACATTCATTGATTTTGAAACCATTTGCCAACATGGTGTCATCAAACTTTTTATGCCACTGTTTCGGGGCTTGTTTCAATCCATACAAGGATTTAACTAACTTACATACTTTCTTTTCTTGTCCTGGAGCTATAAAGCCTTCAGGTTGTTCCATGTAGATTTCTTCATCTAAATCTCCATTCAGAAATGATGTTTTCACATTCATCTGATGTACCTTAAGATTGCGCAAAGCTGCAATCGCTAGTATCATCCTTATGGAATTTATTCTCATTACAGGAGAATAAGTATCAAAGTAATCAAGACATTCACGTTGTCTGTAACCTTTAATTACAAGTCTTGCTTTGTACTTGTCAATTGATCCATCTGCCTTTATTTTCTTTTTGAAAATCCACTTGGACCCTAAAGGTTTACATCCTGGAGGAAGATCCACTAACTCCCAGGTGTGATTTTGTAAGATGGATTCAATTCACTATTGATGGCATCTTTCCACAAAGCACCATCAGCTGACCTTACAGCTTCGTTATAGCTTTGAGGATCATTCTCTAGCAAAAATGTCAGAAAATCTGGACCAATGATTTTTCCGTTCTAGCTCTTTTTCTACGTCTTGGTTCAAGTTCAACAACTTGTTGATCCTCTGGAACATTTATGTGTTTTTGGTCCTGACTATCTTCGATGATAGTCTCATGTGCCCGTTTGTGCACATTTGAATTCGAATTAGTTTTACAGGGAAAAACTTATTCGAAAAATGATGCATTCCTCGACTCCATTATCGTATTCTTGTGAATATCTGGTACATTAGACTCATACACAAGAAATCAATAAGCATTACTGTTATGTGCATATCCTACGAAAACACAATCAACAGTTTTTGGTCCTATCTTCACCTTCTTAGGTGGAGGAATGACTACATTGGCAAGACACCCCCACACTCGTAGGAATTTATAGGAAGATACTCTTCCTTTCCACATTTCAAAATGAGTTTTCCCTACTTCTTTCCGTGGTACCTTATTTAAAAGGTAATTAGCTGATAAGACAGCTTCTCCCCACATATTCTGAGGTAAGCCAGAGCTGATTAACATAGCGTTCATCATCTCTTTCAAGGTATGATTCTTCCGTTCCGCAATCCCATTGGATTGAGGTGAATAAGGAGCTGTGGTTTGATGTATGATTCCATTTTGTTCACAAAGTGATTCAAAAGGAAAAACATACTCACCACCATGATCACTTCTTAACTCCTTAATTCTTTTATTCAGTTGGTTCTCAACTTCATTCTTATAGAGAACAAATTTCTCTATAGCTTCATCCTTGCTTTTCATCAAATACACATAACAAAATCTTGTGCAATCATCAATAAAGGTAATAAAATATTTATTACCTTCTCTCGATTGTATTGAATTAAAATCACATACATCGGTATGAATTAGATCATGTGGTTCAGAGTTTCTTTCAATACTATGAAAAGATGATCTAGTTAGTTTTGCCTCGACACAAGTATCACACTTATGTCTGTTATCAATTTTAAAATTGGGAATGTGATTCATGTTAATTAATTTTCGCAATGAATTAAAATTAACATGTCCTAATCTACCATGCCATAGATTAGAGTACTCAACAATATAAGCAGAAGAACTAGCTTTATTGATATTTTTGGGTTTAACAACCATTACATTGAGCTTAAATAGCCCATCAGTTACATACCATTTTCCCACATACATCCCATTTTTAGTCAAAACTACTTTATCAGACTCGAACACCATCCGGAATCCATGCTTGTTCAGAAGCGATCCAGACACAAGATTCTTCCGTATTTCAGGTACATATAGAACATTGTTCAAAGTCAACTCTTTCCCCGGGGTCATCTTCAGAATCACTTTTCCTTGACCTTCAATCTCAGATGTTGCTGAATTTCCCATGCATATCTTTTCCCCATTACCAGTAGGCTCAAATGAAGATAATATGCTCTTGTCCGAGCACACATGTCGAGTGGCACCAGTGTCAATCCACCACTCTCTTGGGTTAGAACCCACCAGATTCACCTCAGAAATCACAGTAGAAAGGTTTATGTCTGAAACATCTTGAGTCATGTTTTCCAGCACATTAGCCTCTTGTTTCTTTTTCTTCTTCGGTAGTCTGCACTCAGAAGACTTGTGACCCATTTTGTCACAGTTGAAGCATCTTCCTTGAAATTTGGATTTCTTGGAAACTCCTCCTTTAGGGCCCATTTTTGACCCTTTGTTCTTGAGGTTCTTGTTTTTATGGCCATGTTCGACAACATTTGCTTTGGCCTCATGAGTCATTCCTCTCTTGTCAGAAACTCGGTTATCTTCCTCAATTCTCAGCTTAAGAACCAAGTCTTCAATGCTCATTTCTTTTCACTTATGCTTTAGATAATTCTTGAAATCTTTCCAACCAGGTGGTAGTTTCTCAATTATCGAGGCTACTTGGAAGGTTTCACTTAAACTCATCCCCTCAGCATGAATTTCTGCTAGAATAATATGCAGTTCTTGTACTTGGCTTAACACAGTTTTGGAATCAATCATCTTAAAATCTAGGAAACGACCTACGACAAATTTCTTAGTACCGGCATCCTCAGTTTTATATTTTCGATCTAAAGATTCCCAAAGCCCTTTAGTTGTTTTCATTCCGGCGTACACACTGTACAAGGAATCACTTAGCCCATTCAGCACATAATTCCGACATAGGAATTCAGAATGTTTCCAAGCATCGATGGCACTGATGACTTGGATATCAATCTCACCCTCTTTGGGTACAGAAGCATCTTCCTTTAGAAACCTCGCAAGGTTCAACGTGGTCAAGTAGAAAAACATTTTCTGTTGCCACCTTTTGAAATTCTGACCACTGAATTTTTCAGGTTTTTCCGCAGCAGGATTGACATGGCTCACATGTCCAACAGGTTGTCTAGCCATAAAGGCAGCAACACCTTGGCCAACCACAGCGGCTGCCATATTAAGCCCAGAGGCTGAAGCAAGTTGGCCAGCCGAAGAAGCTGCCATATTCGGATCTATTGTGTTTGGACTGATTTCCATATCCACAGAGTCGAATTTGTTTTAAGACTGTATTACAATTATTTCATGGTAATTGGGAAATCCAAATATTAGAAATATTACAATTATCCTCGAGCAGACTATGAAGGCCGAATCAGACCCACGGAGCAGACCCACGCACGAATCAGACCCTGAAGGCCGAATCAGACCCTGACGGTAGAGGCTGCGAGCGGAGGTAGAGAGCAGAGGCAGAGGCTGGCGAGCGGAGGCAGAGGCTGGCGAGCAGAGGCAGAGGCTGAGGAGCGGAGGCAGAGGCTGATGAGCAGAGGCTGAGGCTGATGAGCAGAGGCAGAGGCTGGCGAGCAGAGGCAGAGGCTGATGAGCAGAGGCAGGGGTTGATGAGCAGAGGCAGAGGCTGGCGAGCGGAGGTAGAGGCTGGCGAGCAGAGGCAGAGGCTGGCGAGCAGAGGCAGAGGCTGGCGAGCAGAGGCAGAGGCTGATGAGCAGAGGCAGAGGCTGGCGAAAGAGTTAGACCCTGAAATTGATGAACTTCTTCAATTTCCCGAGGCTTGTTGATGTCAACAATATCCTTAAAACAAATTCGTCCCCTACCGTAAGTGCAGTAGAACGTGAGACGATTGTTTCCCAGGATACAACGGAAAATGTATGAGTAAGGGCACCACCGAACTCGTATCCAACGAACCACAAAAGTGTTTGAACTCTCCCTTAACAAAACAAAGAAAAACGAGTTGTTGTGTGTGATGTTTTATTCTCTGTGTTGTAAACAAAATCTGAATGTTGTTTATATAGGAAAACGAAAAACACAGCTCATTTAAAGGAAAATTCAAGTGATTAGTAAAAGTTCGACTGGGCCGGGCCCGCACAATTTGGTCCGGCATTCGTGTACGCAGGTGCACACGAGCCAAGCCTGTTTGGATTTTGATTTGCACCCCCCATGCGCGCACGTAGAGAGAGCCTTTATCCTTATAAGTATAAGTATTATTAAAATTTAATATAGAATTCAAAAGCATTTTATTTATCACAAACTTAAAATATGTTATAAAAAAAAAAGAAAAAAAAAAAAAAAAAAGAAGACATACCTGCTAAAAGCTAGAAGACTTGGGAAAAGAAGGTAGGAGCGTGAGTTAAGTTGCTGCTAAGCCTTGGATAATGAGATGTGCGGTGGGTTTTGATATTTGAGACGGAGAATGCAATGAATTTAATATTTGGCAAAGTAAGGTTTTCCAAACGAATAATTTTGGTCCTAAATTTTATAATAATATATTACAAGATAGTAAATCTAAATATTAAAATAAAAGAGTGACAGGTTAGTGGATAACCAATGCGGATATCCATCGAATTTGAACATTGTTCGTGCAGAAAATATCACAAACAATAAAACTCAATAAAAATCACCAATAATGCGCAGCAAAGTGAAAGTATTTGCAGGGTATCAAATTTCTATTCATTTTCCTCTTCCATGAACTCCTTTTTTTATGGGGAGGTTCCCTTGCTATTTATTGCCTTACAAGAAGATCAAAATTTCAAAGTCATACTCCTAATTAGTCGACCTAATATTCGAGAATCTCGGAATTCCTTTATTCCGGGTGGTTATTTTGTTACAAGAAATGAAAAGCAATTTATTTGGCAGTCGAATCCATTTTCTCGTTATTCCCTATAGCTTGGGAGAATATATCTTGGGCTAATTTCTATCCTAACCTCTGTTTGCCTTTTTTGGGGATGAGTCTGGAACGAATGCTCTGGCGGCAGACTCTGAAATCAAACTCTGATTTCAGTTTGTTTTTAGTCATTGATAGTTAGACATAAGTCCGATGATGAAATTAATTGCTTTAAGGTGAAACCTTAGAAATGATAAACTCTTGATGTGCTTTTATCTGATTCTTTGAGTGATTGATCTATGATAGACTCGTAAGCATTTCACTATAGATTCTTAGCGGTGAAAACCTGAGTAGTTGGCAATGTGACTAGTTGAAGAAATTGTAGGTCGGTGAATGACCGTTTGCTTAGACGTCTATCTTGATTTGCTTATGTTATGATGTGTGGTATGGTTGAAAATGAAAGAAAAGTCTCTAAAGAAAAGAATTGAACCACCTATAATCGATAAGCGTGAAGCTACCCATGGGCGAGTATTAGGACCACCATGAGGAGAAATGCTACCTTAAAGGGTAGGTGTGTTGAAAAGAAAAAAGAAAAAAAAAAAAAAAGAAAAGAAAAGAAAAAAAAGAAGTTCAAAATGAAAAGAAAAAAAAAGAGAGACAAAGAAAAAGAAAGAAAACCATACCACATTGAGCACAGAAAAGCAACTGCAGGCATAAATTGAGACATCTAGGTTGGTTTGACCCATCGATCCCGATTTTTGAAACGAAATCATTGAGTTGGCCTACTTAGGAATCAAGCTGTAAAAGAACATTTGCACACACACACTTTGAGTCTGGCTTAGATCATTTATCCAAAGACTTGGATTTGAGATACATTGGGTGTTTTGAAGGTTCTCTGGTTTCATTACTAGGCATTCTTTGAGGACAATGATATGTATAACTATTAAGACTATTTCATAGCATAGTATGATGATATGGAAGGCCCCACCATATGGTTCATCTTGACCTAGTGCAAACAGAAGAGAGCAGAAAACTAAACCAAGATTTGGGGCGACCAGTCTACCACATCGTGAATCAGGGATATAATAAGATATTGAGTCATGAGACCAGAGAGAAGACTGAGCAATCACCTGGAGAACTAGCGGGAGACCTAACCCAACGGAATAGGAAATTCATTCATGCATGCATGCATACACGTAACATATTTTGCATTCTTTTTGTGTTTGTTTCGTTTTGTATTCACGGGTTTCAAAGAAGAAAAAGAGAAAGCGGCAAAGACAAGCCAACCAGAATCTGCAACATATGAGTAGTAGTTTTGGGGATGAGTCCCAGGGTTGAGGCCAATATCAGTATCAATTTTGGGGCAAGGCCCACATCAGTATCAGTCTGGGGGCGAGGCCCACATCAGTGTCAGTGTGGGGGCGAGGCCCACATAAGTTTCAGTTTAGGGTCGAGGCCCATATCAGTATTCGTTTGGGGATGAGTCACAGGGTTGAGGCCCACATCAGTATCAGTTTGGGGCGAGGCCCACATCAGTTTAGGGCGAGGCCAACATCAGTTTCAGTTTGGGGTCAAGGCCCATATCAGTATTCGTTTGGGGATGAGTCCCAGGGTTGAGGCCCACATCAGTATCAGTTTGGGGCGTGGCCCACATCAGTTTGGGGTGAGGCCCACGTCAGTATCAGTTTTTGGGCGAGGCCCACATCAGTATCAGTCTGGGGGCGAGGCCCACATCAGTGTCTGTATGAGGGCGAGGCCCACATCAGTTTCAGTTTGGGGTCGAGGCCCATATCAGTATTCGTTTGGGGATGAGTCCCGGGGCGAGGCCCACATCAGTATCAGTTTTGGGCGAGGCCCACATCAGTTTGGGGCGAGGCCCACGTCAGTATCAGTTTTGGGGCAAGGCCCACATCAGTTTCAGTCTGGGGGCGATGCCCACATCAGTATCAGTTTGGAGCGAGGCCCACATCAGTATCAACTCAGGGTCGAGGCCCACATTATCAGCAGCATCGGGAATGAATCCCAGGGTTGAGGCCCACATTGTCAGCATCATCGGGAATGAATCCCATGGTCGAGGCCCATATTGTTAGTTGTTTTGGGAATGAATCCCAGGGCCGAGTCCCACGTCATCAAAATTTGGAAAGAATCCAGGGAATGAATCCCAGGGCCGAGGCCCACGTCGTCAGAATTTAGAATGAATCCAGGGAATGAATCCCCGGGCCGAGGCCCACGTCGTCAGAATTTAGAATGAATCCAGGGAATGAATCCCAGGGCCGAGGCCCACATCATCAGAATTTGGAATGAATCCCAAGGTCGAGGCCCACGTCGTCACAATTTGGAATGAATCCAGGGAATGAATCCCAGGGCCGAGGCCCACATCGTCAGAATTGGAATGAATACAGGGAATGAATCCCAGGGCGAGGCCCACGTCGTCAGAATTTGGAATGAATCCTAGGGCCAATGCCCAAATCAGCGGAGTTTTGAAATGAATCCTATGGTCGAGGGCCCACCACATCATCATCAGTATTAGTCTTGCCGGGTATGGGACGCTGGGGATGAGGCCCACATTGGTTAAGTATTAGTTCTATCGGGTATGGCATTCTGGGGGCGAGGCCCACATTGGTTCAGATCAGTTTGCCAGGTACGACACTCCGGGTATGGAGACATCAGATCAGTTTGATAGGTACGGCACTCCGGGTATGGAGATATCATATCAGCCAGGTACGACACTCCGGGTATGGAGACATCAGATCAGTTTGCCAAGTACGGCACTCCGGGTATGGAGATATCAGATCAGCCAGGTACGGGGTTAGCATTCAGACATTTGTGGCACTCTAGGTACGGAGGCGTCACCGCGACACCCTAGGTACGGGGTTAGCATTCAGAAATTTGTGGCAATCTAGGTACGGAGGCATCACTGCGACACCCTAGGTACGAGGTTAGCACTCATACATTCGTGGCTCTCGAGGTACGGAGACGTCACCGCGACACCCTAGGTACGGGGTTAGCATTCAGACATTTGTGGCTCTCTAGGTACGGAGACCTCACCGTAACACCCTAGGTACGGGGTTAGCATTCAGACATTTGTGGCACTCTAGGTACGGAGGCGTCACTGCGACACCCTAGGTACGGGGTTAGCATTCAGACATTTGTGGCTCTCTAGGTACGGAGACGTCACCGCGACACCTTAGGTACGAGATTAGCATTCAGACATTTGTGGCACTCTAGGTACGGAGGCGTCACTGTGACACCCTAGGTACGGGGTTAGCACTCAGACATTTGTGGCTCTCTAGGTACGGAGACGTCACCGCACACCCTAGGTACGGGGTTAGCATCCAGAAATTTGTGGCTCTCTAGGTACGAAGACGTCACCGTGACACCCTAGGTACAGGGTTAGCATCCTGACATTTATGGCACTCTAGGTACGGAGGCGTCACTGCGACACCCTAGGTACGGGGTCAGCATTCAGACATTTTTGGCTCTCTAGGTACGGAGACGTCTCCGCACACCCTAGGTACGTCACCACAAATGTCTGAGTGCTAACCCCGTACCTAGGGTGTCATAGTGACGTCTCCATAGCACTCAGACATTTGTGGATCTCTAGGTACGGAGTCGTCACCGTGACACCCTAGGTACGGGGTTAGCATCCAGACATTTGTGGCACTCTAGGTACGGAGGCGTCACCGCGACACCCTAGGTACGGGGTCAGAACTCAGACAACAACAACATCACTGCGGCACTCTAGGTACGGAAACGCAACCGCGACGCCCTAGGTACGAGGTTTAGCACTATCAACTCAACATAACATGCAGACCAGGTGGCAGCTGGCGAGCCAGGTAATTAAAAATGCATTGCACGTACTTTGATAGGATTGTCATTGTCACACACTGCACAAGTCCCATCAAAGTGGGGGCGACTGTAGGCACTGCATTTTTGCATATAAGCCCGATGATGAGTCTCGTATGGAGACACTACCTCTTTAGTTGTGAAAGCCGCGGGAAACGGACGTTGGAAGGGTAAAGTTGGAAATTAGCATTTTGTCAGATTTAACTCGCTTGTTTTGCTTCGGGTTCGCTTGTTGGACCTCTGTTTTTAAAACACCCAAGCCCAATCCAAAATAATTAAAACATTTAAAATGCATGTCACAAATTAAATTAAAACCAATTAAATTAAACTTAAATTAAATTAAAACACATGTCACAAATTAAATTCTTTTCCCAAATTAAAAGATTCAAATTAAATTCCATAAATAACATTCCTAATTAAAATAAATCACATTCCTAATTTAATTAAATCACCTACCAATTTAAATAAATCATATCCTTAATTAAAAATAACAAATCAAATCAATTCCCCAAATTAAAGATTTTCCCTATCACATAATAATTAAAAATATCTCTCAATTAATACACAAATCCTTCTCCTTCCCAAACAAGGTAAGCCCCCTCCCTTGACCTATAAAAAGAACTCTTAACCCACACATTCAAACCTGGCTCATTCTCACGAAATCAACCCTAAAATTCAGAGCTCATTCATATTACTCACAAAAATAACCTAATTCAATCTCACCAAAAACCCTACATCCTAGCTCCCTCTTTCCACATGCACGGCATTCACCAAAAATAAAAACCCTAACAGTAGCTAACCCTCTGGATCCCTTCTTCACACGCCCATAACAGCCTTCAAACACATACACAGCTTCTTACCCACGCGTTCAACACACAACAAACTCTCTCGGACACACAGCTCTTTATTTCCCCTCACTGCCCTCACATACATTGCCCATCACGCCACTGACCAGGAGCAGCCCCTTCAACACGCCATTAGTCTTCATCCACTAGCACACATACCTCTCAAATCACGCCTAAGACACTCCTCCAAGCCTTTTCTTGCACGCCCAAGAGACCTTCAAACTCTCCCATTGCCGCAAGTCCTCAAAGCCCTAAGTCATTGCCGTGAACCACCCTCCACTCCCTCCATTCACGCCCATCACCCACTGCACTGCCCTTTGCCGCACCTAAACCCCTTTTCACAGCCCCTAATTCGCGCCCAAATCAACCTTAAAACAGCCCCAAACACTGCCTCAAAGTGCCGCAAAATAGCCCTACACACAACCCCTCAATTCACGCCCAAACCGAGCCTAAAACACTCACTGCACTACACTAAAACTGCCGCACAAACAGCCCATGACCTGATCAGTTTTGCTGCGATTTTAACCCATAAAACAGCCCCAAAACTACCCTAAAACTGCACCAAAAAACTGCACAAAGTCCCCCCTTAAAACCGCAAGCCAATTAGCCTTCAAAATTACCCAAAACAGTCCACTAAACGACCAAAACAGTGACCTGAAATGTAGCAGCGAAACAGCAGCGAAACGGACCAAAAACAGCAGCCCGAGCACTAAAACAGCGAGGAAAAATGTTGAGGAAACAAATCGGAAAAGTAGCGGATCATTCACCCTTCCAACGGACGTGTAACGCCCTTTCTTGAGACGACAAAAGAGGTTAGACCTGAGGGCACCTTTTCACTTATATCTTTCGTTTTGTTTTATTTATTTTAAAAATATTATTGCATGAGAGTCGTTCGAAGCATGATGTGATTGTTAGATGAGCGGGATATGTGTCCCCTTTTGTGGTATATCGGATGGAAACCCGGACGTAAATTCCGTAGCCAATTCCAAATGGACGGTATTGCGGTCTGCACTCGGGATACAACACCACGTACCACTTAAGAGAGACATATTTCGTCTCATCCAAATTTTTATTTGAGCATGTTATAGTTCTAGGTTGTTTATTTATTATTTAAAGCATGATTTAGTTTAGTTTATTATTTAATTTTCAAAGCATGATTATGTTATTTAGGCGTGTTGTTTCTTTATTCTTTATGCATGATGCTTTGTTTAGTTTATGTTTATGTTTAATTAGTTATTTGTTTACTTTGGTTTAATGGTTCAATATGCTCGTTGTGTTATATTGTGCGTTTGCCGTTTAAAGATTTACTTTCAAGCATGCAAACTTAGATTAGGAGTTAGATAGATGAAAGCATATTAGATCTAAGTACTCTTGAGCATGATTATTGAGTAGACTCGGTTGGTTTAGTGCACAAATTATATCATCACAGGTGACATAAGTAAGGGACCATTCTGAACCCAACGGTTTGAGGTCTTCCCTTGCGAGGGGTGAGTGCGGCCTTAAATCTTTGTCCCGGTTCACACCGGGTGGCGACTCCATTATTCTCCGGTTTAGTTCCCCGTGGACTACTCCGTACTTTCACTAGGCCGCGAGCCTAGAACAACATGCGTCGCCGGTTTCTGTTGTCTACACCAAGTCATATTATCCCGACGGTTGCATCCTTATATAGAGAACCAGTTATGTATCCCTGCGCGATCATCACTTCAGTCTTGACATCACACCCAACACACTACGATTCTCAATATAC
The DNA here is from genome assembly GCA_019454045.1 of Zanthoxylum bungeanum. NCBI lineage: Eukaryota > Viridiplantae > Streptophyta > Magnoliopsida > Sapindales > Rutaceae > Zanthoxylum > Zanthoxylum bungeanum. Next base: position 115,041 of record SKCR01039688.1, read on the forward strand.
CCAGTATTGGCATACACAGAACCGGTTAAATCCCTGGACGACCTCAACCAAAGTATATTGATTGTCGCAAGTATTAGCGGTGCAAGTCTCAGGTTAAGACCAAATACACAGACCCTGATTTCGGACTTCCATAGATGATGAGTGATAAATGTATCACTATTTCACACTCATTTAACTTGATATTTTGTATAGTTTCTTGAGTTTTGTGAATATTTTGATGTGTTTTGTGTTATTTTGTAGATAAATAAAGTTTCATGACATTCTTGAGGTGATTTGAAGCAAAACTGTGAAATTTGGTGAAATTTGGCAAAAAGGGTATTTTGGTAATTTTGGACATCCCGACACCGAAATAAAATTTCAGGACATTCTGGAGGTGATTTGGAACAAGACTGTGAAATTTGGCAAAAGGGTATTTTGGTAATTTTGGGCGTCCCGAGCAAAAAGGGTATTTTGGTAATTTTGGGCGTCTGCCACGTGTCAAAGATTCAACGAGCCGTCTTTTTTAGCACACCATGCCACGTGTCGAAAATTCAGCGATCCAAAAAAAAATAATAATAAAATAATAAAAATCAGAAAAATAATAAAATAATAAAAATCAGAAAAATAATAATAAAAAAATTAGATTTTTTTGCCTATAAATAGATTTCGAATTTTTAGTTTCAAATGTACCTCTTCCTCTGAAATCCTTATAAATAAATTGAGAGTTCTTCATATTTTCTTCTTTTATTCAGTTTTATTTACGCTTTGTAGTAGTAATTCTAACCATCCATGAGGGGGTAACGTCTCTATGCTGAGGTAATAAGGTAATTCTTTTACTTTTGCTATTTAGATTAATCTCCCTTAAAATATAATATATAAACTATTTAAAATCTGAATTAATAAAAAGATACTGCCATTCTAGATCGGTTGGTTATTCAATTTAAACTGGTTAAACCTGACATAATGAGGATACCCCCATTCTAGGTCGGTTGGTTTAAATTTATATTTCTGTTCCGCCTTATGGCTGGTATATTTGAATTTGACTTAATCAGGATACCGCCATTCCGGACGGTTGGTTTAAAATATCACAAGATTATATATTATATTATTGGGAGATATCTAAATAGTATATAGTAGAAGTTATTTCCTTTTACCTTAGCATTTCATTTATTTATTTTAATTACTTTCTGCAATTTCATTTTCTTTCTTTTAAGTTTATATCAGCTTTAGTTATGTGTTGTAACTAAGTTAAATATCTAGGGTTGTGATTAAATCTAATATCACCGGATTTAAAAAGGGTTAGATTATAGTTTGGGTAATTAAAGAGTTATTTGTTGAGTCATAATCTTAATGCTTTTTATTAACTGATCACTAATAAAATTGATTAGGTAAACTTAAAATGAACTAGACATAGGGATTTTAAGTTTAAGACCTTAGTCTCAACAACCCACGATCTTCCTTAAGGATAGATAACCCTTTAATAGATTTCCTTACAGGATAGACATATACCTGTCGGGCGGGGGTAGTCATAATTGGAACTTAACCTTAATGAATCTAGGTAATTTAATTGACATAGACATATGGTTCAATTGGATTATAACTAGGTATTTGTAAATGATCATTCGAAATAGGCTTTTACATAATTTAGTGTTCCGGATTAATAATTCAATAGTTATCCAACTATGATTTAACTACTTCATCTTTTAATTGATATTAGAAAGATTAACAACCCTAGATCTTTGAGTCTTTTTCCTTAGTATTTTCTTTTGTCTTTTTATTTATTTATTTATTTATTTATTTAGCAAATCTTCAAAGCAGATCATTTCAAGCAATCATTCACTTCTCCCTCAATTAGATATTTGTAAATAAATAGTATCAACAACTAATAACAATAGTAGGAATTAAGTCCTCGTGGGATGATTTTTATACTACTTGAACGATACGTGCGCTTGCGTTATACGTGTGTGTTTACGCAGGTCAAGTTTTTGGCGCCGTTGCCGGGGACTTATTTTTCTTGAGTTATTAATTTTGAAGCTATCTAATTTACTTGTATCTAATTTTCTTTATTATTATCTGTAATTTTTATTTCTTTCTTTTGTTTTCAGTGAGGTGATTAAAAAAATGGAACATTTTGAAAAATTTCAAGCTTTACTAGAAGAAGATACACCCAAAATCCAGGAGCAACAGTCTAGTTTTCTGAGGCCTGTTGTCAAGCCCAACAACTATCACTGGAAGCCAGAACCAAACAACACTACATTTGCTCAACAGAATGAAATGGGGAGATGTGTAATTTGTGATGGCAACCACCCGAGCGATCAATGTATATACCTTTCAGAGTGGCAGAATTATTGGAATAATTCAAGGTACGAAGAATCATCACATTTTCCATCTTATCCACCTTCTACCTACGATTTTCATCAACAATCAGAACCATCAGAGGAAGATCAGAGGGTTGACATGTTCATAAATTTATTCATGGAACGAGAAGCTCAATTTGATGCACAAATTCAGAGTCAAGCTGCGTCTATACAGATGATGACAGATCAAGTTAGACAATTAACAGATAACATGAATCACATATCTCACGGAGCAAATTCAAATAATACTGAAGAAGCCTATATCCTGAGATTCATCATGACATCATAACAGAGGATGAGGCTGAGCAGTATCAAGAATCAGAGGTATCAGTTCAGGAGCCTGCACCAACAAAGTCTCAATTTGATTTTTATTATTCAGACTCTGACGACGATGAAGCTGAGTTGTTTGTACCAACTGTAATAACAATTGAGGATGGAATTCTGTATCCTCAAAATGAAGATCTTGGAGATTCCATTGCACAAATGTTTGAAGAAGATCTACCTGAGCCAATCATTTCACCAAATCAGAGGATGAAGACCTAAATCTGACATTTCTTTTCATCCTCAGGTTGACAATTTTGAAGCATGTATTTCACAGATGACAGATGAAGAACTGAACGAGGAAATTTTGAAATTCATCTGTGAAGAAAAGGTGGAGCAAGAAACAGAGCAAATGGAGGAGCAAATGTCTGAACTTATCAAAGATCCAGAAAATTCAGGAAAAATATCGCTGTTTTGGGGAGTACAATTTAAAGATATCACACAAAAGTTTGACAGAATGAAACTTCCATTCCAAGTCAAGCACCATACAAGACCTCCTGATTTTCTTTCTTTCTTTTCAGGAACCACTGGAGCAACAAAGATTAAAAAGGTGGCACAAGCACTGAATGAGACAAAACTCTTTTCGCCACTTTACCGTTGGAAGAGACCCTTTCAAAAGCAACGCTCATGGAAATGTCTTTAATCGGACATCCAAAACGACGCTGAAACCTTCTTGACAGATAGATTTCAGTCACGTCTGGCTGAAGACGAAAAATTTAGCGCTAGTGGGAGGCAACCCATGCACTCTGTTATAATTTATGTTTTTCATATTTTGTGTATACATGTTGTAGAATATTTTTTATTGTGTGTGTTATTTTTGTAGGGAAAAGTTCAAACGGAGCATTTTAAGACAAAAGGAATGATGTTTGGCAATCAGAAGAAGAGAGATAATTCATTAGGGATGGCTAAGTAAAGAATGAATTTTCGAGACGCATCCTAATGAATTTATACTAAGCGAGTGGCGTATTGCATACACAATTCTGTTGCCTTAATTATTGCTTTGATTTGCTTTTTTGTCGTAATTATCTTTATTTTCGTAAACAGGATCCAGACTTTTTGACCTTTCACGATTTCTTTTGTTGTTTAGCTAACAAACGTCATTTGGAAGATACTAGTGCTATTATTACTCACCCTTTTCAGGTACTATAAATTCAGCCCGTCATTGCACCTTGGAGGCATCCAGAGTTAAGAAAGAATACATAAAAAAATGGAAGCCACTTCAAGAAGACGAGTTGAGAACATTTGTGTGTTTTGCGGTAGTACTGTTGGTACTAAACCACAATACATAGAAGCAGCACAGGAATTGGGTCGAGTCTTAGCTGCAAGGAATATGCACTTAATATATGGAAGAGGCAATCTTGGACTAATGGGGATCGTTTCAAAGGCCGTACAAGAAGGAGGCAGTCATGTTTTGGGAATCATCCCAAAACCCTTGGTAGAGGCAAATCTTATTGGATCATCAAACGGAGAGGAATTGATCGTGCCGGGTATGTCTGAACGACTGGTAGAATGATTAGAAATGATTAACCGTTCTGATGCTTTTATTGCTTTGCCAGGTGGCTTGGGTACATTGGAGGAAATTTTTATAGTACTATCTTGGGCGAACCTGAACATACACCAGAAACCGCTTGGACTGCTCAACGTTGATGGATTTTATGATTTTCTTTTTGTGTTTCTTGATGATGCTCGGAGAAATGGGTTCGTATCAAAACCTATGAAAGAACTCCTCTTTACTGCCAGAACTGCTCCAGATCTAATTGACCAACTCGTAGCCTATGAACCACAATTGACCCTATCATTTCAAAGATAAAATGGTCTGATGATGATCGTGGTAAGAGGCGTCGTGTTAATCTGGATCTTAACCTTTAATTTTCTTGTAGTAATTCAGCCAACCAGGTACTATCTTCTAAACTCTTCTTCTACTGTTTAAGACATTGGGGACAATGTCTCATTTAGGTTTGGGGGTGAGGAATAGTTAATAGTACTTGTTTGTATTGTGTTTTTATTTTTAGTCCAATTTTTTTTGAAAAATACAAAAAAATTAAAAAATTAGAAAAAAAAAGGGCATATTTAAAGCTAGGTGATGGTTTGGTGTCTTCCTTCACTCACTACCTTTTTATAAGGAAAAGCTGTGGAGGCACCTAGATAATCATTCACTTGTAGCGTGTTGTGACAGACTAGTTTGGAGGACTCGTTGTTTATTCCTGACAACAAGCGATAAGAGCCTAAGGGGCTTGGGTATTTAAGTGAGCCTCGCTCCACCTTCCCTCTGGGGAATCTACAACGGGAAGTCCATTCGACAGTTAGTCACACACCATAAATTCGTTGGCACGTACCATAAGGTATAAAAAAGGTACGTTCACTTGGTCGCTTGAACCCTTGAGTGGGGAGTCCTAGTTGTGAACAATCCTTCGTCAGCTAGAGCCTTGAAAAAAAAAACATTTAAATTATAGTTTTATGACTAGTAGAAATATGTGGTTGTTATGTTGACTAAAAAGATGAAAATGGTAAGAAATAGCTGTGTAAGGAATTTCCACTCCTGAGACGTATTTCAAACCTAATTCAAAACAAGTTAATTTTTGTTTATTCACTTTTGAATTATTAAATCTGTAAATTCTCCATAAAACTGACTAAAATGGATCTTCATATACTTAGTTGGCAGATATTATCAACATGCATAGTAACATACGGACATAGGATAAAATTGAAAAGATTGTAATATTCAGTGCTATAGTTTAATTGGAGAAGCATCTCAAAACAAAAATGGAATAATAAAAAAAAATGTCTGAGATCCGAGTTATTAAGTCTGTAAGGGTATTTTAATACCTAGTGCCCTAAAACCAACTGGTTTGGGAGTCACTGGCCCAAAGCTCGTTACATGGATCAAAAATGATGAAAAATTTATATATATGTATATATATCTGAAGTCTGAGTAATTAAGTCCTTAGGGGTGTCTTAACACCTGATGCCCTAAAGCCAACTGGTTTGGGAGTCACCGACCTAAAGCTCGCTACATAGATGGAAGATATTGTATATAAATAAAAAATAGAGAAAAAAAATCAAAGAAAAAATCAGAAAAATCAGAAAATTTATTCCATTACTACAAAAAGATGTGAATTCTGATAAAACTTTAGGACAAAATATTACTCTCTTATCAACTGCACTTATGACCGTTGTGGGCAAAAATGAGTTGTTTAATATTATGTTGGCTGTGTATATGAAGAATGACAAATATAATCGGAGAATTTACATATTCAGTAATTTAGAAAGAAACAAAACAACTAGTAACTTGAAGTAGAAGTTTCACCTGATTAGTCACTAACTTCTTTATTCCCTTTTCTCTTGTCTTTTTGCTTTTGTGTGCATTAGTTTTACTACCATTTTTACTTTTGTAAAATGTTTGTGGGTATCATTGCTGTAAACCCTCACGAGACTACAACTCGTCCACTAGGGACACCTAGGGGTTAAAGGCTTGTTGCATATGCTAAATGCAATCGTGATCCCTACGAAAGTGGCTTAGTTAAATTTTATTATGTTATTTTATTTTGCTCGAGGACTAGCAAAATGTTAGGTTTGGGGGTGTGATGAGTGATAAATGTATCACTATTTCACACTCATTTAACTTGATATTTTGTATAGTTTCTTGAGTTTTGTGAATATTTTGATGTGTTTTGTGTTATTTTGTAGATAAATAAAGTTTCAAGACATTCTGGAGGTGATTTGAAGCAAAACTGTGAAATTTGGTGAAATTTGGCAAAAAGGGTATTTTGGTAATTTTGGGCATCCCGACACAAAGGGTATTTTGGTAATTTTGGACATCCCGACACCGAAATAAAATTTCAGACATTCTGGAGGTGATTTGGAGCAAGACTGTGTGAAATTTGGCAAAATGGTATTTTGGTAATTTTGGGCGTCCGACAACAAAAAGGGTATTTTGGTAATTTTGGGCGTCTGCCACGTGTCAAAGATTCAACGAGCCGTCTTTTTTAGCACACCATGCCACGTGTCGAAAATTCAGCGATCCAAAAAAATAATAATAATAAAATAATAAAAATCAGAAAAATAATAAAATAATAAAAATCAGAAAAATAATAATAAAAAATTAGATTTTTTTGCCTATAAATAGATTTCGAATTTTAGTTTCAAATGTACCTCTTCTGAAATCCTTATAAATAAATTGAGAGTTCTTCATATTTTCTTCTTTTATTCAGTTTTATTTACGCTTTGTAGTAGTAATTCTAACCATCCATGAGGGGGTAACGTCTCTATGCTGAGGTAATAAGGTAATTCTTTTACTTTTGCTATTAGATTAATCTCCCTTAAAATATAATATATAAACTATTTAAAATCTGAATTAATAAAAAGATACCGCCATTCTAGGTCGGTTGGTTATTCAATTTAAACTGGTTAAACCTGACTCAATGAGGATACCGCCATTCTAGGTCGGTTGGTTTAAATTATATTTCTGTTCCGCCTTATGGCTGGTATATTTGAATTTGACTTAATCAGGATACCGCCATTCCGGACGGTTGGTTTAAAATATCACAAGATTATATATTATATATTGGGAGATATCTAAATAGTATATAGTAGAAGTTATTCCTTTTACCTTAGCATTTCATTATTTATTTTAATTACTTTCTGCAATTTCATTTTCTGTCTTTTAAGTTTATATCAGCTTTAGTTATGTGGTGTAACTAATTAAATATCTAGGGTTGTGATTAAATCTAATATCACCGGATTTAAAAAGGGTTAGATTATAGTTTGGGTAATTAAAGAGTTATTTGTTGAGTCATAATCTTAATGCTTTTTATTAACTGATCACTAATAAAATTGATTAGGTAAACTTAAAATGAACTAGACATAGGGATTTTAAGTTTAAGACCTTAGTCTCAACAACCCACGATCTTCCTTAAGGATAGATAACCCTTTAATAGATTTCCTTACAGGATAGACATATACCTGTCGGGCGGGGGTAGTCATAATTGGAACTTAACCTTAATGAATCTAGGTAATTTAATTGACATAGACATATGGTTCAATTGGATTATAACTAGGTATTGTAAATGATCATTCGAAAGAGGCTTTTACATAATTTAGTGTTCCGGATTAATAATTCAATAATTATCCAACTATGATTTAACTACTTCATCTTTTAATTGATATTAGAAAGATTAACAACCCTAGATCTTTGAGTCTTTTATTTTCCTTAGTATTTTCTTTTGTCTTTTTATTTATTTATTTATTTAGCAAATCTTCAAAGCAGATCATTTCAAGCAATCATTCACTTCTCCCTCAATTAGATATTTGTAAATAAATAGTATCAACAACTAATAACAATAGTAGGAATTAAGTCCTCGTGGGATCGATATTTTTATACTACTTGAACGATACGTGCGCTTGCGTTATACGTGTGTGTTTACGCCGGTCAATAGACACATAGTAATACTACCAATGGAATTCCGAGGGGGTCTTATCCAGAGCGAAGCTGTTTCCCATACAATCGGTGAAACATAACCTCATATTACACTTGCATGAGTATCATATACCCAAATATATGAGAACTATGCCGTTGTGCCCTCACAACGCGCACAAGTGTAATACTAGTCTTTTACGCATTCATCGATGTCCAATCTCGATAATGCTCTGACTAGGGATATTTAATGATTTATCCTTCGTGGACTGATATTGTCTCATATCATTCTCCGTCCAGGAACAAATCATAGGGACCTCTCATCATTTATATATCTAGGTGATCTAATCACAAATGATAAGAGTGCAATCTCCTTTGTCACATAGTTAATTTGTACAACAACACCATGATCTGTACAAATAGTGACGCTATGGGTCATAATTGTCCAACAATCTCCCACTTGGCCTATAGCCAGTCACTCGAGTGTCTGACACCAGAACTATGTACGGTTGGCTCAAACTGCTGAGAAAACGCTTTCATCAGGGAATTGTATGATTATCGTCTGATGCGATTTATTCGATCATCACATCGCCACGATGTATGATCCGAACGAATCAGATGAATATCGAAGTATGTATCTGGATCGTTGATGAGACCATTAATTCTTTAGCATGTGTTCAAGCCTAGCTCAGCTGTGATGAGTGGTATTTCTATCACTATTTCCCACTCATTTAAACTAATATTTTGTACAGTTTCTTGAGTTTTATGAACGTTTTGATGTATTTTGTGTTATTTTGCAGATAAATTAAGTTTCAGGACATTCTGGAAGTATTTTGGGGCAAAATGGACAAAACTGACAAAAAGGGCAAAATCGTCATTTCAGCGTCGCGCCGCCCAGACCTTCAGCGTCGCGACGCCCAGTGTGCGCCGAATCTGCTAACATGCGCTGGTCAACAAATCAGAATTTGAGAAGTTTGACTTTGCTAACGTGCGCCGTGCCACGTGTCACCATCACAACGGAGATGCTAAAATGCGTCGTGCCACGTGTCTAAATCTCATTGCTTGGACGGCCACCGCCCACGTGTCATCCTACGTGTCGCCACATCATCGTCCACATCAGCAGCCACGTCAGCAAGTCAACCGAGTCAACATGCCACGTCAGCATCAGCCAATCACAACGCGACACGTGTCAACATCTCATTCGTCGGACGGCCGCCGCCCCACGTGTCGCCACGTCGTCTTCCACATCATCAAAGTGACGCAAGCAATGACGTCATGAACAGTTGACACGTCATCGTGACGCAAGCAATGACGTCATGAACAGTGCCACGTCATCGGATAAGATTCTGAGCCGACCAACCAGCACGTGACACGTGTCCTACTGTACCCAGCGTCGCGACGCTAGTGCAATTTGGGCGTCGCGACGCTGGAGGCTTATCCGAGCCTATAAATAGAGATCAAGATTTCAGTTTTCATTACACCTTTCTCTCTCTTTTTTAGTTCTAAATTGAGAGCTTCTCTCTCTAGAATATTTTAGTTTAAGTTTTGTAAATATTTTTAATTACTTTTTAATAGAATAGTAATTTTACTTTCTTACTTTTTACAGTTTTTACTATTTACAGTTTTTACTTTTTACTTTTTTACTATGTGTAGGTAACTTTTCACCGCTAAGGTAAAAAGGTAATTCTTTTACTATTGCTATTTAGATTATTCTCCCTAAAATATAATATATAAACTATTATAACCGGACTTAATAAGGATACCGCCAGATTGGTCGGTTGGTTATTAAATAATTATTCCGCCTTTATGGCTGGTTTATTTTTGTTCCGCCTTTATGGCTGGTATATTTCTGTTCCGCCTTTATGGCTGGTTTAATAACAAATATTACCGCCTTTATGGCTGGTTGATAAAATAATCACAAGTATATATTATATTTTATGGGAGATTTCTAATTAGTATTTAGTAGAAGTTAATTCCTTTTTCCTTAGCATTTTATTTATTTTTCTGCATTTACTTTTTAGTAATTTTTATCTTTGTTTTACTAGTTCTAGTTATGTGTTAGTTATTCTAGGTTGTGATGATTTCTAATATCACCGTATTAAAAAAGGGTTAGATTATAGTTGGGGTAATTAAAAGAGTTATTTGTTGAGTCATAATCTTAATGCTTTTTATTAACCGATCACTAATAAAATTGATTAGGTAAACTTAAAATAAACTAGACATAGGGATTTTAAGTTTAAGACCTTAGTCTCAACAACCCACGATCTTCCTTAAGGATAGATAAACCTTTAATAGATTTCCTTACAGGATAGGAATATACCTGTCGGGCGGGGGTAGTCATAATTGGAACTCAATCTTAATGAATCTAGGTAATTTAATTGACATAGACATATGGTTCAATTGGATTATACTAGGTATTTGTAAATGATCATTCGGAAGAGGCTTTTACATAATTTAGTGTTCCAGATTAATAATTCAATAATTTACCCAACTATGATTTAACTACTTCATCTTTTAATTGATATTAGAAAGATTCACAACCTAGATCTTTAAGTCTTTTTATTTTCCTTAGTATTTTCTTTTATCTTTTTATTTATTTTATTTAGCAACGCCACTTACAAATCAAATCAAGCAATCAATTCACTTCTCCCTATAATTAGATATTTGTAAATAAATAGTATCAACAATTAATAACAACAGTAGGAATTAAGTCCTCGTGGGATCGATATTTTTATACTACTTGAACGATACGTGCGCTTGCGTTATACGTGTGTGTTTACGCCGGTCAAGCTGCTAACAGAATTATATCTAATCTAATTAGATTTATTATCGACCTAGAAGGCTTCCATTGCTGCCTCAGCTGCAGCAATAACCCGCATTTGTTGTTTATTAGGTAACAGTATCTTGCTACGAAGATTTCCAGCTCACTGTACCGTTATTCAAACTGTATAGTACCGTTTGCGACTTATAGTCGTTTTATCGGTTAGGAAACTTGCTACAGTGATCCCAGTCACTTCAAGTTCTCCATCTCCATAGATTAAGACAACATCCTTAGATCTCTAAGTTACTAACGGATGTTCTTACTATCAATCCAGTGACTATCACTTGGATTGGCCTGTTTGTGACTTCATATGCTCAAAGCGTATGAGACACCAGGTTATGTACATTTTTCAATATACGGTTTCTCGGAGAGTTTTCCAAAGCCAAGCTTTCGCCGATTGTTATTATAGGAACATCATTTCCAAGAAATGACATATTATCATTATTTATAGGACAACCACTGTCAGTGCGCTTCCACTAACCCTCTTATATACACAATAATCCTTTTCGTTTTGAATTAAATCATAAACCATTATGATTACATCAAAACGAAAATTCTAAGAACCTATGCTTGCTTCAATCCAAACATGGATCGAATAACCCACAAACCTTGTTTGCTAGTTTTGGTACGACAAAACCGACAGGATGTTGTAAACATCCTCTTAAAGGTTTCCCTTTCAGGAAAGCGATTTTCCCGTAATGCTGTCATATTTCATTAATGAAACACGCAGGTTTAGCAAGCATTATCCAAATGGATTTACCCTGGCAACAGGTAAAAGGTTTGTAATCAACACAGTGTTGATAACGATACCTTTCCGCTAAAAGCCTAGCTTTATAAGTTGGTATATTGCCATCCACGTACGTCTTCCTTGAAGACTTATAAAGTACCAATAGACACAATGCCTTGCGGTACATCAACTAGTATCCAAACTTGTTGATATACATGGAATCCATTTCGGATTCATGACAATTTGTCACAATAGGGAGTCGATACCTTGTATCACTTCCTCATACGTAGTCAGTTGGTATTCCTAAAAAAGATAGACATCTTTATGAGGTGAGATCAGAAACCCATACCCCAGGTTGTTTTCTGACTCTCTCCGACATATGTGGTCCTTGTGTATTCGAAGATTAATGATATAGTTTCATCCTTGATGAACTATATGTGTTCCATTAGGATTCGGTGCCTTGAACAGTATTACTCCAATTTTCATTGAGTTTTACTATCCTCCCACTTACCACTGCATATCGGTATTCCTCTTAGGAAAACCGCATGGTGAGTAACAATCTAATTGTTCTCCTGTGAGCTGTTATAAGTACAATATTTATGGTTTCCCTAGGATAACCTACAATTGGCACTTATCCAATTTGGGTTTTAGTTTGGCATCATCCAAACATATGCCTAGCATTCCCAAATCATTAGGAATGAGAAACCCAGTTTCTTTCCTGTTCATATCTAATATGATATATGTCAAACAGATTTTTATGGAACCTTATTCTAAATAAGTTCTTGCATTGTTAAAGTTTATCCGTTGAAGGAAATGGTAGCTCAGAGCGACTCATGATTAACCTTATCATGTCCAACAAAATTCGATTACTCTGATCGGACACACCGTCAATTTGACGTGTTCCGGGAGGAGTCCTCTTTTGAAAGAATACTTTATTCTTTCAAGTATATTAGAAACTTATTGCTTAAGTATTTTACATTACGGTCTTACCGTGACGGTATAATACTTTAGCCGATCTGTTTGTCTATTTCGTGTCGAAAATTGTAAAAGTTTCTGATTTGTGTTCTTCAAAAGAAACACACAACCATTACGCGATGCCACATCCGTAAAAGTCACGAAATATTCATATCCACATCTAGCCTAGCTAGACATGGGCCCACTTGCTTCACTATGAATTAGGGCTAACAGATAGGTGGCATTTACACTTTTACCAAGTAAAGGTGTTTTAGGCACTTTGCCCAATAGACTAGATTCGTAGACTTTATCTGATTAGTATCAAATTAGTCCTAGTACCCACTCTTCGAAAGTGTGGATATACGAGTCTTTTTATTTGTGTCCCAGACAACAATGCCACAATTAGTTTCACCTGATCAAATCAGTTGGAGCTACTTGTTTGTCATGTTATATATTTGAGATTTTTATATTCAAAATATAAATGATGTTATTCACATTTAATGTGTTTATCTCAATATCATCTTTATATAATAAAACACTTTAGTGTTCTAAAATATAAAGGTTCACCCGCAGCGGGTTAAACACTGATATAGAGATAATGTTTCTAGTCAAACTAGTTACATTATAACAGTTTTTAAATTTAGGTACACACCTGAGGGTAGTTCCTAAACTTAGGTATCTAAGGTTAAAACAGCGACTTTCGTCCCGTTTTCAATTCGCAGATTTATCTCAATTGAAGTCAGTATCCTGCTCATAGCAGATTCTGAACATCAATATTTATATATCACACTAAGTATCTAAAATCCAATTTTAATACTAGTAGTGAATATATATTTGTGACAAACATATTCGAAGTCAAAGCCTTGTTCGTTCTTCAATTCCTTCATGTCTGTTTTGTCCAAATGGCAGTCACGCTTCCGCGATCCCGTTTGCCACAATTGTGCAGGCATTTTGGGATATGTCATTTATCTTCCCAGAAGACTATAATGATTTTGCCTTTGCCGATTTCAACACTCCATAAGCCTTTGGCCTAGCCTCGGCCTTCTAGAATATCGAAGTAAAGTGCGCCTTGCGCTACTTGCCTAATTGAAAACTTTGACTTTATCTCCTTGAGAATAATCATTAACTCTCCAAGAGTTATTTTTACAATTTTAGTACTTCTAAAATCTAAACATAGATTTATGAAGATCCTTCAATTTCATTATCATACTTTGAGGATCTAATCCTTAGTTCTGATTCAGAAATTAAGGAGTCCACTGCGGTAAGTATAATGGATTAAGCACTAAAGTTATCATCACATAATCTTCCAAAGATTATGCTCTACTGTTTGCTTAACTCCGGGCTTAGGCTTAATATATTATTTTATCAAATAAAATAACTTATTATTTTTCCAGGACCATCCTGAAATTATATAGTCCAACTATTTAATCAACGATTCAGGTACTATTTATTATAATGATTACAATAGTCAAACTATTTAATCAACTATAATTTAATAGATTAAAATCAATTATATTGGTTACTATAATCCAATTATAAAATCAACTATAAATGAATAGTTTGAATATATAGTCCAACTATTTATTAAAACAACGATTTAAATATTAGTCCAACTAACATTTAATTTATTTGACGAATGATATTGTTTGAGCGCGTATGGCGAGTAATTGACCGAATATTGCAAATTCAATTCTTGCCTCCCACTATTTTTCGGCGAGCCTCTAACCCTCTGTCGAGTACTCTGGAAATCGCGTTTCCTAGTGGGCTAGGATCCCGTTAAATATCACACAATCTTGACTTTGGCCATCAAATTGTATGATAATTAACTAGGTAGATCTCTAAGATCGATTGGATCCAATCCAATTCCTAAATCCGGTAGGGGGACATCCAAGTCCGAAACATATATCTTATATATTCCAATACATCAAATGTATTACCTAACCTTTTTCCTCTGAATCAACTAAGCATTGGCTTTGCCACAACAAACTTAGTGATCCCAGTCAAGCGCGACCCATTGACCATGGAATGCTTCGTAATCAATGTCGATGGACAAGAAGTGGTCTTGACTTTGGCCAACAAACCACAACTTGGACAAGACACTGACATGTAACAAAGCCTTCATGATTCAAACACATCTTCGACAGACAAAGGCCTTGACTTTGGCCAACAAACCAATGCCGTCTTAGATCTTGAGTGAGAATAACTCAATGGAAGGAAAGACGCTTAATATTATGCGAGGGTTTTTCGAGTGCAAATTGGTAACCAATTTATTATCTTTGTTAAGGTCTCATCATCATACACCCTTAACATGCATTCTAAACACATAATAAAGCGCGTATAAATAAAATAATAATGATATGCGGATGAATACTTTACACATTGATCCTAGATCAAATCTCTCATTTCTCTCTCCCGCTAGCACAAATATTTCTTCTACCGGTTACATTACACTTCTAAAGAAACCTCATTTACATTGAGGGGAATAGGTGAGAAGAGAATACAAAGAATAAGGAGGTGATAAGGCTGGACACGCATGTCCAATTAATAAATCAAATTTATTACACAATTTCTAAAATTGTCCCACCCATCTAATATCCATCTGATATACATTATTCATGCATCGCAACCATGTATTCCCACAAGCATGTTATCAATCAATCTAATCAAATTAATCAATCTGATAATTAGTGACCATCCAATGTTCAAACAACGATTTGATTTTGTTCGAGTCAAACTCGTTTTTGCGAATAAGTACTTAAAGTACGAATTCTTGAATTAAATTAAACTACACAATTAAATCCAATTCAATTTGTATTTAATTCTAATTCACTTATTTGATTCCAAATTAAATATCACACACTTTATTTAAAGAACCTTTACGACTTAAATTCAAAATTTAATCGTTACGGGTCTCAAAGCCCGATTAACGTCCAACGTCAATTTAATTAAAGTCCAATGGGCTTTTAATTAATTTCTTAAGGCGTGGACTTTTGGTCAACTCTGGTCAAACCGAATAGCCAAAATCCAATCCGGGAGTTACCCCATAAGCCTAGAAATCAATCATGGCCCATTAGGCCAATTAAACTTTAAAGGTTCATTAAGTCGCATTTGGGCTTGATGGAAGCGATTTTGGGCCCAATTGGATCCAATCCAATTTGCCTTAACCCAACTTCGTACAACAAAACCCATTAAGCCCAATAACAACATTTAAGCCCAAATACAATTTCAAGCCCAATTTAATTAAACTAAAGTGCATAAACATAATTAATCACCCAAATCATTATTTCCAAAACACAAATTAGGCTAATTAATCATGCTTATCTACATCAATTAGTGTCCAACACAAATTAATCAAAAATCAAACCTATACATGCTTACTTTGTTCTCGGCAATGGGGTTAATTTTATGTCCGAGTTGTTTCAATCCAATTAAACCCAATTCAACATTAAATCAACATTCCCGAATGATTTCCAACACATCCAATGATTCAAAAAATAAAAATTCACCAAGAACACATAGAGCATAACTCTCGGCCAAGACAAGTATTTTGGGCAAATTTGTTCCAAACCAAATTTGATCAAATCTATCCAATCAATCATCAACAAAAAAACACATTCAAGCATACTTATAATCCAATTTCATAATTACATGCTCAAATTCATTTTACCTAAATTTTAAGCCCTATTCGTATTTCATGCTTTTACTCGCTCTGATACCAATGTTGGAGTTTCTAGGTCCATAGGATCGAATAACAAACATGAAACAAGTGCGAATACAAATCGAGGAAAGTCGCGGAATACTTACATCGATCGGTTGAGCGACGCGGAGGCAACAAAATTAATTTTCTGCCTTGACAGTGGACTCGGCAGTGAGCTGCAACCAGTCCCCATTTTCGGCCATTGATGGTTCTTCGTCAAGCTCCAAGCTTCGTCAAATGATTCCCGGCTCATGGGTGGACTTCCCTATCACCTTCGCATGTCTTCGTAGTGTGCTAGCACTCTTGATTTTGCCACAAAATCATGACCTTTGGCTTCCCACTGCTCACGGTTTCAAGCAAAACCAGTGAGGAAAATCTCAGCCCCTTGGGCATGAATGGAGGGAGAAAAGAGAAGGAGAGAGAGAGATAAAATGTGTTATATATATTTGGTTTCTCAAACCTATACCAAACTTTTGGCTCCAAAATAGCATTAAATACTAGCCAACCACACACATCAACTTGCCATCAATCTATCACTCAGTGAATAGTGACTGGCGTCAATCACTCAAAGTGAAAGACATCCATCAATTAATTGACGAATGATGTGACGCTAGAAGCGACTAGCGATTTGATGCTTGATTTCATTTGCCGCACTCAAATTCGAAATGCGAATGCGCTCGTAAATAATCTCGGGATCGGGTTCGCTAATTCCAAATTAACGAACTTTCCGTTGCGTCGTAATTTAAATCTAATTTAATTAAATAATCATGCTAAGCATAATTACTATTCACGTTAACGAATTAATTCTAAATTAATTCGTTCACCCGAATTAAAATCTAATTTTAATTCCGCGTCGAAATCCAATTTCGTTTAATATATCGAATATATTAATTTGCCGATTAATTCCAAATTAATCGTTATCTCTCTTTAAATGATAATTTATCCCAGATAAAATATCTCCGCAATTAATCCCAGATTAGTTTTCTCTCTCTTCTAATTAATCCCAGATTAAATAAAAGGTGCGAGTCATACGTCATCGGTGAATCTTTGGGAAGCGACCCATGAGATCCTCGGATATGTTGGCAGTAAATTCGGTCGTCGGACTATCCGAACACGTAAGTACCTCGTACTACTTTTATACTGATTTACAAGACAAGGTTGGCCTCTAGCAAAGCGCCATGCCTACCCAATTCTCCGGAAATATCCTTATAGGAATAAATGATCTGTATCAGGCGTAGTATACTTAGTATTGCGTATTTCTGTCCAGTATCAGATGATCACATGTGAGGCCTGGGGCTGGAACAGTGTCTGCCCCGTACGAAGCATATATCGGATAACGAGCAACTAGTCTCTTTAATATCGGATAATCATGACCAAGTTATATTATCCCGACGGTTGCAACCTTATATAGAGAACCAGTTCTGTATCCCTGCGCGATCATCAACTCCATATGACTGGAGTGACACTTCCGTCTTGACATCACACCCAACATACTACGATTCTCAATATACCCAGTATTGGCGTACACAGAACCGGTTAAAGCCCTGGACGACCTCAACCAAAGTATATTGATTGTCGCAAGTATTAGCGGTGCAAGTCTCAGGTTAAGACCAAATACACCTACCTTGATTTCGGACTTCCATAGACACATAGTCATACTACCAATGGAATTCCGAAGGGGTCTTATCCAGAGCGAAGCTGTTTCCCGTACCATCGGTGAAACACAACCTCCTATTACACTTGCATGAGTATCCTATACCCAAATATATGAGAACTATGTCGTTGTGCCCTCACAACGCGCACAAGTGTAATACTAGTCTTTTACGCATTCATCGATGTCCAATCTCGATAATGCTCTGACTAGGGATATTTAATGATTTATCCTTCGTGGACTGATACTGTCTCATATCATTCTCCGTCCAGGAACAAATCTTAGGGACCTATCATCATTTATATATCTAGGTGATCTAATCACAAATGATAAGAGTGCAATCTCCATTGTCACATAGTTAATTTGTACAACAACACCATGATCTGTACAAATAGTGACGCTATGGGTCATAATTGTCCAACATCAGGTTCAGACCACATACACCACCTTGATTCGGATTCCCATAGACACATAGTCATAATACCAATGGGACTTCGAGAGGTCTATCCAGAGGGAAGTTGTTCCCGGTCCAACGGCTAACAGAACCTCCTATCACACTTGCATAAGTATCCAATACTTAAATATATGAGAACTATGCCATTAAAATTCCATAACGCGCACAAGTGTAATACTAGCCTATTCCGTATTATCGATGTCCATTCTCGATAATACTATGACTATGGATATTTAATGATTAAATCATTCATGGATTAATATTGTCTCATATCTTATTAATCTGTTACTAATCATATGGACTTTTATCTTTTATATATCCAAGTAATCCAATTAAAAAATGATAAAAGAGCAATTTCCTTTGTCACATAGTTAATTTGTACAAAGAACACCATATCTTTTACAAATAGTGATGCTATGGGTCATAATTGTCCAACAATCTCCCACTTGGCCTATAGCGAATCACTCAAGTGTCTAACACCTAAACTATGTACGAGTCGCTCATACTTATGCTGAGATATCACTTTCGTCAGCGGATATCCAAGGTTAGCATCTGAAACAATCTTGTCGATCTTGACATCGCTACGATGTGTGATCTCACGAATCAGAAGAAACCATCGAAGTATATACTTGGATCATTGATGAGACCGTAATTCCTTAGCCTGTGCTGTAGCCCAGCTCAGCTACTAACGGAACTACTCCTAATCCAATTAGGAATTTTATAGATCCAAAATGCTTCTTTTGTTGCCTCAGCTGCAGCAATATAATCCGCTTTTGTTATTGAATCGGTAACAATATCTTGCTTGGAAGATTTCCAGCTCACTGTTCCGTTGTTCAAACAAAATATATACCCTTATTGTGACTTACAGTCGTCTTTATCGGTTTAGAAACTTGCAATAGTGAACCCAGTCACCTCAAGTTCTCCTTCTCCATAATTTAAGAAAGCATCATTAGTTCGTCTAAGATTCTCAAGGATGTTCTTTACTTCAATCCAGTGACTATCACCTGGATCGGTCTGATAGTGACTCCACATGCTGAAAGCACATGAGACACCAGATCACGTACATGTTTGTCACAGTACGAGCTCTCGGAGAGCGCCAATAAGTTTTAGATCTATCCTAGTAGATCCTTATTCCTAGAACAAAGGTTGCCTCTCCCAAGTATTCCATGGAGAATTTTAATGAAAGCCAAGCTTTCACTAATTTTAATATGGAATGTCATTTCCAAGAAATAATACATCATCAACGTATAGGACAATCATTGTTAGTACGCTCCCACTAGCCTTCTTATATACACACGGATCATCTTCGTTTTGAATGAAACCATATTCCATTATGATCTCATCAAAACGTTGGTTCCAAGAACGCAATGTTTGCTTCAGTCCATAAATGGATCGATTTAACTTGCAAACCTTGTTTGCATATTTTGGCATGACCAAACTGTCAGGCTATTGTATGTAAATACCCTCCAAAAGGTTTCTGTTAAGGAAAGCGGTTTTGACATCCATCTGTCATATTTCATAATCGAAATATGCAGCAATAGCAAGCATTATCCGAATGGATTCGACCATGGCAATGGGTAAAAGGTTTCGTCGTAATCGATACCATATTGATGACAATACCCTTTCACTACAAGCCTAGCTTTGTACGTTTGTATGTTGCCATCCATGTCTGTCTTCACCATGAAGACTCATTTACTACCAATAGGCACAATGCCTTCTGGTACATCAACCAGTGTCCAAACTTGGTTGGTATACATTGAATCCATTTCAGATTTCATGGCACATTGCCATAAAGAGGAGTCGATACCTTGTAGCACTTCCTCATACGTAGCCGGTTCGTCTTCCTCAATAAGATTAATATCTACATAAGGTGAGATCAGAAACCCATACCTTTAATGTTGTTTTCTGACTCTCTCTGACCTACACGGTTCTTGTGTATTAGAAGATTATGGAATAGTCTCATCCCTGATGAACTGTTCGTGTTTCGTTGAGGCGATCGGTGCCAGGAATAGTATCACTCTAATTTTCTTCGAGTTCTACTTTCCTCCCACTTACCACTGCATTTACGAATTCCTCTAAGGAAAACCGCATGGAGAGCAACAAATATTTTAGTTCTCTAATGGGTTGTGGAAATAATATCCTTTGGTTTCCCTAGGATAACCAATTACAAATAGGCACTTATCCGATTTGGGTTCTAGTTTGGTACTATCCAAACGTTTAACGTATGCCTAGCATCCCCAAATCTTCAGGAATGAGAAACCCGGTTTCTTTCCTATCCATATTGTTATATGGAGTCTGTCCTACTGACTTTTACGAAACTTTATTCAAAATAAGTATTGCACTATTCAATGCGTATCCCATGAAGGAAATTGGTAGCTCAGTGTGACTCATCATTAACCTTACCATGTCCAACAAAGTTCGGTTTCTCCGTACGGACACACCACTCAATTGAGGTGTTTCGGGAGGAGTCCACTGTGAAAGAATACCATACTCTTTCAAGTAATTGAGAAACTCTTTGTTCAAGTATTTTCCACCACGGTCCAACCGTGATGTTTTAATACTTTTGCGAGTCTGTTTTTCTACTTCGTGTCGAAACTCTTTGAATTTCTCAAAAGTTTACGACTTGTGCTTCATTAGAAACACATAACCATAACCTGATGCAACATCCGTAAAGGTTACAGAGTATTCATATCCACCTCTAGCCTATCTAGATATGGGCCCACTACGTCATCATGAACGAGGGCTAACAGCTCGGTGGCACGTACACATTTACTGCTAAAAGGCGTTTTAAGCATTTTGCCTAATAAACAAGATTCGCAGACATTATGAATTAGGATCAAATCCGTCCAAGTATCCATTCTTCCAAAGTGGATATACGATTCTTGTTAATGTGTCCCAGACAACAATGACACAAATAAGTCTCATCTGATTTACTCAGTTTGAGCCTTTTGTTTGTCATGTTATATGTTTGAGATTCATTTATATTCGGAATATAAATATTGTTATTCGCATCTAATGTGTATATCTCAATATCATATTTATAAACAAAACACCCAGTGTTCTGGAACATAAAGGTATACCCGCAACGGGTTAAACTAGAAATAGAGATAATGTTTCTAGTCAAACTAGGTACATTATAACAGTTTCCTAATTTAAGTACATGCCCAAATGGTAGTTCCAAAACTTAGGTTCCCATAGCCAAAACAGCGACTCTCGTCCTATTTCTAACTCGCAGGTCGATCTCATCTGAAGCCCGTCTTCTGCTAGTCAGCAGATCCCGCATATCAGTACATATGTATGTACCACATCCAGTATCAAAAATCCAATTTTTAAAACCAGTAGTGGACACGTTTATTATAATAACAAACATACCTGAAGTCGGAGCCTTGCCCGCCTTCACTTCCTTAATGTCTTCCTTGTCCATACGATAGTCACGCTTCCAGTGACCCTATTTGCCACAGTTTAGGCAGACATCTTGGGATATGTCATTTGTCTTCCCAGAATACTGTGATGATTTTGCCTTTGCCTTTTTTCTTCACACCCCAGAAGCCTTCGGCCAAGCCTTGGCCTTCTAGGATGTTGAAGTAAGATGTGCCTTGCGCTTATTGCCCTTTTGGAAGCTCTGGCTCTACCTCCTTGAGCATAGCCATTAACTCCCAAGATTTTTCTCTTGGTTCACGATGAACCCGCCCCAGCTTTCGGGCAGAGACTGTAAGATCAAATCTATGGAAGTCTCGGCCTCGTAGGTAATGCCTAGCAAACCTAGCTGTTCGATGTCAGCAATCAACTGCGACACCTAGTGCTCGACAGATGTATCCTCTGACATACGCGAGCGAAAGAGCTTCTTTTGCAATTCGTGCTTCTGAGATTTAAGATTAGATCTGTGAAGATCCTTCAATTTCAACATCATACTATAAGGATCCAATCCTTTGTTCTGACGACGAAATTGAGGAGTCATTGCGGCAAGCATGACGGATTGAGCACTAAAGTTATCATCATGATGAGTCTTCCAAAACTCATGCTCTACTATTTGCTCAACTCTGGGCTCATGCCCGAGAGGTTTCTCTATAACATAGAGTAACTTCTCGGCCCCCAGGACTATCCTGATGTTCATTTCCCAATCTAGAAAATTGGAGACGTTAAAGAAATTTTCGCCCATGATGATGTCCCTAACGCTAATCTTTACAGCCATCTCGATTGCAATAGTCCAACTATCCAATCAACGATTTCGGGTACACTCAAAATGTAATGGTTACTATAGTCCAACTATATAACCAATTACAAGTGGAGTAGTATTTTAAGTACAGTCCAACTGTTCAATGAAAGCAATAAAAGATATTAGTCCAACTAATATGTATTTATAACAACGATAAATAAATTAAAAGAGCGCGTGTAAGAAAGTACTAAACGAAATGGAAAATTTAATATTGGCCTCCCACTATTTTTTCGGCGAGCCTCTAACCCTCTGTGGAGTACTCGGGAAACCCAATTTCCTAATGGGCTAGGATCCCGTTAAATAACACACAACCTTGACTTTGGCCAACAAGTTGTATGAAACTTAACTAGGTAGATCTCTAAGATCAATTGGATTTCATCCAATTCCTAGATCCGGTAGGTGGACCTCTAAGTCCGAGATATATATCCAATATATATTTCCTAACCTTTTCCTCTGAATCAACTAAGCCTTGGATTTGGCTCAATAAACTTAATGATTACAGTTAAGCGCGACCCATTGACAGTGGGAAAGCTTCGTAATCCACGTCGATGAACTAGAAGTGACCTTTACTTTGGCCAACAAGTCACAACCGCCCAAGACATGCGATATGGAACAAAGCTTTTGTGGTTCAAACACATCCGCGATGGACATTGATCTTGACTTTGGCCAACAAACCAATGTCAATCTTGGATCTTGAGAGAGAACCACTCAATGTAAGGAAAACGCTCAATATTTGAGTGAGGGTTTTTCGCGTAAATTGGCAACCAATTTATTATCTTTGATTATGTCTTATCATACACCCTTAAATATGCATTCTAAAAGCATAATAAGGCGCGAATAAAATAATAATGATATGCGGATGGATATATAACAATTTATTCCTAGAACAAATCTCTCCATTTCCTCTCTCCCGCTAGCACTATTCATACTTCTACCCAATTACATAATACATAAAGAAACCTCATTTACATTGAGGGGAATTGGTGAGAATAGAATTACAATAGTATAAGAGGTGAAAGGCTGGACACGCAGGTCCAATTTAACAAATAAGTACCATACTTACAACAATTTCCAAAATTGCCCTCACCCTTCTAATATCCATCTGATATACATTATTCATACAAATACATCCAAGTATTCACACAAAGCATGTATTCAATCAATCTAATCCAATTAATTAATCTTTGAATTAATGACCATCTAATGTTCAAACAGCGATTTGATTTGCGCGAGTCCAATTCGTTTAGGAATAAATACTCAAAGTACATATTCTTGAATTATATCAAACTACAATTTTAAATCCAATTTAATGTATCCAATACTAATTCATGTTTAATTCCAAATTAAATAATTACACTTTTAAAAGTGTCTTTTAGACTTGGATTCCAAATCCAATCTTCATGGGTCTCAAAGGCCCATTTAATATCCAATACTATTCAATTAAAGTCCAATGGGCTTTCAATTAATTCTTTAGGCGTGTGCTTTGGCTATTATGGATCCAACCCAAAAGCCAAGGCCCAAATAGGAATCACCCTATGCCAAAAATCAATTTAGGCCCATTAGGCCAAATTAAATTTTTAAAAGCCCAATAGTCATATTTGGACTTTATGGAAATGGTTTTAGGCCCAATTGGATCCAACCCAATTGTCCAAAACCATACTTGGCCCAACCAAGCCCATTAATCCCAATTTCAACAAATTAAATTAATATATCATTCCAAATTACGTATTAATCTAATTAAAGTGCAATTAAAATAATTAATTAATTAAACTAATATTTCCAAAACATCAATTAAACTAATTAATCATGCTTTATTATTCAATTCATGTCCAACACAATTGAAGCAAAATCAATCCATCACAACATGCTTATAGCTCATGGAAATATGGCATAAAATAACACTCAATTTGATTTTAATACAATTAAATCAACATACAAGATTTATTTCATGCTATTAACACATCCAAATGTCAAATTTTCAAAAAATCACCATGAGTATTCTAGGACATATTTTCGGCCATGACATACAAATTGGGGATTTTTGATCTAATCAATTTTTCTCAATTCCAAAGATGCACAAATCCAATTCAACAACATATAAACATAACCAATAACCAATTTAGGCATTTTCAAACTCCAAGCAAAAATCCCCAAATAAAGTCCATAAACCCTAGATTCAAAATCAAGCTTAGATCTCGCTCTGATACCATTGTTAGTGTCCTAGACATGCCACGGATCTCTAAGTGTGATTCGTGTGTGAATTAATCAAAAAAGTTTGCGGAATAACTTACATTGATCGGTTTTAGGATTTCAAAATTCCAAGGATGCACAAGCTCCAAGCTTGAAAGTTAGTTTCTCGACTCTCGGGTGAGTTTCTCTATCATATTTTTTGACTTCCAAAGTGCTATCTTGGACAAAAAATGGAAACAAAATGAAAGAAAAAATTTTCTTCTTCCAAAGAGAAGCAATTGGCATTTTGGGTGTAGGGAGAGAGAGAATGAACGGTCTTTGTTTCAAAAACAAATGTGTGTTATATTTGGTTTCAAAAACCAAGTTGGTGAAAAGTAAGTGGTTTTGTGAAAACCATTTACTTTTGCCAACTACCACCATCACCTTTGACAAGTGTGAGTGGTGGGTCCCACCCAATTTAAATTCAAAATTTGGTTGGCACACATAACACGACTTTGGGCCCGATTTCGTTTAATCCGATTAAACGAATTTTCCGTCGCAACGTAATTAAATCCAATTTAATCAAATAATAATGCCTCGCAAAATTATTACGGAATTCGCTTACGAATTAATTCCAAATTAATTCGTTCGCTTGAATTAAAATCCAATTTTAATTCTGTGTAGAAATCCGATTTCAATTAATATATCCAATATATTATACTAGATTTGATATTTCCTTGATAAGACAAGAAAATAAATTTTTAATTGGAATATCTACTAGAAAGACATGTGAATAAATGTTCAATTGGAAGTTGTTACTTTCTATGTAATCCTGTTTAATTAATCTTGAATCTTAAGAAAGTATCCTAGTGATTCTATATCATTATTAACGTATGGAAGGAAGAATTCTAGTGATACTCTTTCTCTAATTCGCTTGTGAAAGCGGGGAAAATTAATAGAATTGATATTTCTGAAGTATTTGGCCAGTTTAAAGTGCAGTTAAATTTGGGTTTTCGTTCTGTCTCAATGCAATCTGATATGTATAAATGTGTTTTTTTTAGGGTTAGAATCTTTTTTTTTTTTTTTGGTTGTAAATTAATTGCTGGATATGTTAGCTCTCTTAGTGAATAATTTAAAATTTGAGTACGGCAATGTTATGTGAAATTTGAACTTGACTCGTGTAAAAAAATCTATGATGTGCTTTATATTTCCGTTGAATATATATCATTGTTACAAATATATAATTAACATTTTATTAAACATGGTAACCTTAAAAAAACCAAAATTTATCAAAGTTAATGATTTATAATATTATGTTTAGGTCATGCTAACTCAGTTTGCATGTCTATTCTAATGTCAGTATAGTAAGAACATGAGAGAATAAAATATAATGTTTTTGTTCAATCATAGAGATGAAAATAAATCTTAAGACAAGATGTAGTTTCCGATTACTATAAAACTTTATGGAGAAAGATACATTGAACATGCATTAATGGGAGCTTTAAGTGAAGAAAGTGGGGATGTGGAAGGTTTAAAAGTAAGATAAAGACTGAAAAATAAAAAAGTATAAGCATCAATTATTGAAGGGTACTTGTTTAAAGAGATAAATTGATTTCCATTTTAAGTGTAAAAGCATGGCTTCAACCCCTTTTGTTTTTTTTTTTTGGATGTAAATGCCAAGTCTCCTCATGTGGTGACTC
Organism: Zanthoxylum bungeanum; assembly: GCA_019454045.1. Taxonomy (NCBI): domain Eukaryota; kingdom Viridiplantae; phylum Streptophyta; class Magnoliopsida; order Sapindales; family Rutaceae; genus Zanthoxylum; species Zanthoxylum bungeanum. The sequence continues at coordinate 141,500 of SKCR01039688.1, forward strand.
TTGGTATATATATGAAAACTTTAATGAGCGTGCATGGTTTGCATATTTGACAAGAAAGGTTGACAAATGGGGTGGATATTAAAAAAACATATCCTTAAATTCAAATATTATTTGTTAATATTTTTAAAATATTGGAAAAAAAAATTAAATTATTAAATTTTGAATTAACGCTATTAATATGTTTTTCATATTCTAACTTAAATAAAAAAAAAAAAAAAAAAAACTTAAAATATAATTAGATTTTTCAAAAATCTACCCATTTACGAATCTATGAAATGATGTCATTTTGGTATTGACATTAGTGGTGTGAAAGCTTGGTAAGCAAAATCATGGTAGCTGTGAAGCACTTATCATCCATCATAGAGGTTGTTTAGTTTTGACCTCAACTTAAAACATTAAAAAAATTCATTTATAGTGGGTGAAATTTGAGTGACCTCAACTTAAAACATTTAAAAAATTCATTTAGAGTGGATGAAATTTGAGTGTGTTTGTCATTTATTACACCATTATTAATAAGAAAGTGTAATATTGATCTAAAGTAATTAATTAATATTAATTTATAAATAATAAATAAAATATATTAATAATTAATAATAAAATAATATTTAACATTTTAATAAAAGAATAAATTAATATTTAATAAATTAATATATTAATAATTAATTAATAAAGTAATAATTAATTAATACTTAATTTATAAATAATAAATAAAATCAATCATAATTAATAATATTGAATATTTTAATAAAAGGATATTTTAATATTTAGTAATTAATTCATTAATAATTAATTATAAAATAATAATTAATTAATACTTAAATTATAAATAATAAATAATAAATAAAATTTATCAATAATTAATAATAAAATAATATTGAATATTTTAATAAAAGGATATTTTAATATTTAGTAATTTAATACATTAATAATTAATTAATAAAATAATACTTAATTAATAATTAATTATAAATAATAAATAAAATTAATCAATAATTAATAATAAATAAATTTTAATATTTAATAAAATAATATTGAATAAAAGAATAAATTAATATATTATAAATTAATACATTAAAAATTAATAATAGTAATAAATTAATATATAATTATAACTAATAGTATTTTTGTAATTTGTTAACAATTCATTGTGATTACTAGATAAAGTAAACACATCAATGGTAATATTATTTCATTCTGATTCCGATTCCTACAGCTAAATAAATAATTTATTATGATTCCGATTTATTATTCTGATTATGACTACGTAAACTTACTATTTAAGTCGATGAAACAAGCTCTTTCCTATGAAGTTACTATGACATTGCTTCATCGTTTAGTGGGTTTGATGTTGAAGGTATTGGACAATTTTGAATAGGGGTGGCAAAACGAATAAACGAATCGAATTCGTGACGAATACTAAACGAATAGAATAATAATATATTAAATTCGAATTCGATTCGTTTATTAAACGAATTCTGATATTAGGATTCGAATTCGATTCGTTTATTAAACGAATATTCGTATTCGATTCGTTTATTCGTTTAAATAAAATTAAACGAATCGAATCGAATTTAATATTCGTATTCGATTCGTTTATTCGTTAAATCAAAATTTTATTCGTTTATTCGATTAGTTTATTCCTAGGTGTTAAATCATTCTTCTTGGCCTCATAATCATTCTTTTTTATTCATTTTACATGCCTTCTTTCCTTGTCAAGATTGCTTAATCTGCAAAGCAGTGAAAAGCAAGCGTCTTTTATACTTGATATCCAAAATTGGCTTGGATCAGTCACTAACAGGTCCAAAATGAATTTTACATTAGAGTGAAAAATGAACACGACAAATACAAGAAAAAAATGACTTCATTTGCCCTCTCTAATTTTTAAAATTAAATACAACATCAACAAAAAAGTGAAAAACCAATATTCGAACAAACAAACAAACAGAGCAGCATGCCTCTGGTCCTCGTGTTCGACCGGCGACGACGATGACTTCCTAGTCTCGAAACCACTCACCTCCAGTTCCACCTGTTCTTATTCTCTGCCATTAATAACAAACAACAAATAAAAAACCTTGCTCCCTTACACACTCGCAGGCCGCATCACACTTTTATGTATTCAAATTTTGAGTGAGAATTTCAATAGTCTCTTTAATAGATGAGACAATTGACTGCTAAGTGAAAACAATAAATCAAATGGGATGATGGATAGCAAGAAGAAAATATACAGAGAGACAGAGAGGTGAGGAGGAGGCGGCGGCAGGGTTGAGATTGAGAGAATTTTAGGGTAAGTTTAATTTTAGATGTTTTCTTTATATAGTTATTTTTTAGGTTATAAGTATATAATTACTAAATAATCCTTCTTATTAAATTCTTTTGTTCACAAATTATAAGGGTAAATTTGTAATAAAATTAAACGGGTCTTAAACGAATTCGATTCGGATTCGATTCGTTTAATAAACGAATCCTAAACGAATAAACGAATTGATGAACTCAAATTCGGATTCGATTCGTTTAATAAACGAATCGAATCGAATTGACCCATTTATTAAACGAATCAATTTTTCCAAACCCGTATTCGCTTTAAAGCGAATCAAATCGAACGAATAAATGAATCCTGACCCAAATTGCCACCCCTAATTTTGAATGTGATTAAGAGCTTACAAATAGGGGAGTTTGAAAATTTTGAATTGTAATTGAATTCGTATAATTTGATCTAACATTTGACATGATTTTTCATTATGAAAATAAATTAAGCCGTGATTTAGGATAATATTTTCATTATGAATTTGATTTGTTTTTTTCAAAAAAACTAATATGGTATGATTTTTCGATCCAATTCAAAAATTAGTAAGAAATATAAGATAATTTTCTATTTTAATTATACAATCGAGATAGAATTAAAATTGACAAATTTCATTCTGTCCTGAATCACGATCAATTGTCTATCTCTAGTTACAAATGTTTCGCTATGTCCGTGATTTTAGGGCAAAGTTTTGAAAGTACTAAAATTAATTTTGAAATGGGAGATCAGAGAAAAACTCAATAATGTGATGGATGGGCTTCCATTCGCACATGACAAGAACTATTAAGCCATCAAAGTTAAGAGAGTGTCCATAAACAGCCCCATACAATAAGCCCAAGTGTGAAGCTTGACTATTGCTGTGCAACCAAGAAACATATATATATATATATATATATTTTTTTTAATTGCTTCTCTATTTCATTTGATTGTAAATAATCTATTCGATGGGTGAAGAGTTAACCGAATAGTTAGAACCGGATCTCACCTGAAGGTTTTGAACTTGAATTTAGGGAGTGTGCTTCTTGTAAGAGCATGAAAAATCCAGATGTTTTATTTACTCCGCTTAAGTCCGGAGGAGTGGTTTGGCGGCAGAATTTCCAAAGATTCCAAAAACCAAAAAAAGAAAAAGTTTTGGTGAAATCAGAGCATTAAGGACATCGGTCTACTATTAAAGTACCAAGTCGATAATGATACATCTCTTATAAATTTGTGGGTAAGACTATTTAAATGGGCAAAACAATATATGCACCACTGAAACAAGATCAATTAAGGATTAATATAGAAATGATCTCCATATATGAACGTTGTTGTAATATATAATTTAAGAAGAATTTTACCATCTAGTATTGATCCTTCAGATAAACCTTTATATCCCCAATCACAGGCTGATTTGATACCTTCAGATGCACAATGCTGAAAGTACCCATTTTAGTCAATATAAAATTTATCAATCTGAAGGTTTTAAAGGATAAAAAAAGTACTATCCAATTTTCTTTTTAGTATTTTAACTGGAATTAATCTATAAGAATATTTACAGCTAACCGGGGAGGACACAAGTTTGGTTAACTCAAACATTAGCAATGAGTAAGTTCTAAGCATGTAGAGCTCGGTTAACCGAGTTCGGTTAACAGCTATTATGAAAAGGATCGAGTTTGGCTAATCGAATTCATCAGTTTAGTTAACCGAATTTGAGAATTCTTTTAGCCAAATTTGTAGCAGTGCATTTTATGTGTGAAGAGTCACTTATCTTGAATGAAAATTGCACCTCTTTAGAAAAATTAGATACGTCATTTCATCAAAAGAATATGTTTGTTTAGTTTAAATTTGAAATTCAACTGGATAGGTACAAATTCAATTGAAAAGGTATGATTCAAATTAAATTAGTGCAACCTTTGATTTGAAATGCTTCCTTTGAAAGATTTATATATATATATATATCCATGTTGTATTTAAAGGATCCATTGCGATGGATTAAAAAGATGAATAATATGGGTGATAATTAGTTTAGTTGATAAAAGCTCTTTAATGAACAAAAAGAGGTTTGGGATTCAAACCACACTTTCATGAGAGTGGAAGGAATTGTTGTTTTTTTTCGGACCAAATTTGGATTAAGGACCTAAATGTCACTGTGTCTCAGATGACACTTGTGCCCACACGACAAACTCATAGAAGACCGTGTCTCATGTCCTTCATCTGGCTTAGTGGCATCATGGGTCTACCAACCCAACGACCAAGTTGTCTACTAAAAATACAAGATAATGCCTACGGTTCTGGCACCACACCAAATGGAGGCTGGAATGTGTAGAGGGTTGGAGAGACGCTAGCTGGCCCAACCTGTACATGGTTCATCAACCTCCCCTGCAGATAAATTCATGGAACACTTTGTAAGTTCTTGCAAATTCGAGAAGATCATGGACGACCTTAATGCCATCCAACAACGAAAGGGAGAGTCTTTGCAAAGCTACGTAGCCCGTTTCAACAAGAAAAAAATCACTATAGCGGATCTCCACCAGCCAACGGCTGTTAAAGCCTTCCGTAACAGGCTACTCACCGATAGGGGACTTTACAAGAATTTGACGAAGTTTCGGTGCTACACCATGGACCAGGCCTTGGCCTGAGCTCAGATCGAGATCCGTTGGGAAGAAGATAAAAGGACCAAGAAGCGAGACGACCCCAACAACTGCCACGAAGAGAGAGCACCAAATACCCCCAAATGGCCAAGAGGTTCCGAAACAAGGGATCGAGAACCAGCAGACAAAAGGATCCCATATGCTAGGGAGCATTGGCCGATCAACCGGGATTATGAGCGTAGACCCTAAACCTACACAGTTCATAATCGGTCTTCACTAAACAGGCCAAGGCTCATAGATTATAACTTTACTATATCCCTCGAGGACTGAGTCTCAGTCCTCAAAAACATGGGTGGCGTGGTAAGATGGCCAGAACACCCAAAACATGGATCATCCAAAAAGGACACGTCAAAATGGTACGAATTCCACCGAGATTATGGGCATTTGACTAATGATTGCATAACCTTGAGGTTAGAAGTACTCGAATTATTGAACAAATACTACCTTTGAGACTTGATCATAGATAAGTGCAATGGCACCCTGACCTGAAGAGACGAAAGAGGCGAGAAAGAAGATGACCCCCTTTTCACCGCCTCATTTCAATAACACAATCAACCATATCTCTAGTGGTTCAGAAATAAACGACCTCTCTTATTCAACCGTCAAGTTACACGTAAGAGAATCCATGGCCGGAACATCCTAGCCAACAAGGTCACTTGAAGAAACATGAACCAACCTGACCATCAGATTCACTGACGATAAGAGTTATTGCCTGACAAACCACCATCACAATGCCCTGGTAATTTCCTTACAAGTGGCCAATTTCATAATCAAGCGAGTGCTAGTAGATACCAGCTCATCAGTCAACGTAATCTTCATCATGACGCTAAGAGACATGGGCCTGGAATTAAACAAAATTAGTGGACGATCGACAGTGTTGATCAGTTTTAATGGGGAACGAAGGTTCATATTTGGGGAAATCTTACTCCCAGTATACATAAGAATGGTTAACAAGATGACAACGTTCCCAGTTTTGGACTACCCCTTCGTATATAATATGATCGTGGGTCACCGATGGATCCATGAAATGAGGCTAGTCTCATCGACTTTCCGTCAAGTATTGAAATTCCCCACCAAATGGGGAGTCCAAAAAATTAAATTAGATCAACAGGCCTTGAGGAGTTTCTATTAGATGACCTTAAAGGACAAGCTATTAGGGTTGGTGCTCGGAGCACCAATCCAGATCGTATTTATGTCCAATTCTTGAATACGAGCAATACTTTTTTTCCATAATATTACTTATTTATGGTTGCACCTCTTGTCTTTTTATATACGTATTCGATCTAATTTCGATTAGATTGAAACTAAATCCGATTTAGTGATATGTATATATATTAGACAGACCCCAGGATTTACAACGTAGTGCGCAGTTACAATGTAGTTTGTAATTGACATTGGGAAGTGTCACTATAAGTTGTATATTCTCAAATAAAGTTCATGGTCAAGATTTACTAACACGGGTCGGTTAGTAAAATATGCTGAGACCAGTACATGTCGTATATCAGACTTGGTTCGATGGTTTATCCCAATGAACCATGAGTCTCAGAAGACTCGTATAGATATGTAGGTGTTTATATTGGATAAACACTGAATGACTTATCGAAGATTCTTAATATATGGTACACCAACGTCAATAAGAATCTTCTCGGGTTGAGTAGCATAGTGATTCTTTGACTTGAGATACCAATGTGGATATATAAGGTATCCTCCACACTTTGATAACAGTCACCGATCTATTTAGATCAGATCTCCGCCTGTTCGTTGGGTTTGGATCGATCCTCAGGATATCTTCTGTGTATCGAGATAGGATTCGTCAGTTATGTGTACAGAGCATATGTATTCATTATGAGATTAGCAATCCGTTAAATCCATGGATCCGTAATACACTGTAGAAGTGAGTTCTACGTGTTATTATAAGATTTCTAATAGAAATGTTGACGGGATTATATATATAGAGATTTAACGATAATATCTATATCTCTGGAATAATCTGAATACTTGTGACAGAGGGATTATACGTATGCGATAACATCGACCTGTATAGTTCAGCGATTTTATCTGTGGTTGTCATAATTTACGGGTGGGTAAATTTTGGACACGAAATTGAATTTCCGGATATGCCTAAACTTAGAGAGTCTCACTGATGAAATATACTCGTAGAGCACTAGGGAAACTTTTATGAATAATACTGATTATTTATATATTGTTTAACGGTTAAACAAAAGATACATGCATAAGAGGCCTTTTGGTCATTTCCTAATTAATGTGTATTTGTATTTAATACTTGATTTTATTAAATACACATTAATTAATTGTCAAATTATGATTTTTGACATATATCAATAATACATAATTTTAGATATTTGTTTAATTATTTAATTATTAAATAATTAAAGTAATTAAAAATATAAAATATCTAAGTAGATATTTATTAAAGGAAATGATTAATGTGTAAATGTTGACTTTTACATTAAACGATAAAGGTTATCAAATTGAATTTTGCTTCTTTTATTTGATAAAAAATAGCAAAATATCTATTCTTTTTGTTGAGAATTTCGGCCACCTTAACCCTAGGTATATAAAGGTTTTGTTTTTCATTCTATACACAAGTTCAAGGCTTTCAAGAACATAAATAAAAGGAGTTGAGAGAAAAAGAGAAGAGTTAAGAAGAAAAGTGAAGAAATCTTGCAAATTAGTTGTAAAATTATTCCTTTTGTTCTTGGCTACAACATGTGTTGTTCTTAAGTTTTTCTACTCTCTTGTGTTTGTGTTATGATGGTTGGAAGCATGAATGAAAGATGTATGCATGTATGCTTAATAAAGTATGCTTATAAATGGTGTATAAGTAACTTTTGATCATTTGATGATCTTGTTGTCATTCTAGAGTTGTTAGGCCACTCATTGATAACTTAGAATTATTCTTGAGTTGTTTCAAAGTGGTGAGTGTTTGGTGTTGTAGAGATTAGATTAAAATATTGAATTTAGTTAATTTTTGTTAATTTTATTAATTGGACTAATTTGAGAAATTAGGGTTCTTAACCTATACCAAAATTGAGACTTTTCATATATGTAATGTATATTTATGTATATAAGATATATAAATCATTTGGTATTGATTGGAAATAATCTAAACTTATTTTGAACAAATTTGGACCAAATTGATCAAAATCTAAAGTTGTGTGTTCTCAGTAATTTGTAAGAAATTAGGGATTTTATTGTAAGTTGTATTTTATTGTATATGATATGTATAAATTATTTTGGTAGTGATTTAAAATCACTTAAATTTATATTTGGCAAATTAAAACTAAAATGATGAAAATACAAACTATTGGGGTCTCACGGTATTTTAAGGGAAATACTGATTTTTGGGATAAAAATATGTTTTTGAGTATTATTTAATTAGAATAAATTAGTTTATTTTGATTTCCCAAGAAAAATAATTATCGAAAATTATTTCAGAGTGAAAATATGCGAAAACGGTGAAAAACGACGTTACCGGGTAACGACTATCCAAACAGTGAATTGGTCACTGTTCGGCCAGCCCACGAATTGTCCAAGTGCTATTGGGGCTAACCTGAGCAGCCCCCATGTGCATTGGTCGGTCGGTTCGGTAGGAAACGCGTTCTATGCTATTTTGCAGAAAATATTTTCGTAAACGTTTCGCTGTGTTTCTATATTATTTATATTGTTATTTGATATCGAATAAATATGTTTAGGTGAAATGTAAATGATTTATTAATATTGGATATTGAATAATTTATTCGTAAGTTTAAAAATTTTAAACTACGATTTCGCCCGAACCGCGCTTCTTCCGATGCGCTTAAAACAAACCCCAACACAAGCCAGCTGATGAGTGGTAATTATATCACTATTTCCCACTCATTTAACCTAATATTTTGAATATTTTCTTGAGTTTTGTTAATATTTTGATGTGTTTTGTGTTATTTTGTAGATAAATAAAGTTTCAGGACTCTTTGGAGGTAATTTGGGCCAAAACAGTGAAAATTGGACAAAAGGGCATTTTCATAATTCTACGCGTCGCGACACGCAAGCCTATGGCGTCGCGACGCCTAACGTGCGCTGAACAGTGCTAACGTGCGCCGGGTCCACAAGTCAGAATCTGAGAAAAGTTTGACTTTGCTAACGTGCGCCGTGCCACGTGTCACTATCACAACCGATCTGCTAACGTGCGCCGTGCCACATGTCATCATCCTACGGTACCGACAGTCGCCATCGCCACGTGTCGCCAAGTGTCACTCCACGTGTCTGCCACATCATCATCCACATCACCAGTTGACCGAGTCAAAGTGCCACATCATCGCCACGTCATCATCAACCAATCATAGCATGCCAAGTGTCGCAATTCTATGGTGCCGACAGTCACAATCGCCACGTGTCGCCATGTCAGCGCCACGTCAGCATCAATTATTGATTCACTTATCTGAAATTGACACGTGGCGGATAAGAATCTTCATCAGCCAATCACGAGCCGCCACGCGTCGCAATAATTGAGTCCCAACCACCTTGCCACGTGTCACCTTATCACCTTATCTAGAATCTGAAGCCGACGAACCAGAAGCTGCCACGTCGACAAAACGGGCGTCGCGACGCCGACTCCCTACCGACGTCTATAAATAGAGCTCGAAATTTCAGTTTCAGATGTACCTTCCTCTCTAATTTCTCTGATCTAAATATGAAGTTTTCTATCTAGTTTCTTTTAAATTTTAGTTTTGTAATTAATTTTAATTACGTTCTGTAATAATAGTAGTTTACTTTCTTTAATTTTTACAATTTTTACTATTCACCATGAGGAGGTAACTTCCCCAGCTAGGGTGAAAGGTAATTATTTTACTGTTACTATTTAGATTAATCTCCCTTAAATATAATATATTCACTATTTAAAATATTGACTTAAAAAGGATACCGCTATATTGGTCGGTTGGTAATTCATTTTAATCTGGTTTATACTTGACTAATCAAGAATATCGCCAGATTGGTCGGTTGGTAATTAAATTTTCTCACCGCCTATATGGCAGGTTTATTTTGGTTCCGCCTTTATGGTTAGTTGGACTTAATTTGACTTAATTAGGTTACCGCCTATATGGACGGTTTGTAAAAATAATCACAAGTTAATATATTATATTAATGGAGATATCTAAATAGTAAATAGTAAAAGTTGATCATTTTACCTTAGCATTTTATTTTATTGTAATTTACATTTCAGTTTTTACTTTACCGCAATTACTTTTCAGCATTTTTACTTTATGTCTTTTACTTTTATCTTTTTACTAGCCCTAGTTATTTGTTGTAACTAAGTTAATTATCTGGGGTTGTGATGAATTCTAATATCACCGGTTTATAAGGGGTTATTTTATAGTTTGGGTAATTTAAAGGGTTACTTATTAAGTCTTAAGCTTAATGCTTCTTTTTGTCTGATCACCAATAAGATTGATGTGGTAAATCTAAAATAAACTTGACAAATGAATTTTAGGTTTCAGCCTTAGATTTAATAGCACACGATCTTCATTGAGGAAAGATAACCCTTTAATAGATTTCCTTACAGGATAGACATATACCTGTCGGGCGGAGGTAGCCATAATTGGAACGTAAACTTAATGAATCCAGATAATTTGGTTGACATAGACTTATGGTTCAATTGGGTTAAATTGGTATTTGCGTCTGACCATCGACAGAGGCTTTCGCATAATTTAGTGTTCCGGGTTAGTAAACGGATTTATTACACAAAAATGAAATAACCACTTCATCTTTTTAAAGATATTAGAAAGATTCACAACCCTAGATACTTTTCTAATATTGAATTTTCTTAACCTACTTTCGTGCAATTTTATTTACTTGTTTTTAAATTTAGAATCATCACCATTTCAAATCAATCAAACAACCTGTTAGATACTAGTAATAATTTGACCTCATAAAATTAATAGATTATGTATTAAGTCCTCGTGGGATCGATACTTTTTATACTACTTGAACGATACGTACGCTTGCGTTATACGTGTGTGTTTAGCCGGTCAATTTTTGGCGCCGTTGCCGGGGACTTATTTATCTTTCACTTTAGTTTTAAGGTTAGATACCTTTACTTGTATCTAATTTCTTTTTACTTATTGTTTTTGTTTTCTTGTGTTTCAGGTTCTCAGAAACTTCATTAGATGAACCAAAAGCTTTGAACTCCGACCGCTTGACCTAGAAATTGAAAGAACCATCAGACAGTTGAGAAGAAGGAAAGGCGAGAAGGCCAATAAGCTTTAATCACATGGAACCTGAACCTTTGGAGGTTGCACCTCCAATTCCCATTCGAGACAGAACCATTCCGGTGGTTGACAGACCCATTTCTTGTATTGTACTTCCTCCATTACCAGCAAATGCATGTGACATCAAAACATGCATTCAGATGATTCAGCAGTCAGTTCAGTTTGGGGGGAATGCAACTGAAGATCTAATGCCTACATCAGCAACTTCTTGGAAGTTTGCGGCACTTTCAATTACAACTGAGAAGCTGAAGAAGCAATGAGACTGCGTATTTTCCCATACTCCTTGAAAGACAGAGCTAAAGCTTGGCTACATTCACTACCAGCAGGTTCCATCACAACTTGGAACACTTTAGCCACCAAATTTCTTGCAAAGTACTTTCCACCAGCCAGAATTGGAAAGATAAGGAATGACATCACATCCTTTGTACAACAAGACTCAGAAACTCTCTACGAAGCTTGGGAAAGATACAAAGATTTGCTCCGGAAATGTCCTCACCATGAGATTCCAAAATGGCTTCAAGTCCAAACCTTCTATAATGGACTTTTTGGACTGATGAGGACCACAATCGATGCTGCTGCTGGAGGAGCTTTAATGGCAAAAGGAGAAGATCAAGCCTGAGACCTAATCGAAGAAATGGCCAACAACAATTCCTTGTGGCCAACAGAAAGGAGCATGATCCAAAGAATTTTAGGAATTTATGAAAGTGGAGCCAATACAGCAGTCAACGCCAAGCTGGATCAGATATGCAAATTCATAAGTTCACCATATGGAGGATAACAGAACCTAACCAACTTGAAGAGACGGTGAATTATGTCAACAATTTCAACAGACATGGGAACAATCCATATTCCAACACCTACAACCCAGGGTGGAGGAATCATCCATCATAATTTTTCATGGAGAACAATTCAGGACAAAAGAACAATCCACCACCTGGATTCCAACAGTAGAACTATCCACCACCAGGATTTCACAACAGAACAAAGGCCATGAATATGAAAAAGAACCAGAAATGAAAGAATGGATTGCAGAGATGTTCAAAAAGCAACAAGCAACATATGATGCTATCTTTCAGAGCCAATTTGCTTCCATCAAAGCACTGGAGAATCAAATCAGACAACTGGCCAATGCTAAGAGTTACAGACCGCCAGGTAATCTTCCCAGTAACACAGAACCAAATCCAAGGAACATAGGGAAGGAGCAGTGTCATGCCATCATGTTAAAAAGCGGTACTGAAATCAACAAAGATGTTGGAGCCAAAACAACTGCTGAGGAAGTTCCAAAAGAAACAAAGCAACAGATGGAGGAAAAAGAAGCAAATGAAAAAGAACAGATCACTCCACCTCCACCTTTTCCTCAGCGTCTTCAGAAAAAGAAAGTGGACAAGCAGTTTGCTCGTTTCCTGGAGGTGTTCAAAAAACTGCACATCAACATTCCATTTGCAGAAGCCTTGGAACAAATGCCCAGCTATGTAAAATTCATGAAAGACATTCTTTCACGAAAACAGAGATTGGGAGATTACGAGACAGTAGCATTGACAGAAGAATGCAGCGCCATCATTCAGAGGAAGCTTCCCCCAAAGTTGAAAGATCCTGGCAGTTTCACCATTCCTTGCATCATATGAGAACATAACTTTGGTAAGGCTTTATGTGATTTAGGTGCAAGTGTTAACTTGATGCCTTTTTCTATTTTCAGGAAATTGCAGATTGGAGAAACAATGCCAACTTCAGTCTCTCTACAACTTGCTGATAGAACGCTCGTATTTCCAAGAGGCGTAGTTGAGGATGTGCTGGTCAAGGTTGACAAATTCATTTTCCCAGCAGATTTTATATCCTTGATATGGAGGAAGACGCAGACGTGCCAATCATCCTCGGGAGACCATTCTTGGCTACAGGTCGAACCATTATTGATGTACAAAAAGGAGAATTAACCATGAGGTACATGACCAAGAGGTAACATTCAATGTTTTCAAGGCCATGAATTTCCCAGATGATGAAAAGAGGAGGAATGTTTCAGACTTGATGTGATACACAGTACCATTCAGAACTCCAATGCAATGCAAAGTTCTACTGACAAACTTAAAACATGTCAATTGTCTGTGGAGCCTGAAGATAAAGCGTCTTTTGCACTGAAAAAGCCAATTCTTGCACTACAAGCAACAGAAGAGAAAAGTTCCACCAGCTCAACGAATTGGAGGAATTTCACAATCAGCCTTTTGAGGATGCCAAATTGTACAAAGAAAAGGCCAAGAAGAGACATGATGAGAGTTAATGTGCGCATACAACTGGAACCAGGGCAGAAGGTACTGTTAAACAAATCAAGGGAAATTCTTCCCATGGAAGCCAAAATCACGGTGGTCAGGTCCATTTGTGATCACCAAAGTTTTACCAGATAGAGCCGTTGAGATACATGATCCTGACTCTAACAAAACTTTCAAGGTTAAAAACAAGCGTGTCAAGCACTACTGGGGAGAATCATTTGAGCGACAAAAGAAAGTGTCACACTTTCAGATCCAGCCTAACGATCGAGAAGTCACGTCTAGCTGACGACTTTAAACTTAGCGCTCGCAGGGAGGCAACCCATGCAATTTGTGTATATATTGTGAACTGGTGTGTTTAATTTTTGTGTGTTTAATTTTTGCAGGTAAAGTCATTTCACAATGGAAGAAGCTCTCGCAAAACTTCACAAGCAATTTCCTTCTCTCCCTCAAAATCTCTGATGAAAGTCTACAAAGCTCGCTTGGAACGGATGAGATTACTGATGATCAAAGGTATTCCTACTGACATTCATTGGATTATTGAAGCACGGGTCCGATTGGCAGGTGAGTCTTCTGACTCTTTTATTTCACATCTGTCTGGTTTAGGAAGGAGCACATATGCTAAAAGAGAAGAGCCAAAAGAATGTGTGTTTGTTATAAATGTGCTCGTATGTTTTGTGATACTCGTTGTCGTTCTTTAGGAATGGTGTCTGATAACCGCGAAGATAGATTAATTTCATTAGGGATGGCTTGAGTAAGGAGTCTTGGATGATATATCTAAAACTCTTGAGACGCATCCCAGTGGATATGTGTATCACGAAATTCGTATGTTATATGCACAATTTCAAAAGAAAGACAACAGTTAAGTCTCGGGAATCTGACTCAAAAAGACCTGTTTGCCAATTTATAAGAAAATTGGATGGGAAGCTTGTCCCTGACGCATAGACGTCAATCAAGCCGCTACTTTTCTTGTACATATTATATCTCTTTGTCTTTTCCTAATAATTGTAATTTGTTTTGTTGTTTTCTTTTTTTCTCCGACAGGATCCAGACCTTTTTAACTATCACGATTTATTTTACTGTTAACTAATAATTGTCATTTGGCAGGTACTAGTGCTATTATTTTACTCACCCTTTTCAGGTGTTAAAAATTCAACTCATCATTGCACTTTTGAAGATATCCAGAGTAAAACATGGAAGCCACTTCAAGAAGACGAGTTGAAAACATCTGTGTGTTTTGCGGTACTAGTGTTAGTACTAAGCCACAATACGTAGAAGCAGCACAGGAATTAGGTCGAGTCTTAGCTGCAAGGAATATTCACTTAGTATATGGCGGAGGCAATCTTGGACTTATAGGGATCGTTTCAAAGGCTGTACAGGAAGGAGGCAATCACGTTTTGGTAATCATCCCAAAACCCTTGGCGGAGGCAAATCTTATTGGACCATCAAACAATGAGGAACTGAACGTGTCAGGTATGTCTAACGACTGGTAGAAATGATTAACCGTGTTGATGCTTTTATAGCTTTGCCAGGTGGCTTGGGCACATTGGAGGAAATTTTTATAGTGCTATCTTGGGCAAACCTGAACATACACCAGAAACCAATTGGGCTGTTTAACGTTGATGGATTTTATTATTTTCTTTGTGTGTTTCTTGATGATGCCCGGAGAAATGGATTCGTGTCAAAACCTTTAAAAGAACTCCTATTCACTGCCAGAACTGCTCCAGATCTAATTGACCAAATCTTAGCCTATGAACCACAAATTACCCTATCCTTTCAAAGATAAATTGGTCCGAGGACGATCGTGGTAAGAGGCGTTGGATTAATCTGGATCTTAACCTTTAATTTTCTGTAGAATTTCAGCTAACCAGGTATTATCTTCTAAACTCTTCTTCTATATTTAAGACATTGGGGACAATGTCTCATTTAGGTTTGGGGGAGTTAATTAGTTAATTAGTATCTTGTTTTTAGTGTGTGTGTTGTTTTTATTTTTAGTCCAAAATTTTTCGAAAAATACAAAAAAAATTGAAATTTTTTCAAAAATTACAAAAAATATTTTGCGTTTTTGTGTTTTTATTTTGACTAAAAAGGTGAAATTGGTAAGAGATAGCTGAGTAAGGAGTTTTCACTCCTGAGACGTATCTCAAACCTATTTCGGAACAAGTTAATTTTTGTTATTTCATTTTAAACTATTTAATTTGTAAATTCTCCATAAAACTGACTAAAATGGATATTTATATGCTCAGTTAGCAGATATTATCAACATGCATTGTAACATACGAACATGAGCTAAAATTGAAAAGTTTGTAATATTCAGTGCTCTAGTTTAATTGGAGGAAGCATCTCAAAAAGTGATGGAGTAAAAAAAAAAAACGTCTGAGATCCGAGTTATTAAGTCTGTAAGGGTGTTTTAACACCTAGTGCCCTAAAGCCAACTGGTTTGGGAGTCACTGGCCCAAAGCTCGCTATATGGATCAAAGATGCTGCAAAAATATATATATTTGAAGTCTGAGTAATTAAGTCTGTAGGGGTGTCTTAACATCTGGTGCCCTAAAGCCAACTGGTTTGGGAGCCACCAACCCAACACTCGCTACATAGACGGAATGTATTGTATATAAAAAAAAATAATAATAATCAAAAATCAAAGAAAAAATCAGAAAATGAGAAAATTATTCCATTGCTACAAAAAGGTGTGAATTCTGATAAAACTTTAGGACAAAAATTTACTCTCTTATCAACTGCACTTATGACTGTTGTGGGCAAAAATGAGTTGTTTAATATTTTTTTGGCTGTGTATATGGAGAATGGTAAAAATAATCGGAGAATTTACTTATTCGGTAATTTAGAGAAAGAAAGAAAACAACTAGTAACTTGGAGTAGAAGTTTTACCTGATTAGTCACTAACTTCTTTATTCTCTTTTCGCTTGTCTTTTTACTTTTGTGTGCATTAGTTTTTACTACCTTTTTACTTTTGTAAAATGTTTGTGGGTATCATTGCTGTAAACCCTCACGAGACTACAACTTGTCCACTAGGGACACCTAGGGGTTTACAGGCTTGTTGCATACGCTAAATGCAACCGTGATCCCTACGAAAGTGGCTTAGTTAAATTTTATTTTAAAGATGTTTATGTTATTTTATTCTATGTTTTGCTCGAGGACTAGCAAAATGTTAGGTTTGGGGGTGTGATGAGTGGTAATTATATCACTATTTCCCACTCATTTAACCTAATATTTTGAATAGTTTCTTGAGTTTTGTGTTATTTTGTAGATAAATAAAGTTTCAGGACTCTCTAGAGGTGATTTGGGCCAAAACAGTGAAAATTGGACAAAAGGATATTTTCGTAATTCTACACGTGGCGGAGCGCAAGCCTATGGCGTCGCGACGCCTAACGTGCGCTGAACAGTGCTAACGTGCGCCGAGTTCACAAGTCAGAATCAGAGAATAGTTTGACTTTGCTAACGTGAGCCGTGCCACGTGTCACTATCACAGCCGATTTGCTAATACGCGATGTGCCACGTGTCATCATCATACGGTGCCAACAGTCGCCATTGCCACGTGTCACCACGTGTCTGCCACGTCATCATCCACATCACCATTTGACCGAGTCAAAGTGCCACATCATCGCCACGTCATCATCAACCAATCACAGCGTGCCACATGTCGCAATTCTATGGTGCCGACAGTCATAATCGCCACGTGTCGCCATGTCAGCTCCACGTCAGCATCAATTATTGATTCACTTATCCTAAATTGACACGTGGCGGATAAGAATCTTCATCATCCAATCACGAGCCGCCACGTGTCGCAATAATTGAGTCCCAACCACCTTGCCACGTGTCACCTTATCACCTTATCCATAATCTGAAGCCGACGAACCAGAAGCTGCCACGTCGACAAAACAGACATCGCGACGTGAGTTTGGCGTCGCGATGCTGACTCCCTACTGACGCCTATAAATAGAGCTCGAAATTTCAGTTTCAGATGTACCTTCCTCTCTAATTTCTCTAATCTAAATAGGGAGTTTTCTATCTAGTTTCTTTTAAATTTTATTTTTGTAATTAATTTTAATTACGTTCTGTAATAATAGTAGTTTACCTTCTTACTTTTTACAGTTTTACTATTCACCATGAGGAGGTAACTTCCCCAGCTAGGGTGAAATGTAATTCTTTTACTGTTACTATTTAGATTAATCTCCCTTAAATATAATATATTCACTATTTAAAATATTGACTTAAAAAGGTTACCGCTATATTGGTTGGTTGGTAATTCATTTTAATCTAGTTTAAAGCTGACTAATCAAGGAAACCGCCAGATTGGTCGGTTGGTAATTAAATTTTATCACCGCCTATATGGAAGGTTTATTTTGGTTCCGCCTTTATGGCTGGTTGGACTTAATTTGACTTAATTAGGTTACCGCCTATATGGACGGTTGGTAAAAATAATCACAAGTTAATATATTATATTAAGGGAGATATCTAAATAGTAAATAGTAAAAGTTGATCATTTTACCTTAGCATTTTATTTTATTGTAATTTACTTTTTAGTTTTTACTTTACCGCAATTACTTTTCAGCATTTTTACTTAATGTCTTTTACTTTTATCTTTTTACTAGCCCTAGTTATGTGTTGTAACTAAGTTAGTTATCTGAGGTTGTGATGAATTCTAATATCACCGGTTTATAAGGGGTTATTTTATAGTTTGGGTAATTTAAAGGTTTACTTATTAAGTCTTAAGCTTAATGCTTCTTCTTGTCTGATCACCAATAAGATTGATGTGGTAAATCTAAAATAAACTTGACAAAGGAATTTTAGGTTTCAGCCTTAGACTTAATAGCCCACGATCTTCCTTGAGGATAAATAACCCTTTAATAGATTTCCTTACAGGATAGACATATACCTGTCGGGCGGGGGTAGCCATAATTGGAACTTAAACTTAATGAATCCAGATAATTTGGTTGACAAAGACATATGGTTCAATTGGGTTAAACTGGGTATTTGCGTCTGACCATCGATAGAGGCTTTCGCACAATTTAGTGTTCCAGGTTAGTAAACCGATTTATTACACAACCATGAAATAACCACTTCATCTTTTTAAAGATATTAGAAAGATTCACAACCCTAGATAGTTTCCTAATATTGAATTTTCTTAAACCTACTTTCGTGCAATTTTATTTACTTGTTTTTAAATTTAGAATCATCACCATTTCAAATCAGTCAAACAACCTGTTAGATACTAGTAATCATTTGACCTCATAAAGTTAATAGATTAGGTATTAAGTCCTCGTGGGATCGATACTTTTTATACTACTTGAACGATATGTACGCTTGCGTTATGCGTGTGTGTTTACGCCAGTCTCAGCATAGTAATTACCGAATAGGTCTCGTCGGGCCAAGCCAGATCAGCCCAAAATTGAAGAACTCGATAAGGTCCAGATCCACCCTCAGTTGGCGGACAATAAAATCCAGATTGGAGCTCAACTTGAGCCCGCGCTACGGTCATAGTTGATTAGTTTCCTCAAGGAACAACACGATTGTTTTGCGTGGACATGACCGAGATTAACCTAGATATGATGACCCACAAGCTCCATATAGAACCAGAATACCCTATTGTGAAGCAGAAGAAAAGAAAATTTTCTTTATAAAGTAATCGAGTCATTGATGAGGAAGTCGAAAAGCTTTTAGAGAATAGAGCCATCAAAGAAGTCCAAAATCTCGAGTGGCTGGCCAACATAGTGGTGGTTCAGAAGAAAAATAGAAAATGGCGAGTCTGCACTGACTTCACGGATCTGAACAAGGCAACCCTGGAGAACTCTATCTCATTACCCCATATCGATTTGATGGTTGACGCTATAGTGGGATATTAATTGATGAGTTTCATGACATCTACTCAGGTTACAATAAGACCCTAATGCACCCAAACAACCATGAGAAAAACACTTCATAACCAACAAGGTTATCTATTGCTACAAAATAATGCTATTCAGACTCAAGAATGCGGGAGCCACATACCAACGCCTTGTCAACAAGATATTTTTGTTGGGGCGGTTATGGAACCCTTAGGGTCGAATCAGTGCCCCGCACAATTGAAGTGGGTCTAACCTAAAGATATCAGAGATAAGTGCATTGTAAAATATTTTAATAAAAACTACATTTTGGTACGAGTCTGTAGGGAAAAACGAGGACCAAATCGGAGTCCGGAAACTCCGAAACGGAGCCAATGAAGTTTTAGTGTTCATCAGCTCTCGGTGTCACGACGCGGAGGATTGGGAGTCGTGACGCCCAAATCAGTGAGAGTAATGTGCAAGAGCTCAATGTCTCGGAGTCACGACGCGCAAGGGTGAGAGTCTCGATGCCCGGGTGTCCGATGCTTAGTGTTGCGGTGCTAGAAAGTCAGTGTCGCGACGCTCCCCTGGATAGTGAGCAATTTCAACCTTCAAATCAATCCTAAACACTTCCAATTTCCTCCTAACATTTCAATACACCATAAAACCAATTTTAATAATAAAATCAATAATAACACATGTTATAAAACTAACATACATGTATTGTAAATACATATATGTATTTGTTTGAACCAAAACACAAACCAATTTAGAATCCCACTATGAAATATCTCATGAACAATTCTAGTTCACCCAAATATGGTGAAGTGATTCTAGAATGGTAGCAATAGCTCCAAGTTTTAATTTAGAGTTCCAAACTCTCATTAATTATTCCATGTCCAACATTAATATATTTGACCTAATTACAAGCATATTGTGTTTATACTTCCAAAGCATCCTAACACAATTCATTAGCTTTATTTCAACTTTAAGCTATGTAATCATGCATCCAATACATAATTCATCACAATATGTCTCACTAATGAAGAACATAGCTTAGGAGAAAAACAAACATTACCTAGTAAGCTTGATACAAAGATCCAATCTCATTCTCTTTTGTTGAAATGGTTGGAGAACTTCCAAGGTTTAAAAGCTTGACTCCAAGATCCAATATTGATTCCAATCCTAGGAAGCTTCACTGCAAGATCTAATCTTGATTTCTCCTAGATGAAATGTTGTAGAGAACTTCCAAAGCTTCTCAAAACACTTCTCTAACTTAGGCTAATTTCTCAAAGAATTACTTATATTTGGCTTTCACAAGCTTAATTAAAATTTTACTCAAGCTTGCTATTTATAGAAAAACTTAGGCAATTTTTAATAAATAAAAGTTCTAATCATTTTTTATGTGGGCTTAATCTAATTTGTCTAAATATGTATAATTAGGTGTGACTAATCACATTTGTCTACCACTTTGATTTAATCCAATTAAATCAAGACAAAGCTTAATTAATGGATTAGTTACATGTCTTCCACTTTGATTTAATCCAAATAAATCAAGACAAAATACCTATAATTACCTATTTGGAATTACCAAAATATCATCAAATGGTAGAGATATTTATGAATTTATAATTAAGCCCTTGTGTAATTATTGAATTAATCCAATTAGGTCAATTTAAATAATCAATGATATCCAATAACACTTGATTATCTTAGTTGATAATTATAATATCGAATATTAGCTTTTATCAAAATTAATCTGCTACCCAAGTGCTCAACGATTACACTCCATATTGGGACTCTCTAAGTTCATACATATTCGTCATATAAGTCTAGCTAATATGTACGCAATTCGGCCACCTCCGAATTCGTGAAGAATATGAACTCACTTTCTGAACTATACAAGTCAAGGACATCACATATGTTTATCAATCCCTCTGTCGTAGGCTATCTGATGAGTGATAAATGTATCACTATTTCCCACTCATTTAACTTAATATTTTGTATAGTTTCTTGAGTTTTGTGAATATTTTGATGTGTTTTGTGTTATTTTGCAGATAAATAAAGTTTCAGGACATTCTGGAGGTGATTTGAAGCAAAACTGTGAAATTTGGTGAAATTTGGCAAAAAGGGTATTTTGGTAATTTTGGACGTCCCGACACAAATTTTGGTAATTTTGGACATCCCGACACCGAAATAAAGTTTCAAGATATTCTGGAGGTGATTTGGAGCAAAATTGTGAAATTTGGCGAAAAGGGTATTTTGGTAATTTTGGGCATCCCGACACCGAGGGTATTTTAGTAATTTAACCACCATGCCACGTGTCAAAGATTCAACGAGCCGTCATTTTTAGCACACCATGCCACGTGTCGAAAATTCAGCGATCCAAAAAAAATAATAATAAAAAATAAAAATCAGAAAAATAATAAAATAATAAAAATCAGAAAAATAATAATAAAAAATTAGATTTTTTTGCCTATAAATAGATTTCGAATTTTTAGTTTCAAATGTACCTCTTCCTCTGAAATCCTTATAAATAAATTGAGAGTTCTTCATATTTTCTTCTTTTATTCAGTTTTATTTCGCTTTGTAGTAGTAATTCTAACCATCCATGAGGGGGTAACGTCTCTATGCTGAGGTAATAAGGTAATTCTTTTACTTTTGCTATTTAGATTAATCTCCCTTAAAATATGATATATAAACTATTTAAAATCTGAATTAATAAAAAGATACCGCCATTCTAGGTCGGTTGGTTATTCAATTTAAACTGGTTAAACCTGACTTAATGAGGATACCGCCATTCTAGGTCGGTTGGTTTAAATTTATATTTCTGTTCCGCCTTATGGCTGGTATATTTGAATTTGACTTAATCAGGATACCGCCATTCTGGACGGTTGGTTTAAAATATCACAAGTTAATATATTATTATTTTATGGGAGATATCTAAATAGTATATAGTAGAAGTTATTTCCTTTTACCTTAGCATTTCATTTATTTATTTTAATTACTTTCTGCAATTTTATTTTCTGTCTTTTAAGTTTATATCAGTTTTAATTATGTATAGTAACTAAATTAAATATCTAGGGTTGTGATAAAATCTAATATAACCGGTTTTAAAAGGGTTAGATTATAGTTTGAGTAATTTAAAAGAGTTATTTATTGAGTCATAATCTTAATGCCTTTTTATTAATTGGCCATTAATAAAATTGATTTAGATAAACTTAAAATGAACTAGACATAGGGATTTTAAGTTTAAGACCTTAGTCTCAACAACCCACGATCTTCTTTATGGATAGATAAACCTTTAATAGATTTCCTTACAGGATAGGAATATACCTGTTGGGCGGGGGTAGTCATAATTGGAACTCAATCTTAATGAATCTAGGTAATTTAATTGACATAGACATATGGTTCAATTGGATTATACTAGGTATTTGTAAATGATCATTCGGAAGAGGCTTTTACATAATTTAGTGTTCCAGATTAATAATTCAATAATTTACCCAACTATGATTTAACTACTTCATCTTTTAATTGATATTAGAAAGATTCACAACCCTAGATCTTTAAGTCTTTTTATTTTCTTTTATCTTTTGTCTTTTTATTTATTTAGTAAATCTACAAATCAAATCATTTCAAGCAATCAATTCCCTTCTCCCTATAATTAGATATTTGTAAATAAATAGTATCAACAATTAATAACAACAGTAGGAATTAAGTCCTCGTGGGATCGATATTTTTATACTACTTGAACGATACGTGCGCTTGCGTTATACGTGTGTGTTTACGCCGGTCAAGTTTTTGGCGCCGTTGCCGGGGACTTAATTTTCTTGAGTTATTAATTTTGAAGCTGTCTAATTTACTTATATCTAATTTTCTTTCTTTTATTTTGTAATTTTTTTTTCTTTTGTTTTCAGGTGATTTAAAAAAAATGGAACACTACTGGGAGATTGAAAGATTACAAGCTTTACAAGAAGATACACCCCAAATCTGGGAGCAACAGTCCGGTTTTCTGAGGCCTGTTGTCCAGCACAACAATTATCACTGGAATTCAGAATCAAGCAATACTACATTTGCTCAACAGAATGAAATGGGGAGATGTGTAATTTGTGATGGCAACCACCCGAGCGATCAATGTATTTACCTTTCAGAGTGGCAGAATTTTTGGAATTAACCAAGGTACGAAGAATCATCACATTTTCTATCTTATCCACCATCTTCCTTCGATTCTTATCAAGAACCAGAACCATCTGAGGAAGATCAATTGATTCACACGTTCAAAGAACAAGCAGTTCGATTTGATGCACAAATTCAGAGTAACGCAGGATCCATACAGAGAATGACAGATCAGATCAGACAATTAATAGAAAACCAGAGCTATATACCTCAAGAATCATTTTCAGATGAAGCCTCAGAGTACCAAACATTTCACGATGACACTTTAGCAAAAGAGGAGGCTGAGGAGAATCAAGAACCAGAGGTATCAGTTCAGGAACCCGAACCGACAAAGTCTCGATTTGATTTCTATTTTTCAGATTCTGACGAGGATGAAACTGAGCTGTTTGTGCCAACTGCATCAAAAATTGAGGATGAAATTCTGTATTCTCAAAATGAAGATCTTGGAGATTCTATTGCACAAATGTTTGATGAAGATCTACCTGAGCCAATCATTTCAACCAGATCAGAGGATGAAGACCTAAAAACTAACATTTCTCCTCAGGTTGAAAATTTTGAAACATGTATTTCACAGATGACAGATGAAGAGCTGAATGCAGAAATTTTCAAACTCATATGTGAAGAAAAGGTGGAGCAAGAAACAGAGCAAATGGAGGAGCAAATGTCTGACTTTATTAAAGATCCAGAGCATTCAGGAAAAACATCGCTGTTTTGGGGAGTACAATATAAAGATATCAACCAGAAGCTTGACAGAATGGAACTTCCATTCCAAGTCAAGCACCATACGAGACCTCCTGATTTTCTTTCTTTCTTTGCAGGAACCACTGAAGTAACAATGAGCAAAAAGGTGGCACGAGCACTGAATGAGACAAAATTCTTTTTGCCACTTTACCGTTGGAAGAGACCCTTCAAAAGCAACGCTCACGGGATTGTCTTTGATTGGACATCCAAAACGACGATAAAACCCCGCCTTAACAGATAGATTTTAGTCACGTCTGGCTGAAGACGAAAAATTTAGCGCTAGCTGGGAGGCAACCCATTTAATCAGGTATGATATTCTAAACTCTTCTTTTACTGTTTAAAACATTGAAAAATACAAAAAAAATTAAAAAATTAATAAAAACAAAGGGCATATTTAAAGCTAGGTGTGATGATTTGGTGTCTTCCTTCACTCACTACCTTTTTATAAGGAAAAGCTGTGGAGGCACCTAGATAATCATTCACTTGTAGCGTGTTGTGACAGACTAGTTTGGAGGACTCGTTGTTTATTCCTGACAACAAGCGATAAGAGCCTAAGGGGCTAGGGTACTTAAGTGAGCCTCGCTCCACCTTCCCTCTGGGGAATCTACAACGGGAAGTCCATTCGACAGTTAGTCACACACCATAAACTGAGTCTTTGATTAAACTTTTTTAAAAAAAAAAAAAAACATGTAAATTATAGTTTTATGACTAGTAGAAATATGTGGTTGTTATGTTGACTAAAAAGATGAAATTGGTAAGAAATAGCTGTGTAAGGAATTCCCACTCCTGAGACGTATTTCAAACCTAATTCAAAACAAGTTAATTTTTGTTTATTCACTTTTGAATTATTAAATCTGTAAATTCTCCATAAAACTGACTAAAATGAATCTTCATATACTTAGTTAGCAGATATTATCAACATACATAGTAACATACGGACATGAGCTGTAATTAAAAAGTTTGTAATATTCCGTGCTCTAGTTTAATTGGAAGAAGCATCTATAATTAGTGATGGAATAAAAAAAAAAATAATAATAATACATCTGAGATCCGAGTTATTAAGTCTGTAAGGGTATTTTAATACCTAGTGCCCTAAAACCAACTGGTTTGGGAGTCATTGGCCCAAAGCTCGTTACATGGATCAAAAATGATGAAAAATTTATATATATGTTTATATATCTGAAGTCTGAGTAATTAAGTCCTTAGGGGTGTCTTAACACCTGATGCCCTAAAGCCAACTGGTTTGGGAGTCACCGACCTAAAGCTCGCTACATAGATGGAAGATATTGTATATAAATAAAAAATAGAGAAAAAAATCAAAGAAAAAATCAGAAAAATCAGAAAATTTATTCCATTACTACAAAAAGATGTGAATTCTGATAAAACTTTAGGACAAAAATATTACTCTCTTATCAACTGCACTTATGACCGTTGTGGGCAAAAATGAGTTGTTTAAATACTTTGTTAGCTGTGTATACGAAGAATGGTAAAAATAATCGGAGAATTTACTTATTTAGTAATTTAGAATGAAACAAAACAACTAATAACTTGGAGTAGAAGTTTCACATGATTAGTCACTAACTTCTTTATTTCTCTTGTCTTTTTGCTTTTGTGTGCATTAGTTTCACTACCTTTTTACTTTTGTAAAATGTTTGTGGGTATCATTGCTGTAAACCTTCACGAGACTACAACTCGTCCACTAGGGACACCTAGGGGTTTAAAGGCTTGTTGCATATGCTAAATGCAATCGTGATCCCTACGAAAGTGGCTTAGTTAAATTTTATTATGTTATTTTATTTTGTATTTTGCTCGAGGACTAGCAAAATGTTAGGTTTGGGGGTGTGATGAGTGATAAATGTATCACTATTTCCCACTCATTTAACTTAATATTTTGTATAGTTTCTTGAGTTTTGTGAATATTTTGATGTGTTTTGTGTTATTTTGTAGATAAATAAAGTTTCAGGACATTCTGGAGGTGATTTGAAGCAAAACTGTGAAATTTGGTGAAATTTGGCAAAAAGGGTATTTTGGTAATTTTGGACGTCCCGACACAAATTTTGGTAATTTTGGACATCCCGACACCGAAATAAAGTTTCAAGATATTCTGGAGGTGATTTGGAGCAAAATTGTGAAATTTGGCGAAAAGGGTATTTTGGTAATTTTGGGCATCTCGACACCGAGGGTATTTTAGTAATTTAACCACCATGCCACGTGTCAAAGATTCAACGAGCCGTCATTTTTAGCACACCATGCCACGTGTCGAAAATTCAGCGATCCAAAAAAATAATAATAAAAAAATAAAAATCAGAAAAATAATAAAATAATAAAAATCAGAAAAATAATAATAAAAAATTAGATTTTTTTGCCTATAAATAGATTTCGAATTTTTAGTTTCAAATGTACCTCTTCCTCTGAAATCCTTATAAATAAATTGAGAGTTCTTCCTATTTTCTTCTTTTATTCAGTTTTATTTCGCTTTGTAGTAGTAATTCTAACCATCCATGGATATCAAGTTTGGGTGTAATTTTAAATCATTTAATGAAATATTATATTCCGTTACAAGTGTATAGGAAAAAACCGGGATTAAATCAAAGTCTGAAAGCTCCACAACGAGGGAAAATAAAATCAGCGCGCGAAGGGCGCGGCGCTCGTGAAGCACACGCACTACAGTGCGCGCGCACTGTAGCGCCCAGGTGTGCTGCTAATTTTTTTAATTTTTTTTCAAATGCTTTTTTTGAATATGCTCAGCTCTCTGGATTCTAGAGAGCTGATGCAATTAGAGTCTATTACCCTAATTATTTCCGGTCTTCCCTAAACACTTAAAAACACCCAAAATTAATTTTTAATTTCAAAACCAATATTAACACATGTTATAGAATAAAAATCAAGTTTTTCAAAATATCAAATATTTTTCCAAAAACATAAATTTATTCTAAATACGCACTTGCGTAAATTTTGAATCCAATACACAAATCATTTTAGAATCCCATTTAAAAATGTCTCATGAACAATTCTAGTCCACCTAAAGGTGTTCAAGTGAATCTAGAATGGTAGCTATAGCTCTAAGCTTTAATTTAGAGTTCCAAACTCTTATTAATTGTTCCATATCCAACATGAATATCTTTGACCTAATTACAAGCATGTTGTGTTTATACTTCTAAAGTATCCCAACACAATTGATTAACATTATTCAACATTAAGCTATGTGATCATGCATCTAATGCACAAATAAACATAGCTTTGGAGAAGATCAAACAGTACCTAGTAAGCTTGATGTAAGATCCAATCTACTTCTCATTTGTTAAAACAATACCTAGTAAGTCTCACTGGATACGAAACCCTCTGGTTGTTCCATATAGATATCCTCTTCAAGGAATCCATTTAGGAAAGTGGTTTTCACATCCATCTGCCATATCTCATAGTCGTGATATGCATCAATGGCTAAAAGAATCCTAATGTATTTTAGCATGGTTACTGGTGAAAACGTTTCCTCATAGTCAATCTCAGGACGTTGAGTGTAACCTTTCACTACTAGTCAGGCCTTAAGGGTTTCCACCTTTCCATCGGGCCATTGCTTCCTTTTGTAAACCAATTTACAACCAATAGGTTTAACTTCTTCAGGAAGTTCAACTAAGTCCCAGACTTGATTGGCATGCATTGAATCAATTTCAGATTTCATGGCTTCCTGCCATTTTCCCGAATCGATATCTAATATCGCTTCTTTATACGTAGTCAGATCTGTTTCCTCCAAGAGGAGAATATCAAGGCTCACATCAGATGTTAAAAATAGTCTCTCAGGAGGCCTTGATATTTTATTCGACTTACGTAGAACCTGTGTTGTAGATCCTTCACCTAGTTAGATCTCTGGTTCCATCTCAGGTTCCTTAATGTTGGGATCAAACTCATCAAGTTTAATCTCTCTACAATTCCAACTTTCTCTCAAAAATTTCTTTTCAAGAAAAGTTGCAAAACGAACAACAAATGCATTTCGTTGCTCAGAATCATAGAATTGACATCCCTTGAAATTATCAGGATATCCAACGAACCTATGTTTATACCCTTTGGGTGCTAGTTTATCCCGCTGCGTAATTCTAATGTATGCAGGACAACCCCAAATCTTTAAATGTTTAAGACTAGGATTTCTACCGAACCATATCTGATAGTGGGTCGTAGAATCAGCTTTCGTTGGAACCCTATTAAGTATGTAGGCAGCAGTTTGTAAAAAGTAACCCTAAAGGTAATAAAGAAGATTTGTATAGCTCATCATTGTTCGCACCATATCTAATAAAGTACGATTTCTATGCACATACACTCCATTGTGTTAAGGTGTTCTTGGTGGGCTATATTGGGCGAGAATTCTATTCTCCCTTAAATAATTTTTCAATTCTTCACTCATGTATTCACCGCCTCGATCTGATCTAAGGCATTTGATGAATTTACTAGTTTATTTTTCTATTTCGTTTCGGAATATTTTGAACTTGTCAAATATTTCCGACTTATGTTTCATCAGATAGACATATCCATATCTAGACTTGTCATCTGTGAAAGTCACAAAGTATGTGGAACCATCATTAGCGACATGATTTAATGGACCACACATATCGCTGTGTATTAGTTCCAGTAAATCTCCAGCACGATGTCCAACACCTTGAAATGGGGTCTTTGTCATCTTTCCTTGGATACATGACTCACAAATAGGATAAGGATCTAAGGTAAGATTTTCAATAAAACAATCATTTACCAATTTGGATAGACGTCTAACACCTATTTGGCCCAATCTCATATGCCATAATTCAGTATTATTTAATTCAGACTTACTACTTGTATTTTTCTCTATATTAAAGACATCTCTACATGTTTCCAAAACATAATGACCGTTTGATAAAGAACATTCACATTTCAATAAATTATCTTTATCATACAAACATAAAGTCGCATCCTTAATGTTTATTTTATATCCATCTTTATCTAATATTGACAGTGATATTATTTGTCTGATAAGTGAGGGAACATAATAATAGTTATGTAAATCTAATTTACATCCATTTAGGAGATATAGAACAACAGTTCATTTGGCATTAACATCCAATGTCTCGCCATTGCCAACTCTAAGCTGAATCTCCCATTTATTTAGCCTTCTTTTAACCTCATTTCCCACAGAGAATTGCAAATATGAGTAGGACTGCCAGTGTCTAACACCCATCCACTATTTGCATCTAAGGCTAATGAGACGTCAATAATTGGAAAAATACAAAACGTACCTGAGGGTCCTGCTTTAAGCTCTGGACAATAATTCTTCCAGTGTAGATATTGGTCAAGAGCTACTTTCGGTTTTGCGCCTTTGCGCTTCTTCAAGTTTTTCTTTGATATCTTGTTCTTCCCTATCTTTATTTTCTTTGACTTCCCAGAAGTCTTTGAAGAACCAGCTCCACCATGGAGATAGAGTGTGGGGTTGCCTTTCTTCAAATCTTGCTCCGTCGAGCATAGTATGTTATGAAGTTCTTCATATGTGGCTTGCATCGATTGCATATGGAAATTTAATACAAAGCCAGCATAAGAACCAGACAAATAAGACAGAATCAAATTATGGCCTAGCCGTTCATCAAACACAATGCCATGTTGTTCCTGATATCGAATCTGGTCGATCATGTTCAAAACATGAGTGCTGACAGCTCCTCCCTCCTTGAGTTCAGCACGGAACAATTCCTTAGACCTTCGATAAAGTTCCATCTCTTGATTTGCCTCGAACAACTCATTTAGTGTTCGCATGATGCTCCAAGCATCCGGTACTTCTATGTACTGTCTCAATAAATCTTGAACCATCGATCCTAAGATGTAGGATTTCACATTTAGGTTATCATCCTTTCATCTATCAAAAGTTTCTCGCTCTTCTGGAGTGGAGTCAGGATCAATATCAACAGGTAGTGGATTGTGTTGGGAAGCGGCCGCGAGTGCGCAGCGGAAAATTAAAATTATTATGCCGCTTTCCCTTTGCCCAAGACCCATTTGTTTTGATTATTCTACAAGCCTAGGCATGTTACTATATATTATAAGCATAAAACTCATAAAACATGCAAAGAACATAAACCTAAACATGTTAACTATCATAAGAACTCTAATTAAAATAAAGAAAGAAAAAGACTTACTTGAACCGTAGACTCCACCAGTCCTCCCTCCAATCTACAAGCTTCTCTCGAACTCAGCAAGCTCTTCCACGTTCCAAAGAGCCACCCAAGTGTGTGGCCTCCAAAGATGCACACACCAAAGCCAAAACTCAACGGCAAGACTACACCTTGAGTGCACATGTATTTTGCCATTGGTGCTAGCCTAGGAAAATACCTCAAAACTTTTAACTCGAGGTTCCTCTAGTCAATTAGACTTAAGGATCCTCAAAATCAATGGCTTACTCTTAAACTTTAGAGTTGCTCACTTATATAAACCCAATATATGAAAGGTTTTGGTGTAGCAAATTTGTAGAGAATTCTTTGGGTTTATGTAGTGCTCCAAAGACAACAAAATTAATTAAGAATCCGATGTGGGATAAAAGCTAATTTAATATTAGCCATTGGATCTTAATTTAGTGGTTTAATGAGATTATAAAACCCTAATAAGATTTTGGGCCGAATTGAAATTCAAAACAAATAAACAAAATTTACTATTCACATTACTATTCATATGAATAGTAATTTTTATTTTTTTATTTTTTTATTCCAATTCCCAAAGTGCCTATATCGTCATTCACCAATCCCTAAGCCACTATGGAACCTCATAAATGATTTGTTCAATAATTAAACACATTAAATCATTTATGAACAATTCCTACATCAATCATATATGCTGTTATATTTGTACTGTGCACTGTTAATCATTGATTTCGACTTTGTTGTGTGTGTGTGTAGGCACTGCATTTTTGCATATAAGTCGCGATGATGAGTCTCGTATGGAGGCACTACTCTTTAAGTTGCGGAAGTCGCGTGAAACGGACGTCGGAAGGGAAATCAATACCTTGTTGGATTTAATTCGTTTGCTTTGCTTCGGGTTTGCTCGTTGAACCTCTGTTTTAGAACTTATCCTCGGCCCAAAAATCCCCGCACCCATCCAAAGCCCATTTCGCCCAAGCCCAATCCAAAAATAATTAAAACATTTAAAACACATGTCACAAATTAAATTAAATTTAATCAAATCAAATAATTAAATCAAATCCAATTAAAATCAAAACAAATCACATTATTAAATTAAATAAATCTCCTTCCTAATTCAAATAAATCACATGCCTAAATTAAATAAATCAAATCAAATCACCTTCCTAAATTAAACAAATCTCTTTCCTAAACTAAATAAATCACCTTCCTACACTAAAGAAATCCTTTCCTTATAAAAGACTAATTAAATATTCCCAATAATTACACAATATTCATTTCCTACCCATACAAGGACAACCCTAACCCACTCCTATAAAAAGACACACAAACTAAAACCCAAAGAGAGCTCACCATTCACGGCAATAACACAATAGAAACCCTAATCTTCAGGCCATGCTCTCTCTCTCTCTCTCGGCATGCATGAGAAATAAACCCTAAGACTCTCACAACTCATAAAAAGCTCACACATTAAACCCTTCAACACTGGCACATTCACGCCCTAACTCTCTAAAAAACCCTAACTCTCGGCCACTGCTCAGCCCTATCACTTCAACCCTCTCGGCACATGTCAATAACCTAAATACCCCATTCACGCACACAAGCAACAACCTTTCACAACCCCATGCTTGCAGCTCTCGCACGTTGACACCTCATACTCACGCAGCCCCTTTGCTCACTCACCACCAGCCCTCCATGCACACACTGCCATTCACTCACCACCAGCCCTCCACACACACACTGCCATTCACTCACGCACACACTGCCATTCACTCACGCACACACAGCCCAGTACACTAACCAAACTCATGCACACACAGCCCTACACACACAGCCCTACACGCAAACACAGTCCCTAAAATAACCCAAATACAGCCCCAAAAACTGTCCAAAAAACTATACACCCATTACCACAAAAACTGCCCTGAAACACAGCCCAAATACCATAAAAATAGTGACCAAAATAGCCACAAAATAGAGCAAAATAGCAGCCCCAAAACAGCGAGGCGACGAAGGAAAACAGCAAACCAGTAAATCGGAAAAGTTACAGAGCATCAACCCTTCCGACAACAGCATAACGCACTTCCAAGAGGCGACTTAAGAGGTTAGACCTGAGGGCACCCTTTTTATTTATTCCCGTTTTTTTTTGTTATTTATTGTTATTTCTTCGCATGCGTATTATAGTTTCATGTAAGTTGTGGCCATGGGATGAATGAAATATGTGTTATCTCTTGCGGTATATCGGATGGAAACCTGGATGTAAATTCCGTAGCCGAATCCGAATAGACGGTAGTGCGGTCTGCACTCGGGATACAATGCCATGTGCCTATTGGGAAACGCACATATTTCATGTCATCCAATCTTGTGTTTATTTGTTGTTTATTAGAAATAGTATGTTACTTTTATGTATGATTTAGTTGATTATTTCCAAGCATGATCTAGTTATTTCTTTCGCATTAGGGATTTAATCTATGTTTACGTTTAGATTGTTATTTATTTATATTTTCATGTTTGATAATTCAATATGTTCATGAGATTGTGTGCTTGTCGTTATTCCGACTTATTCTTATGCATGAAAACTTAGATATAGGTCGTATGTGAACTTAGATGTAGGTTATTCTTGTGTAGACTTGGTTATATTATTACATAAATTCGTTCATTACAAGTGGCATAAGTAAGGGACCATTCCGAACCCAACGGTTTGAGGTCTTCCCTTGCGAGGGGTGAGTGCGGCCTTAAATCATTTTCCCAGTTCACACTGGGTGGCGACTCTATTTTATTTCTCCGGTTTAGTTCCCCCGCGGGCTACTCCGTACTGCCAACCGGGCCGCAAGCCAGGAACAGCGTCACCGATTTCTGTGTCCTACAGTCTGGCGACTCCACTAGGGATAGAGAATCAGCCTCGAAATAATACCTTGTAATGTTTGTGATTTGTTCTTTAGTTAACCGTGTCTACATTGGGTTGAAGGGGTTTAATCAAAGGCACTATTAGAGCTAGGTAATGGTTTGGTGTCTTCCTTCATTCACTACCTTTCTATAGCTAGAAGGAAAAGCTGTAAAGGCACCTAGATAATCATTTACTAGAAGCTTATCGTGATGGACTAATTTGGAGGACCTATTGTTTATTCCTGTCACCAAGGCGATAAGAGCCTAAGAGGCTTGGGTATTTAAGAGAGTCCGCTCCACCCTCCCTCTGGGTAATCTTCAATAAGAAATCCATTTGATAGTCAGTCATGTATCATAACTCGTTGGCACATACTTTAGCGTATAAAAAAGGTGTGCTCACTTGGTCGCTCGAACCCTTGAGTGGGGAGACCTAGTTGTGGGCAATCCTTCGCCAGTGGGAGCCTTTGTCTACACTCCCATAAAACCATATGTGAACCATAAGTTGTATGACCAATAGAAAATATCCATTTATGCTTGTGTTTGGGACCATCGTCATTTGGATTTAGTTGGACTTCTTGTTAGGAGATATGAACTTATTGGGCCATTTAAACTGGGACGAGTTTGTGTCTTATGACAATTGGGCTAAAAGTTTCTAAAATGCCGATGGGCCACTTTGTGTTTGGACCCCCTATCATTTGAAGTTGTTTAGCCACATTATCGCAAAAGTGTAAACATGTTGGGCCTTTTTCAACTGGGACAAGTTTGCACCTCGCAATAATATAATTGAATACTTTAAAATGATAACGGGCCAACTTGTGTGAAAACCTTAATGTACTTAGAAGATCCAAACATGATCCAAATATGTCAGAAGCATGAGTCTGATATCTGTTTTGATAACCACATGCATATTATACCTCATACATCGCACGCATCTCATGCATCTCATGCATACACGTAGGGATGGCAATTTTACCCGTAAACCCGCAAAAACCCGCCCGCAATAGGTATGATTTGGTAAATATATTAGTGGGTGCGGTGTAGGTTTGGTAATTTAAAGCAGAACCCGCTGCGGGTGCGGTGTGGGTTTGGTATTTAAGAAAAAAATGCGGGTATCCGCATACCCGCAATATTATTTTTTATTAATTAATATTTTTAGGACAATATAAAAAAACATTCATATAAAAACAACTAACAAAATCTAAAACTAAAACACTAATCCATAGTTCCACACTCCCACTCAGCCGCAGCCCGCAACCTACCCTGAAATACAGCCCAAATACCGCATAAATAGTGACCAAAACAGCCACAAAACAGAGCAAAACAGCAGTCCAAAACAGCGAGGCGACGAAGGAAATTAGTGAACCAGTAAATCGAAAAAGTTGCGGAGCATCAACCATTCCGACAACCGTGTAACGCACTTCCAAGAGGCGACTTAAGAGGTTAGACCTGAGGGCACCCTTTTATTTATTCCCGTTCTTTTTTATTGTTATTTATTGTTATTTCTTCGCATGCGTATTATAGTTTCATGTAAGTTGTGGCCATGGGATGAATGAAATATGTGTTATCTCTTGCGGTATATCAGATGGAAACCCGGACGTAAATTCCGTAGCTGAATCCGAATGGACGGTAGTGCGGTCTGTACTCGGGATACAATGCCATGTGCCGCTTGAGAAACACACATATTTCATGTCATCCAATCTTGTGTTTATTTGTTGTTTATTAGAAATAGTATGTTACTTTTATGCATGATTTAGTTGATTATTTCTAAACATGATTTAGTTATTTCTTTCGCATTAGGGACTTAATCTATGTTTAAGTTTAGATTGTTATTTATTTATATTTTCGTGTTTGATAATTCAATATGTTCATGAGATTGTGTGCTTGCCGTTATTCCGACTTATTTTTATGAATGCAAACTTAGATATAGGTCGTATGCGAACTTAGATGTAGGTTATTCTTGTGTAGACTCGGTTATATTATTACATAAATCCGTTCATTACAAGTGGCATAAGTAAGGGACCATTCTGAACCCAACAGTTTGAGGTCTTCCCTTACGAGGGGTGAGTGCAGCCTTAAATTATTTTCCCAATTCACACTGGGTGGCGACTCCATTTTATTTCTCCGGTTTAGTTCCCCCGCGGGCTACTCTGTACTCCTAACCGGGCCGCGAGCCTGGAACAACGTCGCTGATTTTTGTGTCCTACAGTGTGACCTTTTGGTTCCCCTCAAGTTGGACATGAAATGAATCTTGATGATTTAATCGAACATAAATTATCCTCCGATCAGATGGTCGTTCGATTTCAATGACCAATGTTGACATCTAGCAATATGCCAAGGCCCCCAAATAAGAAGGAAAGATATATATACCAATTATGTATGTGATTTACATATGATACGGTACATCGCGTCACTGTATCCCCACCTATTGACCTAGGGTACGGAAAATGTCTACCAATATGGTCAAAGGTATGATGTTGATAGTGTCATGAATCGTGCTAACCCAAGAATCTCACATGATTCTTTCGCTGTGGCCATAGTCTCAAGCACTGATCACACATATCAACCCGCGAACTGGAATACTACTCTTATAAGAAAATATTATCCGAGAGAGTGGCGATTCTCTGTTGTATCTTTACAAACTTCATGTGTTTCAACAAATGACCCAATCATAATCTTATGACCAGATCTTTTGAACCAGGGAAGGAGAATGTCAAAGTTATTTGATCCATACATAAGATTGTAAAGACCTCAAGTCAAAGGACTAGTCATATAATCGATACACGAAAGTTCTCACAGACACATGGGATAAACACTCCATATGAAAACTTTCATCGGTCAATTCGATGGACACGAGCAACTCATGCATCCATGTGATACACCAAGCGGACAGATCTCCACAGTAGCCTATGAGATCAGCTACCCCACTTAAGGGTGGATCATATCATCATGCTAGTCTCTTCGCTTTGTGAATGCCCAGATTATTCACAAAACTATGACTAGGAATATTTAAGAGTAATGATTCTCATAAGGCGTGGAAGCCATCTTCTTATTACTCCAAGGGCTTTATTACAGTATTGATGATTCATATAAGTTATGTAAGATAGGTATAATAAGGATTGCCATTTTATTAATTAATGAAAATATTACAAATACATGTACATATAGCCCATCCACATGTTGGGTATAGGGCACATCCCTAACAATCTCCCACTTGCACTATAGCCAACTAGTATGAATCTGGACACCATACTCTCGGGTGTGCCTATCATGTTTTTTTGAGTCAGCCCATTAGTAAGAGAATCTGCAAGATTATCTTCTGTGGGTATTTTCTCTATAATAACTTCTTTTCTCTCAACAATCTCCTTGATGAGATGAAATCGCCTGAGTACATGCTTGGATTTCTGGTGGGACCTTGGTTCCTTTGATTGAGCAATGGCGCCCGTGTTGTCACAGTACATCGTGACGCCATTATTTATCGCGGGAAGCACTTCCAGCTCCGTGATGAACTTCTTTATCCAGACTGCTTCTTTAGTTGCCTCAGATGCTGCAATATACTCAGCTTCAGTGGTGGAGTTCGCTATAGTTGACTGCTTTGAGCTTTTCCAACTTACAATACCGCCATTTAAAGTAAACAAATGTCATGTTTGTGATCTGTTGTCATCCTTATCGATCTGAAAGCTCGCATCACAGTAACCAATAACTTTCATCTCAGAACAATCTCTGTATGTCAAAAACACATCCTTAGTTCTTCTCATATACTTGTGGATTGTTTTGACAGCTGCCCAGTGTTGCTCACCAGGATTTGCCTGATACATGCTCGTTATGCTAAGAGCATAAGAGACATCAGGTCTTGTACATAGCATGGCATACATGATCGATCCTATTGCTAAAGCATAAGGGATCCTACTCATACGCTCTCTATCTGAATGAGTATGTGGACATTGCTCCTTAGATAATTTGATTCCATGACAGGTAGGTAAATTACCTCTTTTGGAATCTTCCATTTTGAATCTTTTCAAAACTTTATCTATGTACGTAGATTGAGAAAGTCCTAACAACCTCTTAGATCTATTATGGTAGATCTTAATGTCGATGATATAGGCTGTTTCTCCCAAATCTTTCATGGAGAAATTCTGAGATAACCATTGTTTGGTGGCTTGCATCATGGGAATATCATTCCCGATGATTAATATGTCATCGACATATAATATAAGAAATACAACAGCACTCCCACTAATTTTCCTGTAAACACAAGGCTCGTCTACATTTTTTATGAAGTCAAATTCTTTGATTGTCTCATCAAATCGTATATTCCAACTTCTGGAGGCTTGCTTGAGTCCATAAATGGATCGTTTAAGCTTGCATACTTTATTATGATCATCTTTAGATGCAAACCCATCAGGTTGTGTCATATAGACTTCCTCAACGAGGTTCCCATTAAGGAAAGCTGTTTTGACATCCATATGCCAAATCTCATAATCAAAGTGTGCAGCTAGTGCCAGTAAAATTTGAATGGACTTTATCATTGCAACAGACGAGAAGGTTTCGTCATAGTCAATTCCTTGGATTTTTCTATAACCTTTCGCCACCAACCTAGCCTTATAGGTTTGGATGTTGCCTTCTGCATCATTTTTACGCTTGTAAATCCACTTACTGCCTATGGGTTTTATCCCTTCAGGTGCATCTACCAAGTCCCAGACTTGATTCTGATACATAGAGTCTATTTCATATTTCATGGCCTCAAGCCACTTGACTGAATCAATGTCACGTATTGCTTCGTCATAACTGGTGGGATCATCATTATCAATGACCTGATCATGTTCCTCATCAATATGAAAACCATATCTTTCAGGCTCATCAATAGGAAAGAAACTGGGTTTTCAAATTCCTGAATATTTGGGTATGCTAGGAATATATTTGGATGATACCAAACTAAAACCCAAATTGGATAAATGCCAATTATAGGTTATCCTAGGGATACCATAAGTATTATACTTATACATCTCACCAGAGAACAATTAGATTGTTGCTCGCCATGCGGTTTTCCTAAGAGGAATACTGATATGCAGTGGTAAGTGGGAGGATAGTAAAACTCGATGAAAATCGGAGTAATACTATTCCAGCCGTCGAATCCTTAATGGAACACAAATAGTTCATCAAGGATGAAACTATACTATTAATCTTCGAATACATAAGAACCGCGTAGGTCGGAGAGAATCAGATAACAACCTGGGGTATGGGTTTCTGATCTCACCTCATAAAGATGTCTATCTTTTGAGGAATACCAACTGACTACGTATAAAGAAGTGATACAAGGTATCGACTCCCAATTATGGAAAAGTTCCATAAAGTCCGATATGGATTCCATATATATCAACTATGTTTGGATACTAGTTGACGTACCGCAAGGCATTATGCCTATTGGTACTAAATAAGTCTTCAAGGAAGACATACATGGAAGGCAACATACCATCGTACTAAGCTAGGCTTGTAGCAAAAGGTAGAGTTATCAACATTGTGTTGATTGCGACGAAACATTTTACCTGTTGCCACGGTAAATCCATTTCGACAATGCTTGCTGATGCTGCATGTTTCATTTATGAAATGTGGCAGCTGAATGCCAAAACCGCTTTCCTTAACGGAAACCTTTTGGAGGATGTTTACAACATCCTGTCGGTTTTGTCGTACTATAACAAGCAAACTAGGTTTGCAGGTTATTCGATCCATGTTTGGATTGAAGCAAGCATTAGG
Source organism: Zanthoxylum bungeanum (assembly GCA_019454045.1). NCBI lineage: Eukaryota > Viridiplantae > Streptophyta > Magnoliopsida > Sapindales > Rutaceae > Zanthoxylum > Zanthoxylum bungeanum. The sequence goes on from SKCR01039688.1 coordinate 180,475, forward strand.
TTCTTGGAATTGTTGTTTTGATGTAATCATAATAGTTTAATATGATGAGAGGTCCCTATGATTTGTTCCTGGACGGAGAATGATATGAGACAGTATCAATCCACGTAGGATAAATCATTAAATATCCCTAGTCAGACTATTATCGAGATTGGACATCCATAAATACGTAAAAAACTAGTATTACACTTGTGCACGTTGTGAGGGCACAACATCATAGTTCTCATATATTTGGGTATGGGATACTCATGCAAGTGTAATAGGAGGTTGTGTTTTACAGATGGTACGGGAAACAGCTTCGCTCTGGATAGACCCCTGCGGAATCCCATTGGTAGTATGACTATGTGTCTATGGGAGTCTGCAATTGACCGGCGTAAATACACGCATATAACGCAAGCGCACGTATCGTTCAAGTAGTATAAAAATATCGATCCCACGAGGACTTAATTCCTACTATTGTTATTAATTATTGAATCTATTTATTTACAGATATCTAATTGAGGGATAAGAGAATGATTGCTTGATTGATTTGGTTGATTGTAGTTTTGCAAAATAAATAAATAAATAAAAAGAAAAAAGAAAATACTAAGGAAAATAACAAAAGACACAAAGATCTAGGGTTGTGAATCATTCTAATATCTTTTAAAAGATGAAGTGATTATTTTATGTTTGTGTAATAAATCAGTTTACTAACCTGGAACACTAAATTATGCAAAAGCCTATGTCGATGGTCAGACGCAAATACCCAGTTTAACCCAATTGAACCATATGTCTATGTCAACCAAATTATCTGGATTTATTAAGTTTAAGTTCCAATTATGGCTACCCCCGCCCGACAGGTATATGTCTATCCTGTAAGGAAATCTATTAAAGGGTTATTTATCCTCAAGGAAGATCGTGGGCTATTAAGTCTAAGGCTGAAACCTAAAATTCATTTGTCAAGTTATTTTAGATTTACCACATCAATCTTATTGGTGATTAGATAAGAAGAAGCATTAAGCTTAAGACTTAATAAGTAAACCTTTAAATTACCCAAACTATAAAATAACCCCTTATAAACCGGTGATATTAGAATTCATCACAACCCCAGATAACTAACATATAACTAGGGCTAGTAAGAACTTAAAAGTAAAAGACATAAAGTAAAAGCTGAAAAGTAAAATAAAATAAAATAAAATGTTAAGGTAAAAGGAATTACTTTTACTATTTACTATTTTAGATATCTCCCATAAAATAATATATAAACTTGTGATAATATTACCAACCGACCAATCTGGCGGTATCCTTTATTAATCAGGTTTAAACCAGATTAAAATGAATTACCAACCGACCAATCTGGCGGTATCCTTTTTAAGTCAATATTTTAAATAGTGAATATATTATTTTTAAAGGAGATTAATCTAAATAGTAACAGTAAAAGAATTACCTTTCACCCTAGCTGGGGAAGTTACTTCCTCATGGTGAATAGTAAAAACTGTAAAAAGTAAAAAAAAAAAAGTAAATTACTATATTAACAAAACGTAATTAAAATTATTTACAAAACTAAAAACTAAAAAAAATTAAAAACTAAAAGAAACTAGAGAGAGAAACTCTCTCTTTACATCAAAGAGATGAGAGAGAGTGGTGCATCTAAAACTGAAATCTCGAGCTCAATTTATAGGCGCGGATAGGCTCTGGGAGTCGCGACGCTGAGCTCTTTGGCGTCGCTCGCCAGCTTCTGTCGACGTGGCACGCTCTGGTTCGTCTGTTTGCAGATTCTGGATAAGATGATAAGGTGACACGTGGCAGAGTGGTTGGGCTTCAATTATTGTGACACATGGCGGCTTCTGATTGGTCGATGAGATTCTTATCCGCCACGTGTCAGATAAGGATTAGAGACTCAATTATTGATGCTGACGTGGCAGTGACGTGGCGATGACGTGTTGACACGTGACAAAGTGACTGTCAGTACCATAGAATTGCGACACGTGGCACGCTGTGATTGGTTGATGATGACGTGGCAGTTTGACTCGGTCAACCTGATGATGTAGATAATGACGTGGCAATGACGTGGAGTGACACGTGGCGACACGTGGCGATGGCGACTGTCGGCACCGTAGGATGATGACACGTGGCACGGCGCATGTTAGCAGATCGGCTATGATGGTGACACGTGGCACGGCGCACGTTAGTAAAGTCAAACTTTTCTCAGATTCTGACTTGTGGACTCGGCGCACGTTAGCACTGTTCGGCGCATGTTAGGCGTCGCGACGCGAGAATTTACCAAAATGCCTTTTTCTTCCAATTTTCACTGTTTTGGCCCAAATCACCTCCAGAATGTCCTGAAACTTTATTTATCTACAAAATAACACAAAACACATCAAATATTCATAATACTCAAGAAACTATACAAAATATAAGGTTAAATGAGTGGGAAATAGTGATAGATTTACCACTCATCAATAACTCAATTGAACCATATGTCTATGTCAACCAAATTACCTGGATTCATTAAGTTTAAGTTCCAATTTTGTCTACCCCCGCCCGACAGGTATATGTCTATCCTGTAAGGAAATCTATTAAAGGGTTATCTATCCTCAAGGAAGATCGTGGGCTATTAAGTCTAAGGCTGAAACCTAAAATTCCTTTATCAAGTTTATTTTAGATTTACCAGATCAATCTTATTAGTGGCCAATTAACAAGACGCATTAAGCTTACGACTTAATGAGTAAACCTTTAAATTACTCAAACTATAAAATAACCCCTTATAAACCGGTGATATTAGAATTCATCACAACCCCAGATAACTAACTTAGTTACGACACATAACTAGGGCTAGTAAAAACTTAAATAAAATAAAAGACATAAAGTAAAATGCTGAAAAATAAATTGCTGAAAAGTAAATGACGGAAAGTAAATGCTAAAATTAAATACTGAAAAGTAAATGCTGAAAGTAAATTACTGAAAAGTAAATGCTGAAAGAAATTGCTGAAAAGTAAATTGCTGAAAAGTAAATGCTGAAAGTAAATTGCTGAAAAGTAAATAAAGTAAAAGTACAATAAAAGAAAATACTGAGGTAAAAGGATCCACTTTTATTACTTCTATTTTAGATATTTCCCTTAATATAATATATTAACTTTGCATGATAATTACCAACCAGCCATATAGGCGGTATCCATATTAAGTCAAATTAATAATTAATTACCAACCGACCAATCAGGCGGTATCCAGTTTAGTCAGGTTAAAACCAATTTAAATAATTACCAACCGACCAATATGGCGGTATCCTCGTTAAGTCAGGTTTTAACTAGTTTATATATTATAATTAAGGGAGATTAATCTAAATATTAGTAATAAAAGTTTTACCTTTTACCCCAGCAAATGGGAGTTACCTCCTCATTACTGAAAAGTAAAAACTGAAAATTAAAGAAAGAAAAGTATTGTGCGTAAAAGTAAATTATGGAAAGTAAAAACTGAAAAAGTAAAGAAAAGAAAGTGCGAAAGCGGAAATTAATTACTGAAAGCTGTAAATAAACAAACAAGATACAATCTTCTTAGTATTCTTAAGGAATTCCTTAGAAAAAAGTATGAATTTACAAATGAAATGGCTTGGTATTTATAGGCAAAATTTTGCCTCCATCAAATCATCCACCAAATCCATTATTAATTGCACCACTAATTGCTCCACCAATTACTTATCATGTTTGGTGGTGATTTGATAATTTTTATTATTTATTTATTAATTTATTTTTTGCTTTGAAATGATTGAAATGACTTTAATAATTACACACAACACACTTCTGGATGGTTCATCAATTTCGGGCATGAAATCTTCCGAATTAGAAATTCTTTTATCTTTCACAGTTGTAGATCTTTGAGTCTTCTTCAATCTGGAACTTGAATCAGCTCAATCCGATATCGGAGTAAAAGGTTATGCCTAAAATGCGACATATGCGCAAAACTGGAATTTCCAAAACTACACTTCGTTGAAACGTCCTTTCAAGTTTCCAATCTCCAAAATTAATATGTCAAGTCCAATTTTTGCCCTTATTTGACCCACATTTCGTCCTAAATGATTTCATTGTGTCACAATATTATTTTATCTGCAAAATAAACTAAAACACATCAAAACGTTCATCAAACCCGAGAAACTAAACAAAATATTAAGTAAAAGGGGCGGTAAATATTGATATATTTTCCGCTCATCAGTTACTCAAGTTATTATCAAATTCTCATTACTTTATAAGATCGGGAAAAGACCACATTCACATGTCCCTTTGGACTTTGTAATGCACCAGCAACATTCCAACGATGCATGTTAAGCATATTTAGTGACATGGTTGAACACTGTTTAGAGGTCTTTATGGATGATATAATTTTTTTTGGGAATTCATTTGATAATTGCTTGAATAATTTGGAAAATATTTTGAAAAGATGTGAAGAAAAAGGATTTGTGTTAAACTAGAAAAAATATCATTTCATAACTAATTCGTGAATTGTTTTGGGACACGTTGTGTCATCTAAAGGTATTGAGGTTGATGAGGTAAAAATAGAGGTAATCTCTAAAGTGCCATCACCAAAAACAGTCAGGAAATCTGTTTTGTCTTAGGACATGCAGAATTTTATAGGAGGTTCATCAAAAACTTAAGTACCATATCCAGACCTTTGTGTAACCTCCTATTCAAAAATGCAACATTTGAATGGACAAAAAATGTCAAAAATCATTCGAAAAGATTATCAGTCTTTTGACTTCTACTCCTATCATGCAATCCTCTGATTGGTCTTTATCTTTTGAGCTAATGTGTGATGCCAGTGATTATGTAGTTGGTGCAGTGCTAAGATAGAGAAAGAAAGGTAAGCCGCATGTAATATATTACGCAAGTAGAACTTTAAATAGTGCACAAATGAATTACACTACCACAGAAAAATAACTACTTGCTGTAATATTTGCATTGGATAAATTTCGATCATATTTAATTAGTTCTTCAACCGTTGTTTATTATGATCATGCTGATGTTAGATATTTGATGTATAAACAGGATGCAAAGTCACGATTACTACGGTGGATTTTGTTGCTTCAAGAATTCAATCTCACAATCAAGGACAAAAAATGAGTAGAGAATGTGGATGCAGATCATTTATCGAGACTCACAAATGAGTCATCAATTGATACAACTCTTATCAATCAATATTTTCCTGATGAATTTTTATTTTCAGTAAATACAATGTTTTGGTATGCTAATATTGTAAATTTTCTTGCAACAGGAAAAATACCTCCAGATTGGAGCCATCAAGACAAGAAGAAATTTTTGACCTATTGGGACGATCCATATCTGTTCAAGTGTTGTCGTGATCAAATTTTCTGACGATGCATACCAGACAATGAAATAAGTGGTGTTATTCAGTTTTGTCATTCAGAAGCACGTGGAGGTCATTTTTCATCTAATAAAACTGCTACAAAAATCTTGCAGTGTGGATTTTATCGGCCCACCATTTTTAAAGATACTCATGTTTTTTTGTAAAACTAGTGAAAATTATCAAAAGTGGGGATCCATTTCAAAAAGAAACATGATGCCTTTAAATCCCATCCTTATAATTGAAATCTTTGATTGTTAGGGGATAGATTTCATGGGTCTATTTCCACCATCATTTGGATTTTTATATATTTTAGTTGCAGTTGATTATGTCCCAAAATGGGTTGAGGCGATTCCTTGTTGAAACAATGATCACAAAACTATGATTAAATTTTTAAAAGAAAATATTTTAAATCGTTTTGGAATCCTTCAGGCCATTATAAGTGATGGAGGTAAGCACTTTTGTAATAGGCCTTTTGTAATATTCCCAATCCGGGAGATGTTATCGGCAAGGAACATGTCGTACCATTCCCTTGAGCCTCTGACTCTTCAACCAAAAACAATTTACTAATACTCTTTCCTCTAATTATATTCCTTATGTATAGGACTATGGCCCGAACTTAATAATCGAATATGCAAACTCAACTTCAATAACTGTATACATGAAAACATATGTTTGTACAAAGACTATCACATAATCAGAAACTAATACACGACTTATATTTGACTCTGACTGGACTCATATTCTTTCTGACTTGAACTGATGGACTCCATACCCTAGTGACTGCATCAGTATCCGTCCCCCCGAGCTTATCCTCTGAGAATACCTGCAATATCGGAAAATTGAGGGTGGGGGGTTAGATCGTTGTACGATCTAAGTGAGTGGACGAAAAACTAAATACTGATATCAAAACATTAGGTTCTAAAACCAAAGTTCCAGAAATAACTTTATATGAAAACTCTTTTCTGAAAACTTCGTCTGAAATCTCTTTTATAAAGCTTGTTTTTCTGAAATATTCTTTTTGTAAACTATTTCTGAAAATATGATATCTGAAACTCTTTTCTGAAAATCTGATATCTGAAAACTGGTCTGTATCTGAAAAATTTGACGTATGGGGCGTTACGTATCGTCGTTCCCCATACGCCTAACTAGAGCCAGGAATGCAAAACCATGACTATGGGGCGTTACGTATCGCCGTCTCCCAAAGTATGCCACTTATGTCCTTGAAACTAGTGGTCTTGGGGCGTTACATATTGCCATCCCTAAGCCAATGAACTAGAATTGAGGGTGCGGATCTATGCTACCCTCTAAGCTCTGAAACTAAGATCTAGGGGCATCTGTCATCCCTAGTCCTGAACTAGGATCTGTGGGCATTACATATCGTCGTCCCCCCAGTTCTCTACATGTGCATATGTGCTGTCCGTCAATTCCATGTCTGTACAAGTTGCATACTGTGGTGGGTTTTTCCCCCATGCCTCGAAAAACATAAATCATATGTCTTAACAAAATTTCTTTTCTCAAAACATACTAAGTAAAATATAACTGATAATAAAACTGTCTATCGCCCTAAAAGCGAAAAATAAGTCTGATTTGAATAGCAACATAGTAAAAGAAATCAAATTTTAAAGAAAATGTCCACTCACTAATAGGAATCTTGCTGGAGCTATACTGCTTCATTGAAGGAAAATTACAACTCCTACAATGGTCTATAAGTGATAACTTGATTAGACTAAAAACCACGAGATAATTTTCGGAATTAGGCTAAAATTCTCAATTCAAATACGTGATATCATCGCTTGATATAACATGCTCATGATAAGATGTAATGTATGTATGCGAACTGATACGAGACCCTATTGGTGGTCTCTAATATGCTAGGGTGAAGATGGACTTTAAAAACTGATTTTTGGGAAATTCTTTGGCTACGCGTCGCAACGCAGGCATTGTGCGTAGCGACATGCATCGTCCAGAAGCATGCTCAAACTTTTGTCTTGCGCGTCACGACGCACAGACCTTTGGCTATAGGCCAAATGGGACACTTGAGTGATTGGCTATAGGCCAAGTGGGAGATTGTTGGATAATTATGACTCATAGCATCACTATTTTGTAAAGAACATGGTGTTCTTGTACAAAATTAACTATGTGACAAAGGAAATTTCTCTTTTATCATTTATAATTGGATTACCTGGATATATATATGATAAAAGTCCATATGATTAGTACCAGATTAATCATATATGAGATAGTTTTAATCCACGTAAGGTTTAATCATTATATATTCCTAGTCGTAGTATTATCGAGACTGGACATCGATAATGCGGAATAGGCTAGTATTACACTTATGCACGTTATGGAAGCTTAACGACATAGTTTTCATATATTTGGGCATTGGATACTCATGCAAGTGTGATAGGAGGTTCTGTTATCCGATGGTACGGGAATAGCTTCGCTCTGGATAGACCCCTCGGAATCTCATTTGTAGTATGACTATGTGTCTATGGGAATCCGAATCAGGGTAGGTGTATATGGTCTTAACCTGAGACTTGCATCGCTAATACTTGCGACAATCAATATACTTTGGTTTTGGTCGTCCGGGGCTTTAACAGGTTCTGTGTACGCCTCTTCTGGGTATACTGAGAATCGTAGTGTATTGGGTGTGATGTCAAGATGGAAGTATCACTTCAGTCATATGGAGATGATGATCACGCAGGGATACAGAACTGGTACTCTATAGTGCTATAGCCATCGGGAAAGTATGACTAGGTCATGACTTTCCGATCATAAAGAGACTAGTTGCTAGTGATCCGATATATACTTCGTATGGGGCAGACACAACTCCAGTCCCAGGCCTAGCATGTGATATCCGATACTGGATCGTAATACACAATACTTAGTATATTACGCTTGATAAAGATCTTGTATTCCATAAAAGAATATTTCTGGAGAATTGGGTAGGCACGGTGTTTTGCTAGAAGCCAACCATGTCTTGTAAATTTACTGCCAACATATCCAGGGATCTCTTGGGTCACCTCCCAAAGATTCACCGATGACAATTGACTCGAACAGAATTAATCTGGGATTAATTATGAGAGAGAGAAAATTAATCTAGGATTAATTGCTGCAAGAATTTATCTGGGATAAAATTCAGATAGAAGAGAGAGAATGATTAATTTGGAATTAATCGATTAAATAATATATTGGATATATAAAATGAAATCAGATTTCAAAGCGGAATTAAAATTGGATTTTAATTCGGGCGAACGAATTAATTTAGAATTAATTCGTAAGCGACTTTCGTAATAATTTTGCTAGGCATTATTATTTAATTAATTGGATTTAATTATGTCGCAACGACAAATTCGTTTATTCGGAATTAAACGAACCCGGGCCCGAGTGAAGTTGCGTGTTGGATTAGCCGACTTAAATTTGGAATTTAAAAGTGGTGGGACCCACTTCACTTAACATCAAATTTGGACATTTGATGGAAGTGGTTAGGCTTGATTTTGGGTTTGATTTGTTGGCAAGTAAGGCTTGACTTTGCTTATACTACACTCAACCCAAATTCAACACACAACCTAAGTATAAATTATCTTGTTGACTTTGGAAGTGTAATAAGGTTACTATTCACAGCAATCAAACTCTCTCCTTCTCATTCTTTTTGCTATGGCTGAAACTCTGTCTACCTTGGCGGGAAAATTTTGTTTTTCAAAATTTGTAAAAGCTAGCACTTTTGGAGTTGATCAGGGTGATATGGAGACTCACCCAAGTGTTGGAAACACTAAAAGAAGGCTTGGAGCTTCCATCTACAAAGAAATTTTTGAAACTTCTCATCCAAATCAATGTAAGTATTCCATAACTTTCTTGATTAATTCACACAATAATCACGCTTAGAGATCATGTGGCATGTCTAGGACACTAACAATGGTATCAGAGAGAGATCTAAGCTTGATTTGATTCTTGGGTTCATGACTTTAATTTGGGCATTTTTGCTTGGAGCATGAAAATGAAAAATTGGATGTTTGGTTATGCTTGGATGATGATGACTTGGAGTTGTGTATCATTGGATTGTGAAAAATTGATTGGATCAAAATTTCCCAAATTTGTTAGCTTGGCCGAATGGTACCCCAGATGTAACTCATGGTGATTTTTTTGAATTTTAACAATTGGATATGTTAATTGGCATGAAATGAATCTTGGATGTTGAATGTTTATTTAATTGGATTGAAATCAAATTGGATATTATTTTATTGCCATTGCCGTGAGATATGAAGCATGTTGGAAAGATTGATTTTGATTAATTTGTGTTGGACATAAATTAGATGTTAAGCATGATAAATTAATTAATTGTGTTAATTACACTTGAAATGGATTAATATGTAATATGTAATTTGGAATGATATATTAATCTAATTTGTTGTATTTGGGCTAATGGGCTTGGTTGTGCCAAATTTTGGTCTTGGATCATATTTGGGCCTAAACCATTTCCATAAAGTCCAAAAATATGACATTGGGCCTTTAATAATTTTATTGGGCTTAATGGGCCTAAATTGATTTTATGGCATAGGGTGATTCCTAACTTGGGCCTTGACATTTTGGGTTTGATCCATAATGGCCAAAGCCCATGCCTAAAGAATCAATTGAAAGCCCATTGGACTTTAATTTAATAGTATTGGATGCTAATTGGGCCTTTGAGACCCAATTGGATTGGATTTGGAATCCAATTCCTTAAAGGCACTATTGAAAGTGTAATTGTTTAATTTGGAATTAAACATGAATTAATATTGGATACAATTTAAATTGGATTTGAAATTGTAGTTCGATATAATTCAAGAATACGTACTTTGAGTATTTATTCTTAAACGAGTTGGACTCGCACAAATCAAATCATTGTTTGAACATTGGATGGTCATTAATTTAAAGATTAATTAATTGGATTAGATTGATTGAATAGCATGCTTTGTGTGAATACTTGGATGTATTGTATGAATAATGTATATCGGATGGATATTAGAAGAGTGGGGGAAATTTTGGAAATTGTTGTAATAAATTTAGAATTTATTAAATTGGACCTGCGTGTCCAGCCTATTATCTCTTTTCTCTTTGTATTTCTCTTCTCACCAATTCCCCTCGATGTAAATGAGGTTTCTTTTAGTGTTATGTAATTGGGTAGAAGTAAGAATAGTGCTAGCGGGAGAAAGGAAATGGAGAGATTTGTTCTAGGAAAATTTGTTATATATCCATCCGCATATCATTATTAAATTTTATCGCGCCTTATTATGCTTTTAGAATGCATGTTTAAGGGTGTATGATGAGACCTAATTAAAGATAATATTTTGGTTTCCAATTTACGCGAAAAACCCTTATTCAATATTAAGAGTTTTTCCTTCTATTGAATGGTTCTCTCTCAAGATCCAAGATTGACATTGGTTTGTTGGCCAAAGTCAAGACCTTTGTCCACCGCGGATGTGTTTGAACCGCGTAAGCTTTGTTCCATATCGTATGTCTTGGGTGGTTGTGACTTGTTGGCCAAAGTCAAGGTCACTTCTAGTTCATCGACTTCGATTACGAAGCTTTCCCACTGTCAATGGGTCACACATAACTGGAATCATTAAGTTTGTTGAGCCAAAGCCTAGGCTTAGTTGATTCAGAGGAAACATGTTAGGAAATATATTGGATATATTTACATATATTGGATATATGTTTCAGACTTGGAGGTCCACCTACTGGATCTAGGAATTGGATGAGATCCAATTGATCTTAGAGATCTACCTAGTTAAGTTTCATACAGCTTGTTGGCCAAAGTCAAGGTTGTGTGTTATTTAACGGGATCCTAGCCCACTAGGAAACTAAGTTTCCCGAGTACTCCACAGAGGGTTAGAGGCTCGCCGAAAAATAGTGGGAGGTTAGTATTAAATTTGTAATATTCATTTAATACTGGCTAATACGCGCTCTTTATTTTTCGTCATTAAATTTATATATATTAGTTGGACTAATATTCAATTGTTGTTTTAATTGAACAGTTGGACTGTATTCAAACTACTTCATTTGTAGTTGGTTATATAGTTGGACTATAGTAATCAATAAATTTGAATTTAACCAATCATTTATAGTTGGTTATATAGTTAGACTATAGTAATCATTACATTTGATTGTACCTGAAATCGTTGATTGGATAGTTGGACTATAGCAATCAAGATGACCTGAAAGATTAGCGTCAAAGGACATAATCCTGGGTGAAAATGTCTTTAACGGCTTTAATTTTCTAGATTGGGAAAAGAATCTCAGGATAGTCCTGAGAGCTGAGAAGTTACTCTATTTGATAGAGAAACCTCTCGGGCCTGAGCCCGGAGTTGAGCAAATAGTAGAGCATGAGCTTTGGAAGACTCATCGTGATGATAACTTTAGTGTTCAATCCGTTATGCTTGCTGCAATGACTCTTTAATTTCGTCGTCAGAACTAAGGATTAGATCCGTATACCATGATGTTGAAATTAAAGGATCTTCATAGATCTAACCTTAGATCTTAGAAGTATGAATTGCAAAAGAAGCTCTTTCACTCACGCATGTCAGAGGGTACATTTGTCGAGCACTAGGTGTCGCAGATGATTGCTGACATCGAACAGCTAGGTTAGCTGGCATTACCTACGAGGCCGAGACTTCCATAGATTTGATCTTACAGTCTCTACCCGAATACTGAGGCGGTTTCGTCATGAACTTCAACATGATGGACAAAGAGAAAACTCTTGGAGAGTTAATGGCTATACTCAGGGAGGAAGAGCCAGAGCTTCTAAAAAGGCAAGAAGCGCAAGGCGCATTTTACTTCGACATCCCAGAAAGCCAAGGCTTGGCCGAAGGCTTCTGGGGGTGTGAAGAAAAAGGCAAGGCAAAATCGTCACAGTCTTCTGGGAAGACAAATGACATATCCCAAGATGTCTGCCTAAACTGTGGCAAACAGGGTCACTGGAAGCGTGACTGCCGTATGGACAAGGCAGACATGAAGGAAGTGAATGTGGGGCAATGCTCCGGCTTCAGGTATGTTTGTTATAAACATGTCCACTACTAGTTTTAAGAATTGGATTTTGATACTGGATGTGGTACATAAAAATATGTACTGATGTGTAGAATCTGCTGATTAGCAGGAGACTGGCTTCAGATGAGATCGACCTGCGAGTCGGAAACGGGACGAGAGTCGCTGTTTTGGCCGTAGAAACCTAAGTTTTGGAACTGCCCTTAGGGCATGTACTTAAATTAGAAGACTGTTATAATGTACCTAGTTTGACTAGAAACATTATCTCTATATCTAGTACAACCCGTTGCGGGTATACCTTTGTATTCCAGAACACTGGGTGTTTTGTTTATAAAGATGATATTGAGATATACACATTAGATGTGAATAACCGTATTTATATTTAGAATATAAATGAATCTCAAACATATAAAATGACAAACAAAAAGCTCAAATTGAATAAACCAAGTGAGACTTATTTGTGGCATTATTGTATGTGACACATTAACACGACTCGTATATCCACACTTTCGAAGAGTGGATACTAGGACAGATTTGATCCTATATCTACGAATCTTATTTATTAGGCAAAGTGCCTGAAATACATTTTACATGGTAAATGTGCAAGTGCCACCGATATGTTAGCCCTCGTTCATAGTGACGTAAGTGGGCCCATATCTAGCTAGGCTAGAGGTGGATATGAATACTTCGTAACCTTTATGGATGTGGCATCACGTTATGGTTATGTTTATCTTATGAAACACAAGTCGGAAACTTTTGAGAAATTGAAAGAGTTTCGACACGAAGTAGGAAAACAAACCGATAAAAGTATTGAAACAATACGGTTGGACCATGGTGGATAATACTTAAACATATGAGTTTCAAGATTACTTGAAAGAATATGGTATTCTTTCACAGTGGACTCCTCTCGGAACACCTCAGTTGGACGGTGTGACCGAACGGAGAAACCGAACTTAGTTGGACATGGTAAGGTTAATGATGAGTCGCTCTAAGCTACCAATTTCCTTCTGAGGATACGCATTAAACAGTGCAATACTTATTTTGAATAAGGTTCCATGAAAAATATGTTAGACAGACTTCATGTTAGATATGAACAAGAAAGAAATCGGGTTTCTCATTCCTGAAGATTCGGGAATGTTGGGCATACTCTATATGTTTAGTTGATACAAAACTAGAACCCAAATCGGATAAGTGCTTATTTGTAGGTTATCCTAGGGAAACCAAAGTATAGTACTTATACAACTCACAAGAGAACAATGTATTTGTTGCTCTCCATGTGATTTTCCTCAAAAAGGAATTCCTAAATGTAGTGGTAAGTGGGAGGAAAGTAGAACTCGATGAAAATCGGAGTGATACTATTCCAGGCACTGATCCCTTACGAAACATGAACAGTTCATCAGGGATGAAACTGTACCACAATTTTCGAATATACAAGAATCGCGTATGTTAGAGAGAGTGAGAAAACAACCTGGGAGGTATGGATTTCTGATCTCACCTCATGTAGATATTAATCTTATTGAGGAAGATGGACCGACTACGTATGAGGAAGTGATACAAGGTATCGACTCCTTTTATGGCAAAGTGCCATGAAGTCCGTGTATACGAACCATGTTTGGATACTAGTTGATGCACCAGAAGGCGTTAAACCTATTGGTTGCAAATGGTCTTCAAGGAAGACAGACATGGATGACAACATACAAATGTACGCAGCTAGGCTTGTACAGAAATGGTATCATCAACGACATATTGTCGATTACGACAAAACTTTTTCACATGTTGCCATGATTAAATCCATTCGGATAATGCTTGCTATTGTTGCATATTTCTTTTATGAAATATGACAGCTGGACTCCAAAACCGCTTTCCTTAACGGAAACCTTTTGGAGGATGTTTGTATGCAACATCCTGACGGTTTTGTCGTGCCAAAACATAAAAACAAGGCTTGCAAGTTAAATCGATCCATTTGTGGATTGAAGCAAGTATTGAATTCTTGGAACCATCGTTTTGATGTGATCATAATGGTATATGATTTAATTCCAAACAAAGATTATTCTTGTGTATATAAGAGGGTTAGTGGGAGCACGCTGACATTTATTGTCCTTATGTTGATGATGTATTGCTTCTCGACAATAACATTCCCATACTATAATCGGTGAAAGCTTGGCTTTCATAAAATTCTCCATGAAAAACCTGGGAGAAGCAGGCTTTATTCTATGAATAAATATCTACTGGGATAGATCAAGAAAGCTGCTGACACTATCCCAGAGCTCGTATGTTATGAAAATATATGCGACCTGATGTCTCATATGCTTTGAGCATATGTAGACGCAATCAGGCCAATCCAGGTGATGGTCACTGGATTGAAGTAAAGAACATCCTTGAGTATCTTGGATGAACTAAGGATGCTTTCTGAGAGTATGGAGAAAGTAGAACTTGAGGTGACTGGGTTCACCGCTGCAAGTTTCCAAACCGATAAAGACGACTGTAAGTCATAATAAGTGTACATATTTAGTTTGAATAACGAAACAGTGAGCTGAAAATCTTTCAAGCAAGATACTGTTACCGATTAAACAATAAAAGCGGAATATTGTTGCAGCTGAGGTAGCAAAAGAAGCATTTTGGATCTATAAATTCCTAATTGGATTAGGAGTAGTTATGTTAGCAGCTGAGCTCGGCTACAGCAGAGGCTAAGGAACCGCGGTCTCATCAACGATCCAAGTATATACTTCAACTGTTTCATCTAATTCGTTAGATCATACATCATGACGATGTGATGATCGAATAAATCACATCAAATGATACCCTTGCAAATCCGCTGACGAAAGCTATTTCTCACCAGAAGTTTGAGTGACCCATACATAGTTCAGGTGTTGGACACTTGAGTGATTGGCTATAGGCCAAGTGGGAGATTGTTCGATAATTATGGCTCATAGCATCACTATTTTGTAAAGAACATGGTGTTCTTGTACAAAATTAACTATGTGACAAAGGAAATTTCTCTTTTATCATTTGTAATTGGATTACCTGGATATATAAATGATAAAAGTCCATATGATTAGTACTAGATTAATAAGATATGAGATAGTATTAATCCACGTAAGGTTTAATCATTATATACTCCTAGTCGTAGTATTATCGAGACTGGACATCGATAATGCGGAATAGGCTAGTATTACACTTGTGCACGTTATGGAAGCTTAACGGCATAGTTTTCATATATTTGGGCATTGGATACTCATGCAAGTGTGATAGGAGGTTCTGTTAGCCGATAGTACGGGAACAGCTTCGCTTTGGATAGACCCCTCGGAATCCCATTGGTAGTATGACTATGTGTCTATGGGAATATGAATCAGGGTAGGTGTATATGGTCTTAACCTGAGACTTGCATCGCTAATACTTGTGACAATCAGTATACTTTGGTTTGGGTCATTCGGGGCTTTAACAGGTTCTGTGTACGCCTTTTCTAGGTATACTGAGAATCGTAGTGCATTGGGTGTGATGTCAAGATGGAAGTATCACTTCAGTCATATGGAGATGATGATCACACAAGGATACAGAACTGGTACTCTATAGTGCTATAGCCATCGGGAAAGTATGACTAGGTCATGACTTTCCGATCATAAAGAGACTAGTTGATAGTGATCCGATATATGCTTCGTATGGGGCAGACACAACTCCAGTCCCGGACCTTGCATGTGATATCCGATACTGGATCGTAATACGCAATACTTAGTATACTACGCTATATAAAGATCTTGTATTCCTTAAAAGAATATTTCTGGACAATTGGGTAGGCACGGTGCTTTGCTAGAAGCCAACCATTTCTTGTAAATTTACTGCCAACATATCCAGGGATCTCTTGGGTCGCCTCCCAAAGATTCACCGATGACAATTGACTCGAACAGAATTAATCTGGGATTAATTATGAGATAGAGAAAATTAATCTAGGATTAATTGCGGCAAGAATTTATCTCGGATAAAATTCGGATAGAAGAGAGAGAACGATTAATTTGGAATTAATCGATTAAATAATATATTGGATATATTAAATGAAATCGGATTTCAAAGCGGAATTAAAATTGGATTTTAATTCGGGCGAACGAATTAATTTAGAATTAATTCGTAAGCGACTTTCGTAATAATTTTACTAGGCATTATTATTTAATTAAATTGGACTTAATTATGTCGCAACGACAAATTTGTTTATTCGGAATTAAACGAATTCGGGCCAGAGCGAAGTTGTTTGTTGGATTAGCCGACTTAAATTTGGAATTTAAAAGTGGTGGGACCCACTTCACTTAACATCAAATTTGGACATTTGATGGAAGTGGTTAGACTTGATTTTGGGTTTGATTTGTTGGCAAGTAAGGCTTGACTTTGCTTATACTACACTCAACCCAAATTCAACACACAACCTAAGTATAAATTAACATGTTGACTTTGGAACTGTAATAAGGTTACTATTCACAGCAACCAAACTCTCTCATTCTCCTTATTCTTGCTATGGCTGAAACTCTCTCTACCTTGGATGGCAAATTTTGTTCTTCAAAATTTGTAAAAGCTAGCACTTTTGGAGTTGATCAAGGTGATAGGAGACTCACCCAAGTGTTGGAAACACTAAAAGAAGGCTTGGAGCTTCTATCTACAAAGAAATTTTTGAAACTTCTCATCCAAATTAATGTAAGTATTCAGCAACTTTCTTGATTAATTCACATAATAATCACGCTTAGAGATCCCGTGGCATATCTAGGACACTAACATTCTATGCGTCGCGACGTAAGACCAAATTCTGGTCTTAACCTCAACCATTCACACTCAATTTGTTCAACACTTAATCCATATCTCTACACAAGAAAATAATTACAATAAGTACCCAAAATATATTATCAATATCATCCTCAACATCAACCCATATCCTTTCTATATATTCAATTAGTTCATACTCAAAGTTTAACAAATTAGGGATTTCCCACAATCATCAATTTTTTGACTCAATAATAACTCATTCACCATCTCATTCAAGTCATCAATACATCATAATCATCAAAACATCAAAACTTAATAAATAACAATTTGGGTCAAGATTATTTTTTTACCTTGAATCACATTCTTCATTCTCAACTAGGGCTTCCATGCTCTCTTTTATCTTCCTCAACTTAATTTGGGTTGAAACCTTCCATTTTCTTTCTAACTTCTTCTTTTTCCTTCCTATTTTCCTCTACTTTCTTCTTCCTCTTTCCCTCTTCCTCACGATTTCTCTCTTTTTCTTCTTGTTTTCAAATTCTTGAAACATTGAATAGTAATCCTTTTTATACTAGGGATCTATTTGTAAATTAATTAATGAATAAAGTTTTGGAAATTTTGAGAAGTTCTGAGACTTTTCTAGATGAGTCCACAAGCACTATTCTTCCAGAATTTTGACCTACGTTTTTGCTCGCTTCAATTTTTAATTCGGGAAAATATTCAACGTGAAAGTCGTAGATCTCGATCTCATCTTTTCGACGATATAAGATTTGTAAAAATCGGAGTTCATATGAGAAAGTTACAGCCCAAATACCCTGGGTTATCTTTATTGGAACATCGCAATGTCTAATATCAGATTCTCGAAGAATTTACCGATAGTCATCTCACGAAGGTATATGTTTCCAATCATAATTTATATTATGTGGCACTCATCTCACAGTGTGTAGTAGTCAGAACTCTCATTCGTTACAAATTCTCCCCCCTTAAATATGATTCATCCTCGAATCCTTCTTGGGGCTCAACTTATAGACTTATCCTGGCCGATGTCAGGATATCCATGTCTCTGGCTATCCATTTTCTTGAGATCTTAATACTAAATTCTATGGAAATCTCTTGTCATACTTGTGCATACTGCTCCAAAGTTCATGGGCCTTATTGCATAACATCTTGAGTTTCTAACTAAAAGGTAATTTATTAATCTTACTCCATGATCCTCTACTTCTTACTCTGTATATGTCATCATACTACCTCTATCTCTTATGTATCACAGATCTTTATTTCTAAAATTTCTGATTATATTCAACATCTTTTATCTCCATCTATCTTCACGAGTTTTTCATTTCCAAAATTGTGCCATCTTTGTAGTCTGTCCTCTTGGTCATCTTCATTTTATTCTGACTTCAAAACCCGTATAATACCTCTTATTATGACAAAACTAACTTTAAAATATTCTTAGTAACTTCTGCTACTTTCCATTTTTAAAGTATTCCCATAATTCTTCATGTTCTCACCCATAACATTCATTTTCCCTTAACATGTGTATACTTCAAGTTCTTCAGCTATTCTATTTAAATGACTTTATAGAATATACTTTATCTTAACATTATCACCTAATCTCAACCAACTATTTGACCTTATCAGTTTTCCGCTTTGCTAAACCTTCTGTTCTAATAAGTTTTCTCTTCTGAGTCCTCACATTTATGACTATCTTGGGTTTTGGTCTTCATGATTTATAACTAACATTTCCAAATACTCTTACTATCCACTAATGTTTCTCATATTTTTGATGTTATATCAGGGTAACTCTCTCTCTGGTGATTCTTCTAGATTGGCTAGGGCAAGGTATCTATACTAAGCCTGATTATATACACATTTATGCTAAAACTATGTTCTTCATTACTATGGTAACATTGGTTATACTGTTTTGTTTTACCTTTCTGCACCTTTGATTACTTTACTAACACGGTTCAGTTTCTGTCTTTCACACGACTTGTTCTTTATGTCTGGTAGCATTACTTATAAATCTTAGCCTTACCCAAAGTCTGTTTATGCATATTATACTTTGAGGATTTCTTTACTGAGACTAAGGCTATCCTAAACCCGTGATGGTTTAATTAACTAAAACTATGGCTAGCTGCTTCTCAAAGATCACAAGAATCAAAACATAATAGAACTTTGGTTCTAGTCTAACGCTGAGATATACCAAATATTTTTCTTACATTGTCGTCTCACCTTGACGATTCTTCTTTTAAATCTTATAGTTAATGTTTTTTTCATAATTCTTCCTACTTCATTCTATGTCTGAAACTTTTATAATATAAAGGTTTGATACTGACCGGCGTAAACACACACATATAACGCAAGCGCACGTATCGTTCAAGTAGTATAAAAATATCGATCCCACGAGGACTTAATTCCTACTGTTGTTATTAATTGTTGAATCTATTTATTTACAAATATCTAATTAAATGGAGAAGAGAATGATTGTTTGAATGTGGTTTTACAAAATAAATAAATAAAAAGACAAAAGAAAATACTAAGGAAAATAACAAAAGACACAAAGATCTATGGTCGTGAATCATTCTAATATCATTTAAAAGATGAAGTGGTTATTTTATGTTTGTGTAATAAATCAGTTTACTAACCTGGAACACTAAATTATGCAAAAGCCTCTGTTGATGGTCAGACGCAAATACCCAGTTTAACTCAATTGAACCATATGTCTATGTCAACCAAATTATCTGGATTCATTAAGTTTAAGTTCCAATTATGGCTACCCCCGCCCGACAGGTATATTCCTATCCTGTAAGGAAATCTATTAAAGGGTTATCTATCCTCAAGGAAGATCGTGGGTTATTAAATCTAAGGCTGAAACCTAAAATCCCTATGTCTAGTTCATTTTAGATTTACCACATCAATCTTATTGGTGATCAGACAACAGAAGCATTAAGCTTAAGATTTAATAAGTAAACCTTTAAATTACCCAAACTATAAAATAACCCCTTATAAACCGGTGATATTAGAATTCATCACAACCCCAGATAACTAACACATAATTAGGGCTAGTAACAACTTAAAAGTAAAAGACATAAAGTAAAAATACTGAAAAGTAAAAGACATAAAGTAAAACTTGAAAAGTAAAATAAAATAAAATGCTAAGGTAAAAGGAATTACTTTTACTACTACTAATTTAGATATCTCCCATAAAATAATATATAAACTTGTGATAATAATACCAACCGACCATATAGGCGGTATCCTGATTAAGTCAAATTAAGTCCAACCAGCCATAAAGGCGGAACCAAAATTAAATTGCCAACCGACCAATCTGGCGGTATCCTTTATTAGTCAGGTTTAAACCAGATTAAAATGAATTACCAACCGACCAATCTGGCGGTATCCTTTTTAAGTCAATATTTTAAATAGTGAATATATTATTTTTAAGGGAGATTTATCTAAATAGTAACAGTAAAAAAATTACCTTTCACCATAGCTGGAGAAGTTACCTCCTCATGGTAAATAGTAAAAACTGTAAAAAGTAAAAAGTAAAAATTAAATTACTATTATTACAAAACGTAATTAAAATTATTTACAAAACTAAAAACTAAAAATAAAAAAAAAACTAAAAAAACTAAAGAATCTAGAGAGAGAAACTCTCTCTTTAGAAGGAATTGAAGAGAGAGGAAGGTGCCATGAATTCTGAAATCTCGAGCTCAATTTATTGGCCTCGGTAGGATCCAGCATCGCGACGCCAGGTCCTCAGCGTCGCGACGCCGGATTTGTCGACGTGGCACGCTCTGGTTCGCTGGTTTGAAGATTCTGGATAAGATGATAAGGTGACACGTGGCAGAGTGGTTGGGCTTCAATTATTGTGACACGTGGCGGCTTCTGATTGGTCGCTGAGATTCTTATCCGCCACGTGTCAGATAAGGATAGGATACTCAATTATTGATGCTGACGTGGCGCTGACGTGGCGGTGACGTGGCGACACGTGGGAAAGAGACTGTCGGCACCATAGAATTGCGACACGTGTCACTTCCTGATTGGCTGATGATGATGTGGCACGACACGTGGCAATTGACCGTGGTGACTTGCTGACGTGGCTGATGACATGGCGGTGATGTGGCGATGACGTGGCGACACGTGGCGATGATGACTGTCGGCACCGTAGGATGCTGACACGTGGCACGGCGCATTTAGCTTGATCGGCTGTGATGGTGACACGTGGCACGGCGCATTTTAGCAAAGTCAAACTTTTCTCAGATTCTGATTTGTGGACCCGACGCACGTTAGCACTGTTCGGCGTATTTTAGACGTCGCGACGCGCTTAAGACCAAAATATCCCTGTTGACGCATTTTATCCGTTTTTGCCCCAAATTGCCTCCAATGCTTTCCAAACTTTATTTTATCTACAAAATAACACAAAATACATCAAAACGTTCACAAACTGAAGAAACTATACAAAATATTAGGTTAAATGAGTGGGAAATAGTGATATAAATACCACTCATCACACCCCCAAACCTAACATTTTGCTAGTCCTCGAGCAAAACATAAAATAAAATAACATGAAAATAAAATTAACTAAGCCACTTTCGTAGGGATCACGGTTGCATTTAGCATATGCAACAAGCCTTTAAACCCCTAGGTGTCCCTAGTGGACGAGTTGTAGTCTCGTGAGGGTTTACAGCAATGATACCCACAAACATTTTTACAAAAGTAAAAGTTAGTTAAAACTAATGCACACAAAAGCAAAAAGACAAGCGAAAAGAGAATAAAGAAGTTAGTGACTAATCATGTGAAACTTCTACTCCAAGTTACTAGTTGTTTTGTTTCATTCTAAATTACCGAATAAGTAAATTCTCCGATTGTTTTTACCATTCTTCATATACACAGCCAACAAAATATTAATCAACTCATTTTTGCCCACAACAGTCATAAGTGCAGTTGATAAGAGAGTAATATTTTTGTCCTAAAGTTCTATCAGATTTCACACATTTTTTATAGAATGGAATAATTTTTCTCATTTTTCTGATTTTTTCTTTGATTTTTTCTCTATTTTTTTATTTATATACAATATCTTCCATCTATGTAGTGAGTGTTGGGTCGGTGGCTCCCAAACCAGTTGGCTTTAGGGCACCAGGTGTTAAGACACCCCTACGGACTTAATTACCCAGACTTCAGATATATATATATATATATTTTTTTTTTGCAGCATCTTTGATCCATGTAACGAGCTTTGGGCCAGTGACTCCCAAACCAGTTGGTTTTAGGGCACTAGGTGTTAAAACACCCTTACAGACTTAATAACTCGGATCTCAAATATTTTTTTTTTTTTTTTACTCCACTACTTTTTGAGATGTTTCCTCCAATTAAACTAGAGCACTGAATATTACAAACTTTTCAATTTTAGCTCATGTCTGTATGTTACTATATATGTTGATAATATTGTCAACTGAGCATATGAAGATCCATTTTAGTCCGTTTTAAGGAGAATTCGCAAATTAAATAATTCAAAATGAAATAAACAAAAATTAACTTGTTTTGAAAATAGGCTTGAGATACGTCTCAGGAATGGAAACTCCTTACTCAGCTATCTCTTACCAATTTCACCTCTTTAGTCAAAATAAAACACAAAATATTTTTGTAATTTTTGAAAATTTTTCAATTTTTTTGTATTTTTCGAAAAATTTTGGACTAAAAATAAAAACAACATACAACTAAAAACAAGGTACTGATCAACTAATTCCCTCCCCCAAACCTAAATGAGACATTGTCCCCAATGTCTTAAACAGTAATAGGAGAGTTAAGAAGGTCGTACCTGGTTAGCTGAAATCTACAGGAAATTAAAGGTTAAGATCTAGATTAATTCGACGCCTCTTACCACGATCGTCCTCGGACCAATTTATCTTTGAAAGGATAGGGTCAACTTGAGGTTCATAGGCTATGAGTTGGTCTATTAGATCCGGAGCAGTTCTGGCAGTGAAGAGGAGTTCTTTCATAGGTTTTGACACGAACCCATTTCTCCGAGCATCATCAAGAAACACACAAAGAAAATCATAAAATCCATCAACGTTGAGCAGTCCAAGCGGTTTCTGGTGTACGTTCAGGTTCGCCCAAGATAATACTATAAATATTTCCTCCAATGTACCCAAGCCACCTGGCAAAGCGATAAAAGCATCAGCACGGTTAATCATTTCTACCAGTCGTTCAGACATACCTGGCACGATCAGTTCCTCTCCGTTTGATGATCCAATAAGATTTGCCTCTGCCAGGGTTTTGGGATGATTCCCAAAACATGACTGCCTCCTTCCTGTACATCCTTTAAAACGATCTCCATAAGTCCGAGATTGCCTCCGCCATATATTAAGTGCATATTCCTTGCTGCTAAGACTCGACCCAATTCATGTGCTGCTTCTACGTATTGTGTCTTAGTACCAATACTACTACCGCAAAACACACAGATGTTTTCAACTCGTCTTCTTGAAGTGGCTTCCATTTTTTTTATGTATTTCTTTTTCAAATCAGGATGCCTTCAAAAGTGCAATGACGGGCTGAATTTATAGTACCTGAAAAAGGGTGAGTAATAATAGTACTAATATCTTCCAGAGGACGATTGTTAGCTAAACAACAAAAGAAATCGTGAAAGGTCAAAAAGTCTGGATCCTGTCTACGAAATAAAGATAATTACAATAGAAAAGCGAATCAAAGTAATAATTAAGACAACGGAATTGTGTACGCAATACGCCACTCGCTTAGTATAAATTCATTAGGATGTGTCTCAAGATTTCATTCCTTACTCAGCCATCTAATGAATTGTTTCTCTTCTTTGATTGCGAAACACAATTCCTTCTGTCTTAAAATGCTTCGTTTGTGCCTTTCCCTACAAAAATAACACACAAAATTAAAAAGTTCACACAAAATTACAACAAATATTACAACAAATTGCATGGGTTGCCTCCCTGCTAGCGCTAAATTTTTCGTCTTCAGCCAGACGTGACTGAAATTCATCTGTTAAGAGGTTTCAATGTCGTTTTAGATGTCCGATCAAAAACAATCCCGTGAGCGTTGCTTTTGAAGGGTCTCTTCCAACGGTAAGGTGGCAAAAATAGTTTTGTCTCATTCAGTGCTCGTGCCACCTTTTTGCTCCTTGTTGTTCCAGTGGTTCCTGCAAAGAAAGAAAGAAAATCAGGAGGTCTTATATGGTGCTTGACTTGGAATGGAAGTTCCATTCTGTCAAGCTTCTGGGTGATATCTTTGATTTGTACTCCCCAAAACAGCGATTTTTCTCCTAAATGCTCTGGATCTTTATTAAGGTCAGACATTTGCTCCTCCATTTGCTCTGCTTCTTGCTCCACCTTTTCTTCACAGATGTATTGTAAAATTTTTGTATTTAATTCTTCATCCGTCATCTGTGAAATACATGCTTCAAAATTGTCAACCAGAGGATGCAAAGATGTTTCTGACATTAGGTCTTCATCCTCTGATATGACTGGAATGGATGGTTCAGATAGATCTTCTTCAAACATCATGGTAAAACATGCTCCAAGATCTTCATTTTGAGGATTGAATGTTTGATCCTCCGTTGTTGGTGCAGTTGGTACAAATAGATCAGCTTCATCCTCGTCAGAATCTGAATAATAAAAGTCAAATTGAGACTTTACCGGTTCGGGCTCCTGAACTGATACCTCTGGTTGTTGATATTGCTCAGCCTCTTCCTCTGTTGAAGTGTCATTGTGAAATGATTGGTACTCGAAGGCTTCATCAGTGTCATCTGAAACTGGTTCTTGAGGTATGTAGTCCTGGTTTTCTGTGAATTGTCTCATTTGATCTGTCATCCTCTGAATGAATTCTGATTGTCTCTGAATACTTTCAAATTGATTCTGGCTTGTTTCAAGCATTTCATCCAACTCAAACATATTTTTGAGCATGTTTAACAACTGATCTTCCTCTGATGGTTCTATTTGTTGATGAAAATCGCATATGGATGATGGATAAGATGGAAAATGTGATGGTTTTTCATACTTTGAATGATTCTGAAAATTCTGCCACTCTGGTTCGCTGGTTTGAAGATTCTGGATAAGATGATAAGGTGACACGTGGCAGAGTGGTTGGGCTTCAATTATGTGACACGTGGCGGCTTCTGATTGGTCGTTGAGATTCTTATCCGCCACGTGTCAGATAAGGATAGGATACTCAATTATTGATGCTGACGTGGCGGTGACGTGGCGACGACGTGGCGACACATGGGAAAGAGACTGTCGGTACCATAGAATTGTGACACGTGTCACTTCCTGATTGGCTGATGATGATGTGGCACGACACATGGCATTTGACTCGTTGACTTGCTGACGTGGCTGATGACATGGCGGTGACGTGGCGACGATGTGGCGACACGTGGCGATGATGACTGTCGGCACCGTAGGATGCTGACACGTGGCACGGCGCATTTTAGCAGATCGGCTGTGATGGTGACACGTGGCACGGCGTATTTTAGCAAAGTCAAACTTTTCTCAGATTCTGATTTGTGGACCCGGCGCACGTTAGCACTATTCGGCGTATTTTAGACGTCGCGACGCGCTTAAGACCAAAATATCCCTGTTGACGCATTTTTGTCCGTTTTTTGCCCCAAATTGCCTCCAATGCTTTCCAAACTTTATTTTATCTACAAAATAACACAAAATACATCAAAACGTTCACAAAACTCAAGAAACTATACAAAATATTAGGTTAAATGAGTGGGAAATAGTGATATAAATGCCACTCATCAGATACCCTTTATAGGTTCATCTATTTTATGAGACTACTCTGAGGTGAATATCATGGTCCATCTCTGCTGTCGCAATCTATCAAGGGTTGGGAGGGTGGGGATCGATCTTGACGCCTTCCTGGTGGTGGTAATCTCATCAAATACCCATGTTGTGATTATGTGTTTTGTTCACCTTTAAGTCAGAGAATCCCGTGTTGCTAGTTCCTGCTCCCACACTAAGATAGTCCCACTAGGTACTATCTGAATTGTCTCCTTTTTCAACTTCACTCTTGATTCACTACTCGACTATCGATTATACTATCTTTTATCATGATCTTTCTCTAGAATCATGTTCTCTAATCACTTCATCATTTGCTTTTGTACCATTTTCTTCTAGTTTTTGTTGCTTGTCCCTCTTAAGTCTTTATTCTTTCTCAAAATCCCGTTATACTCTATATGTTATTTTTTTTCCTTACGAAGTCTACTCAGCTACTTAGATTTTCTTCTCATCTTAGTCCTTTAAACTCCTTATATCCTTTCTTTTCTGAAAACTCTATCAACTTTAATTATTTAGGACATCTTTTACAGAATCTTTAGTTCAGGTACTACTCTTTAACTAGTCTTTTCTTCTCACTACCATGCGATTTTATATAAGTTGTTTACCATATTCCTAAGAGTTGTTCTCCCTAGTGTCTTCGTATTTCTATGTCTTTACTTCTTTAAGGGTTCCTTATTTCAACGGCGGATTCCAGACTTAGCTCATCTTATTGAGTCATCGTATTATTCTATCTCATGCTTCTTATCAATGTTTCATTGAGCTTATCGATTTGGCTGTGTAGCCATTTCGTGATTCGTCTAACCCGTCAATTGTCTTTCTTTACTAATCCATTTCTCTTAACTAGGTCATAGATTGAGGAGTGAGCATATACATTCCATAGGAATCCGTGGATACGTATTTTGTTTGACGCTTAAGCTTGGTGATGATCTGATCTACTATTTCATGTCTTAGGGCCACACAACTATCATCAATTCTCTACACTACTATCTTCTCGTTATGTTAACTTCATGCCTAAATGTTCTGAATTTCTTTGTTACTTTTCGCATTCCTCTTAATTACTTCAGTATCTTAACTCTTGTATCTAAGTTGAGAATGGCTACATACTCACATATCTAGTTATATGTCCAATTCATGCCTTGGGATTTCTTTCTTTTATTACTCACTCTGAGGTCTTACTTTCATTGCTGCCTCCAAGCTACATTACCTATGCTACTATACATGATGAATTTTCTTACCACTTATGTTTTCCTTCTTACTATTCTCAGGTTTTATCTCTTGGCTCTACGCCGTGCTATAGGGGCTAATGGTGGTTCGTTCTTCTATCTATTTCTTAGATTTCTACTCTCTGCCCTTGTTATACTCGACTTTGGCACTATATTCTACGGTTAATAACGATACTTTTGTCACTCCTAAATGGCTCTAACCTCTCGGGTCTATCCTGTTATACTTCCACCGATTTCTCCTGGCTTTAGGCTAACCTGTAGGACCTAATATGTTTGATTTATTCTGGGGACTTCTACTAGTACTGCAAGCCTCGTGCTGACTTGTCTAGATTTTTGGACTATATTGAGTTCTTTCCTTTACTTCCTCAAAACTTCACCATTCCTTTTTCTGGGTGATCCATCCTTCAAGGTCTTCCCGTTCTTAAAATGAACTCTTGTCGGGCTTATTACGGTTACTTATATCTATGCTAATAAGAGATGGGGTAACATCTAATGCCTTGATAGGTTTCTATATCCTTGTTCTGGTACTCTGTGTCCTAGTGGAGTCTGTTTCTCATATAAGGTAGGTATGAGCTCGATTCCATCAGGACAGCTTCATTGGTTGGCAATCGTGGAGGGGTGAAGATTTGGGTAGATCGGGGCCTTATCTAGTGAATTTCTTGGTTTGGGCAACTAACCATTTTCCTGACGTTATTCCTCTTATTTGCCTGTGGGCCTAGGTTTGGGGAACCTAGAATCTCTACGTCCTTATGGTATCTCACACCTATTAGAAGCCTCCTGAACTAATCCTGATTTCTTGATTCTTCTGCCTTATGGTTGTTCTTAGTTATTCGGGGAACCCGCTATCTATACGAAGTGTTCGAGAGTTATTGGATTAACTTGAAAGAATTTCTGAGAAGGAAAGGAATCTTACTTAGAAGGAAAGGACTTTACTTAGGTCTACTCGGTATTTTACTCTTGTTCAGACTCGCTATATTCTTATTCTCTATCCAAAGTTCCAGTGTCTTCTATCTCTTTACTACCTCTGGTTACATATATCGTCTGTACCTTATCCTTTTTCTCTCCTTATTTTTCTTTCTAGCTTTCTCTCTCCCTCTTCCTACTTTCCTATGTAATTATCCATAGAACTTTATTATTTCCTTTCGTCTCCTTACTTTTCCATCTTCGGCTGCTTAAACCTCTACGCATCTCTCATTTCTTCCTTATAACTCATTTTCCCACTCCCTTGGGTACTTTCATTAAAATCTTATTGTTTGGTAATAGGTCAGAATAACTACAGGGGAATTCTCAATTGGATCTAGAATATAATTTTTCTCACGAGGAATACTATTTGAATAGTTTGGGAAAGTTTACTAACCTGTCTATGAATCTTGAGGACATACTCGAGGATCGGATACTGGAGAGGTAGTGCCTCGTATATGAGTATCCCGGACATACTATGTATACCAGAATCCATCACTTTATCCGCTGCAGTCACTGACTTCCTAGACCATGCTCTGATACCATCTTTGTAACATCCCCAATCCAGGAGATGTTACCGGCAGGGAACATGTCGTACCATTCCCTTGAGCCTGACTCTTCAACCAAAAAAAGTTTACTAATACTCTTTTCTCTAATTATATTCCTTATGTATGAGACCGTGGCCCAAACTTAACAACCGAACATGCAAACTCAACTTCAATAACTGTATACATAAAAACATATATTCGTATAAAGACTATCACATAATCAGAAACTAATACACGACTTCTATTTGACTCTGACTGGACTCTTACTCTTTTTGACTTGAACTGATGGACTCCATATCCTAGTGACTACATCAGTATCCGTCCTCCCAAGCTCGTCATCCGAGAATACCTGTAATAATAAAAAACTGAGGGTATGGGGTTAGATCGTTGTACGATTTAAGTGAGTGGAAGAAAAATTGAAATACTGATATCAAAACATTAGGTTCTAAAACCAAAGTTCCAGAAATAAATTTATATGAAAACTCTTTTCTGAAAACTTCATCTGAAATCTCTTTTATAAAACTTGTCGTTCTGAAATCTGCTTTTTGTAAACTATTTCTGAAAATCTGATATCTGAAACTCTTTTTCTGAAAATCCGATATCTAAAAACTGGTATGTATCTGAAAAACTTGACGTATGGGGGCGTTACGTATTTCCGTCCCCCATACGCCTAACTAAATCCAGGAATGCAAAATCATGACTTTGAGGCGTTATGTATCGCCGTCCCCCAAAGCATGCCACTTCTATCTCTGAAACTAGTGGTCTTGGGGCGTTACATATCATCGTCCCCCAAGCCACTGAACTAGAACTGGGGGTGCGAATCTATGCTACCCTCCAAGCTCTGAAACTATGATATAGAGGCATCTATCATCCCTAGTCCTGAACTAGGATCTGGGGGCATTACATATCGCCGTCCCTCCAGTCCTCTACATGTGCACATGTGATGTCTGTCAATTCCATGTATGTACAAGTTGCATACTAAGGTCGGTTTTCCCTCATACCTTGAAAAACATAAATCATATGTCTTAAAAATATTTCTTTTCTCAAAACATACTAAGTAAAATATAACTGATAATAAAACTATCTATCGCCCTAAAAGCAAAAAATTAGTCTGATTTGAATAGCAACATAGTAAAAGAAATCAACTTTTAAAGAAAATGCCCACTCACTGATTGCAATCTTGTTGGAGCTATACTGCTTTGTCGAAGGAAAATTACAATTCCTGCAATGGTCTATAAGCGATAACTTGATTAGACTAAAAACTACGAGATAAGTTTCAAAATTAGGCTAAAATTCTCAATTCAAATACGTGATATCATCTCTTGGTATAACATGCTCATAATAAGATGTAATGTATGTATGCAAACTGATACGAGACCTTAAGGGTGGTCTCTAACACGCTAGGGTGAAGCTGGACTTTAAAAACTGATTTTTGGGAAATTCTTTTGCCACGCTTCGCGACGCAGGCATTGAGCATCGCGATGCATATCGTCCAAAAGCATGCTCAAACTTTTGCCTTGCACGTCGCGACGCATGGACCTTTCACGTCATGACGCGTAACAAACCAAAAGCCTTCCTAGGAAAATTCCCAAATCGCATCGCGACGCTAGGCTCTCTGCATCGCGACACAAGACCAAATTCTAGTCTTAACCTCAACTATTCACATGCAATTTGTTCAACACTTAATCAATATCTCCACACAAGCAAATAATGATAATAAGTACCCAAAATATATCATCAATATCATTCTCAACATCAACCGATATCTTTTCTATATATTCAATTTAATTCATACTCAAAGTTTAACAAATTGGGGATTTCCCACAATCATCAATTTTTTGACTCAATAATAACTCATTCACCATCTCATTCAAGTCATCAATACACCATAATCATCAAAACATCAAAACTTAATAAATAACAATTTGGGTTAATATTGTTTTTTTTACCTTGAATCACATTCTTCATTCTCAACTAGGGCTTCCATGCTCTCTTTTATCTTCCTAAACTTAATTTGGGTTGAAAACTTCCATTTTCTTTCTAATTTCTTCTTCTTCCTTCCTCTTCCCATCTTATTTCTTCTTCCTCTTTCCCTCTTCCTCACGGTTTCTCTCTTCTTCTTCTTCTTGTTTTCTAATTCTTGAAACATTGAATAGTAATCCTTTTCATACTAGGGATCTATTTGTAAATTAATTAATGAAGAAAGTTTTGGAAATTTTGAGAAGTTTTGAGACTTTTCTATATGAGTCCACAGGCATTGTTCATCCAGAATTTTGATCTAAGTTTTTGGATAACTTCTATTTCGAATTCTGGAAAATATTCAACACAAAAGGCGTAGATATCGATCTCAGCTTTCCGACGATATAAAATTCGTAAAGATCGAAGTTCGTATGAGAAAGTTACGGCCTAAATACCATGGGCTGTCCGTTGTGGAACATCGTAACGTCTAATATCGGATTCTCAAAGAATTTACCGATAGTCATCTCACGAAGGTATGTGTTTCCAATCATAATTATATTATGTGGCACTCATCTCACAGTGTATCAGTAGTCAGAACTCTCGGTCGTTATACCTTTTGAGTCTTTAACGAAAAAGTATGGAGTTGCACATAAAATTTCTACCTCCTATCACCCTCAGACAAATGGTCAAGTTGAACTAGCAAATAGGGAAATCAAATAAATTTTGGAAAAATCGGTCAACCCAAATCACAAAGATTGGTCTTTTCGACTAACTGATGCACTTTGAGCATACCGAATAGCTTTCAAAATATCTTTGGGAATGTCTCTCTATCGTTCAGTTTATGAAAAACCTTGTCATTTGCTTGTAGAACTTAAGCATAAGACATATTGGGCTATTAAAGCATTCAATTCAAACATTGAAAATGTCAGTCATGAAAGTAAACTGCAATTAAATGAGCTTGAAAAGTTAAGGAATGATTCATATGAGAATGTGAAGATTCTTGAAGCTAAAACTAAGGCCTTTCATGATAGTCGAATTTCACGAAAAATATTTGAATTTGGTCAAAAAATTTTACTTTATAATTCTCATCTTCATTTATTTCCTAGAAAAGTGAAATCCAAATAGAGTGGCCCATTTATTCTGAAACATGTTTATCCATATAGGGCTATTGACATTGAGAATCCTAAGGATAGTGATGTATTTAAAGTGAATAGACAACGTCTGAAACTATTTTTGGAGTGTTCAAATTTTCAAGAATCTCTTTTCCTTTCAAACCCAGTGTACTGTGATTGATATATTTTCTTTTATTTTCTTTTGTATTTGTCTAACTTCCATTTTTCTTGAGTTTTGCAGTATTTTTTGTCTTTTCCCTTTTTGTCAGAATCTTGCACCCTCGGTTAAACATTGGATAACGGTACTCCGTGAATCTAAGTCAGTTTTTTCAGTTTCCTAAAATTATTGATCCCTACAATCAAGGCATGGAAGAAACTCTTGCAAAACTCCACAGACATTTTCCTTCTCTCCCCCAAAAAGCTCTGATGAAAATTTACAAAGTACGCACCAAAAGAATGAGGCTTCTTATGATCCATGGTATTCTTAGTGATATTCGTTGGGTAATTGAAGCAAGAGTTCACTTGGGAGGTGAGTCATCTGACTCTTTCATTTCTTACATGACTGGTTTAAGGAAAAACACCTATACTAAGAAACGAAGAGCTAAACGGTTAGGTGTTTGTTATAAATGCGCACGCTAGACGTGTAGCACTCGTTGTCGTTCTTTAGGAATATGGTCTGACAATCGCGAAGATAAAATTCAATTCATTAGAGATGACTTGAGTAAGGAGTCTTTAGATGATATATCATTGACTATTGAGACACATCATAATGGACATATTCATCGAGTAATTCGCAATTTGCATACATAATTTCAAAAAAAAAAGACAATAATACAGTCTCAGGAATCTGACTTTAAAAGACCCTATTTTCCAATTTATAAGAAAATTGGATGGGAAGCCTATCATCGACCCATAGAGGGCGTTCAAGCCGTTACTGGACGTAAAACCAGAGGAAGATGTAAGCCACAATAATAACTACCGGTACATATTTTTTTTAATTGCTTTGATTTCCTTTACTTTAAATTACTGTTTTGATTTTTTTAATTTACTATTTTGATTTCTTTTACTTTTGCCGACAATATCTAAAATTTTTTACTTTCACGATCTATTTTATTGTTCATCTTACAATTGTCATTTTACAGGTACTAGTGCATTTATTACTCACCTTTTTTCAGGATCTATAAATTCAGCTCGTCATTTCTCTCTTCAACATATCTAGATCAGAGAGATAGCAAAAAAATGGAGAAAACTTCAAGACGACGAGTTACTAATATCTGTATTTTTTGTGGAACTAGCTCTGGAACTAAACCATAATTTATTGAGGCTACAAAAAATTGGGTAGAATTATGACGGAAAGAAACATGCACTTAGTATATGACGGTGACAATCTTGGATTGATGGGATGTGTTTCAAAGGCCATGCAAGAAGGTGGCAGTTAAGTTTTGGGGATCATTCCAAAACCTTTGGCAGATGAAAATCTCATCGGAAAATCAAATGGAGAAGAATTCATTGTCACATGTATGTCTGAAAGACTTATTGAAATTATCAATCATATTGATGCTTTTATTGCTTTACCAGGTAGGCTTGGCACGTTGGAAGAAATATTCACAGTTGCGTTATGGGCGAACTTGAACATTCACCAAAAACCCATTAGACTACTTAATGTTAATGGATTTTTCGATTTTCTTTTTGTATTTCTTGAAGATGCCAAAAGAAATGGGTTTATTTCAAAATCAGTAAAAGATATATTCCTAACTGCAAGAAAATTTTATGCTTTAATTGACCAACTCTTAGCTTATGAACCAAAAATCGACCCCAAATTTTTTCAAGTTGAACTGGTCTGGTAACGATCGTGGCAAGAAGTGTAGAGTGGACTTAAATCTTAATCTGTAATTTTTTTCTTTTCTTTTTAAATAGTCGTAGATTCAATTGTCAATTCCATACTAACCATGTGATGTCTTCTAAACTATACTTCTTCTTTTTCAGACATTGGGGACAATGTCTCAAATTGGTTGGGGGAAGGGATAGTTTACTAGATATTTTTTGTTTTTATGTTTCGTTTTTGTGTTTTTTTTTTTTAAAAAGAAGTTTTCTTTTATGTTGTTTTTGCTTTGTTGTTATTTTGTGTGTAAATATATATATATATTGTGTTAATTTTCTTTTGTGTTTTTTTTAAAAAAAAACTACACATAAACTAACAACAAATTTTTGACTAACCAAGTGGAATTGTTGTTCAGAGGTGGTTGTGTAAGGAGTTTTCGCTCCTGGGACGCATCTCAAAATAATTCGTAACAAGTTATTTTTGTTCCTTTCTTTTTGAATCATTTAAATTTGTGAATTCTCCATAATATTGATTAAATTTGATCTTCATATGCTCATTTGACAGGTATTTTCAACATACACGGTAACATATAAACATAGGTTGTAAGTGAAAATTTTATAATATTTAGTTCTCTAGTTTGTTGGAGGTAGCACTTAAAGGCAGTGGAATTAGTGTTTTTATTCAAAAAAAAAAATTTAACCATGCTTCTACTTAGTAACCGGACATCTTGCATCAGTAAGTAGTGATTGTTCGTTAAAACGGTAGAGCTTGAGTTTGTAAGAAAAAATATGTGAATAAGTTCGATTTCGTAGCCTCTCTAACTCGAGCAATTAAGTCCATATGGGTGTTTTAACACTTAGTGCCCTGAGGCCAGCTGGTCTGGGAGTCACTAACCTAAAGCTCGTTACATGGGTTAAAGAGAAAGCTTAAAGAAATCAGACACTTTTTCTTTTTAATATCTGAGATCCGAGCAATTAAGTTTGTAGGGGTGTCTTAACACATAGTACCCTAAAGCCAACTGAATTGGGAGTCACTGGTCCAAAGCTCGTTACGAGGATTGAAGATGCATCATTATTTTAAAAAAAAATTCTATTTATGTATTTATAAATAAACTTTCATTGCCAAATGGTGTGAACTCTAATATAATTTTAGGACAAAAGTATTACTTTCTTTTCAACGAGACCTGTGAATATTGTGAGCACAATGAATTAATTAATACATTGTTTTATGTGTGCATGGAAGAAGGGTAAAAAGTACATGAGAATTTACTTGTTTGATCATTTAGAAAGAAAGAAAATAATTATTAATTTGGAAAAGAATTTATCTTTTTAAAGTTTTTCGCTTAAATTACTAGGGACTAGTAATAAGCTGGTTGAGGGGTGTGATGAACACTAAAAAGTGTACATTTATTAAAAGAAAAATCAATCGTTTTACACTTGTAGTTTCATTTATCCCCTTAATTTAGCATAATAATTAAATTTATGTTTTATATATTTTTATTGTGATTTTTATCTTTTATGTAGGTGAAATAATATTTTAGATGCATATCTAGAAAAATGGACTTGACATTTGGATTTTGGAGCCAGAAATTTAATAGGGTGTTCTAACGGTGTACAACCTCGGAAATTCCAATCCTATGCAATGTTTGTATTTTGGCCATAATTGTTTACTCTGATATCGGATTAAGGTGATTCAAGTTCCAGATGAAAGAATACTCAAAAATGTACAACTTCGATGTTCATATGATTTTCGAATTCTGAAGTTTTCAATGCCGAAAATATGTCCAAAATATATTATATATAATTATTAAAGTAAATAAAACAAGAAAAAAATAAAAAAAACAAATTAGAAAAGGCCAATCCACCTTTAAGTGGATTGGCTATCACTTTTGACAAATTTGCATTGCAAAATGTCAAAGCCACCATTTTTGACAATTTACAATGCAAATTGTTAAGGAAATGGGGTGCTGAGCCCTTTATAAATAGTGGTGCTCAGCACCTTATTTCCTCAGTCTGGATTCCATAGTTTTCTCTGGAAATTTATGGATTTCCAGCTCTTGTGTGTTTTATTTTTCTAAAGCTTTCTTGTAAATTTTTTTCTTTTAATAATAAAATTATATGTGTATTTATTTAGATTATGAGTAGCTAATTTTTTTTTTTTTTTGCTGGGGTAAAAGGTGAAGCTTTTGAAATGAAAGTTTAGATTAATCTCATTTATATTATAATATATAAATATAATATAATGATTAATACTTAATTTAATTCTGGATTAATTATTGACAAAAATTATTATCGCCTATATGGCTGGTTTTATTTATTTGGCATAATTGAGTACCTAACTGGACTTGTTATAGATAAAAATTATCACCGCCTTTATAGCTTGTTTTATTTGTTTTGGCATAATTAATTCCTAAAATAAATTAATTGGGTAATAATGATAATTTAGATATTATAAAAAGTGAGATTTCTAAATTGAAATATTAAAAGTGGATTATCTAGCCCCCAACATTTTATTTTATTATTGCATTTTAATTTAAAATTTCCAATCACTCAAACAATCCAATCTTTTTTTCTTTTCACTCATATTATTATTTTATCCTATTAAATTTATTCCTTGTGGATCGACCCCGGACTTATTGGGTTATTTTATTACTTTGACACTCTTATATTTAGGATCAAAGAACCATTTTTTTAAGCGTGTCACTAGTGTCAATTTTCTTCCATTTTCGGTTTACCAACAACTTATTATTGGCGAGTTAAACCAACTCCAACTACTCTTTTACTTGCTGATAGATCAGTTAAGCTAGTTGGTGGTGTGATGAACATTAAAATTATACATTTAATAAAAGAGAAATTAATCATTTCACACATGTAATTCCATTAATCTCTCTAATTTAGTATATTTGTGAAATAATAATTAAATTTATGTTTTATATATTTTTATTACAATTCGTATTTCTTATGTACGTAAAATACTGTTTCGGATGATCAATAGTAAAATGAATATGAAATCTGAATTTCAAGACTCAGAAACCCAAAAGAGAGTGACAGCTAAATTCAAATCGGACTTGAAAAATATTCACCATATTTAGATTGGCGATAAAATGAGGTTATGATGTATTTAACTACACATGTATTTTTATATAAATATATAAAAGAAAACACAACAAAAACAAAAAGACGGAAAAGAAAAAAAAGTAAAAAATAAAATAAATCATCCACCAAATTCAGGGGATGATTTATGCACATTGTTGACAATTTGCAAAAGTTGCCAACTTTTATAAATTATCAGTAATAATTCTATTCATTTACATTATGGCAACTTGATGGAGGATGCTAAGTATCCTCTATAAATAGATGTGAATAGCACCTCATTTCTTCAGCTTCCTTTATATATCTCTTTTTGAGAATTTGTGAAGGGTTCCAGCTCTTGTATACTTTATTTTTTTGTTGTAATTTTTTTCTTTTAGTAATAAAATTATGCATATTTTTATTCAAATAATGAGTAGCTAATTGCATTATACTAGGGTGAATGGCGAAACTCTTAAAATGAGAATATAGATTACTTTTATTTATGTTATAATATATAAACTGTAATATTAAGACTAATATTTAATCTTCTCTTGTATTTGTGGGTGTCTTGATTCGCTGTAGACAATCTCATCTTGGTTGGCACAGTTAATACTTTACCCATATTATATGAGAGAGTAATTTAAATCTAGACTAATTATCGAAAAAACATATCACCGCCTTTATGGATGGCTTTATATGTCGTAGCATAATTGAGTACCTATATGGACAAGTTATAGACAAACTGTATCACCACTTTTATGGATGGTTTTATATGTTTTGGCATAATTAATTTCTGAAATAAATTAACTAGGTAATAATGATAATTTATATATTATAAAAAAGTATAATTTCTCTATATTTGAAATATCAGAAATGGATCTCCTAACCCCAATATTTTAATTTATCGTTGCATTCCAATTTAAAAATTGTTCATCACTTTAATCAATTCAGCCTTTTTATTTTGTTACTCGAATTTTTATTTTATTTTACTAAATTTATTCTATGTGGATCGACCCCGAACTTACCAGATTATTTTATTACTTCGACACTCTTACACTTTGGAGTAAAGAACCACTATGTGAGTGTGTCAAGTTTTTAGTGTCGTTGTGGGAAATATAATTTAGTAGATAGAATAATCATTTAACATCCTTATATTTTTTCTTTTCTTTTTATTTCTTTTTATTTTTTTGTATTTTCTAAATCTCATTTTTTCTTTACATTTGTGTAGATCCAAAATGTCCTAATTGATCCTAAATACATTCTGAACCCAGACATCCCACATATAGACAAACCTTGTACTTGATTCTTCAAGGTTACTGGAGACAGAAAACTCAATTAAAATGGAGCTTGTATTTTGCTAAATAATTTCTTAAATCATCCCCATCTAGATATTCTTCCATAATTTTTTTATGATAACCTAATTTGATAAATTGAGAGAGCTGAACGAAGAAATTCAATTAAGATCTGAATCGACAGGAATCAGATGACGTTTTTAGAATCTAATTACTATATTTGTGTTTTTTCTTTTGTCATTTATTTTTACTTTTTTCACTTGTTTATTATATTTTCCTTTTTGTAAGTATTGCAATTGCATATTTAAGTTTAAGTATATAATCTGCATTTAGATTGCATGAGACATTGGTCTCGGTAATCTAGTGGTAGATTAAATAGAAATTCTTCATCACATTCACCGTCAGTCCAAATGGCCAATAACCGAGATGAAAATCTAGTTGATCATGTAGAATACGAGTCACAACATGTTGATTTTAATCACCTTAGGATACTCAGAGAATTCATAAATCTCACAATGACATTATCACCATCTTCCATTGCTTTCCTCCCAGATGCATCAAGTTTTAATTTTAAATCAGGTCTCATCCAACTTTTACCCACATTTCACGGTCTTTAATCAGAAAATCCTTATAAGTATTTAAATAAATTCTAAGAGGTATATAATACTTGCACATACCAAAATTGCAGCATGAATATAATTCGACTCAAGTTTTTTCCCAATTCTTTAAAAGATAAAGCTAAAATTTGGCTGCAGAAACTTAGGTCAGGATCCATAAGGACATATGATAATTTGCAAGAGCAATTTCTGAAAAAACTTCTTTCTCCCTCACATGACAGACTCCGAGGAGAATCACAACTTTCATAGAAGAGTCGGGGGAAATACTTTACCAATATTGGGGGAGATTTAAAGAAATATCAAATATTTTTCTACATCACGGGTTTGAAATATAAAGGATGGTTTCCTATTTCTACGAGGGTTTAACACCCAAAAGTAGACAAGTAGTGGAAATGATATGTAATGATGAATTTAGGGACAAAAGTCCCGAAGATGCATTAGATTACTGAGTTATTTTATTACTTTGACACTCTTATACTTAGGAATAAAAAACAGGTAAGAAAGAAAATCTCTTAGTAACAATAGGGAGAGCTGAAGCTGCAAGAGAGTCTTTCCAAAGAATTAAAATTCCAACTATGGAAATGAGAAATGGGTCAAAGATCAATCTGCCGAGGAAATGGATCCCCCCTTCAGCAGGCTGGATCAAGATAAACGCGGATGCCTCGATAAGGGAAGCAACAAAAGCATTTGGATTATGGGCAGTTTTTAGAACATTCCAATGAACGGTTATAGCGGTGGCAGTGAAGAAAACAAGATTTATGGGTA